>WEIV01000196.1:0-11871 GCA_013390005.1 Calyptomena viridis | reverse complement strand
ATGATTATTCATTTTTCATTCCCCACATTCCTGTTACATATTCATGAAATTTCCCAACACTTCTTAACTTTCAAGGTCTCTGAAGGTCTTCCTTGGAGGTCTCTAGTGGTCTTTGTGTCTGCAGCTCCTCAAAATTCTGAGTTACATGATTCCCTTCAGGACAATGCATATGGTTATACAGTAACTGAGTGTTGTAACTGAGTTACCAGGCTGGCCGCCTCGGTGCTTCTCACTGTCTCTTTGAATCAGTCGGCTCAGNATCTCCCTCAAGCATACTTCAGTTAGTAATTTTTCATCTTGACTACTCCCTGTTGAAAGTAGGGCAAATGCTGCCTTTCTTCTCTGATTTGATGTGTCTATAATTTGGGGCAGAGAAGGAGAGATCTTTCTGAAGGACAGATGAGGACCCAATCCCGTATTCGAAAACTCTTTTACTATTAGCATTCTGTTAATTATTGTGGAGAGAGAATTTTCTGAAGTCTAGCATTCATCCTCATTAAACCATCAGTGCGAATCTATCCTGTTGTAAAAGGACTTGCGTTAACATTTTAATTTTGCCTACTGCAGAAGAGACATTTATTTATTTATAAAAAATAGCACACCATTACACTAAATACTGGTTGCATCTTAAATTAAAACTGTAACTTAATACTGTCTAGAGTCTTCATTGTTGAGAACAAACTACATCACTAAGTGAAAGCAGACAGATTGTGATTCAGAACTTCCAGAAAAAAAAATAGTTGCTTATCTGCTCTGAGGTTTTCCCAGCAAAGCAAATTCTAGATTCATTTATCAATTTTCCCCCACTTGATTGTTAGTTAAATATGAAATTGAATTGTATATTTTGATATGATACCAAAAATAAAAAAAATTCAAGATTTGTAGTACTTCTTGAGTTCATATCCATACATAATTGTATTGGTCAATAGAGTGCATTGACTTGTAAAAACAGGTGCATGTTTTAGGAAAATTAAGGCTGCACATTTGCCATTCTAGAATCATAGTACTTTTGCCATGATTATACATCTAGCTGTCATCAAGTTGCACTTGCAGAGATGTCCTTTGTTTTGTGGAGAGTTAGACTGCATGATCTAATAGGTCACTTTCTATTCCTAACTCCTATGGGTCAATGAACAATAAATATTTTTTCTGTGTATATGTAGTGTCTTTTTCCAACAATAAAGTACTGCCCACAAGACACAAACATCACTGAGACTGTGATATAATGCTTCAAATGTTCAAATGTAACATCAATATAATGTAACATCAACACAGTATAATTTTTCTTATCATGGGAATATTTAACACTGCTCTTGCTGAACAAATAAATTTGAGGCTCCCAACAAATTTAAAAAAAACTAGACACGAGAGTTAAAAATCCTACAAAGAGAATCCTATAAACTAAGACTCTTTGTTTTGTATTTTACTTCAGAAATCAGAGAAGAATCTCTGTTAGATACTGAAGAAAATAATTTGGTTATAGCACATCTATAGTGTTAAGGGCAGCATATATAATCACAGCTACCCAGAATGCACCTAAAATTTTACCTCCTATATTCCACAGTTGCAGTCTGAGTTTGGATTGGTGCCTAGAGAAACTAAATGTTTTCCCTAGTGCTGATAAGCTGAAGCATGAGCGAAGAATAAAAATTACATATTTGAGAACAGCAGAGTACTCAATTAGATGGCTACACCAGTCAGATGTGCCTTTATAAGGATGCTGGGGTTTTCTTTTCACATACCTTACTTAAACAGCCCCTTAGATAAACCAGAAATGTAATACATGGAGTGCTTTTCTATATTAGAGAACAAAAAGAACAGTAGTCCTTGCAGTTCATACTGTCTAGCAGTTAAATCAAGTCTCTGAATTCTGCTGGACAAATAAATGTATTATCTCAATTTTTAAAGCTACAGCAAACATGATTATATGGTTTTTATTATTATCACAGTCACCAAAGCCTTTGTAATAATTCCTGGATGAAGTTCAAGGAAAATCTGTACTTTGTCTTCCACCTCACTGTACTAGAATAAAAAGTATAGCCAACCTCACACCAGCCATCTAATCAAAAGGAATTACTGTATCAGAAGCCCTTTAAAGTTTCAGGTGCACGAAAAAAAAAAAAAAGTGCATTAGTTTCCAGCTCTCCAAAGGGTCAAGATTCCCAGAAAAAATGCTTTTTAAATTTTTATGAAATATACAATAGTGAAAGCTGAAGTCATAGAAAACAATGTGCTAATACTGCCAGTAAAATGTGAAGATTATTTCACACCATGACTGAGAGAAAGTAGATCCTTTTAGACCTGGACAAGCAATTTTCAAAGAGAATAATTAGAAATTTTTTTTTTCTATTTAAGATTTCCTGTAATAAAGACATTTCAACTAACAGCTTTTGTAAATGAATTTCAGCCTTGGGTTGCAATACAGGGTTCTCTGCATATTCCCCCAAATGTCTGATATTTTAAAATTGAGCTATATAATTATCGGTCTAAAATCCGAGGTATTTCCATATTTTGAACAGAAAATTTCTTTATCATCCTTCCCCAAGCAAAATTTAAATGAAAGAAATTTCATATAATGAATAACCAAATATCAGACAATGACCTGAAACAGGAAAAACAAGAAAATTTATGAAAATTTCGTTAAAAATAATGAACAGGACATAGAAATTTAATGTATAATTCTGAGTAATACAGTAATTTAAAAATTGCGTTCAGTCTGCCTTAAGACTTACGTAGGCTTGGACTTTATCAGCCATAAACCATGGAAATCTAGCACAATTCTGCTTTCTAAGTTGTGTAGCACACCTATGCCATATTCAATACACTCACTGCTAGCCTAAAAGTTCCATCAATAAATTAGTTGATCATAACTTCTTTTGTTCTGTGGATATAACTGTTTATCTCCCCTTTGAAACTCCATCATAATCCTAATGTAACTACTAATAAAATGGAAAAGGCTTTAAAAAGGATATTCGAATAGAAATATTGAATTACCTTCATATAAGCAGGATAATTTTGTGAGCTGAGGATGGCAAAAATGTAGTTGTATCTTCTACTTTTACTTATATTGATTTTAATTTTCATTGACTGGTTATTTCAAAGTGAATAACAATTTTATTGAGAGAATGAATAAAATCTATGCTAGTTTTCAAAATGGGCACACCACTAATAATTTACACTGATGATTTTGGTAATTTAAGCCAGACAGCTCCATTCTTAAGACCTAATCTTCAAGACAAGGGATTTTCCGTCAAATTTCTGTAGGAGTCTATGAACTGAAGTTGATCTTGCAGCATCTGTTACAGTATTTTATTCTGAGCTGTAAAAATGCCAATAGTCTTCAGTCAATTCTGAAGTCAATTCTGACAGTCAATATTATAAAAATACATAAATACGTATTTTTTTATTAGTCCCAGTTTTCATAAGCCAAACACATCAAACTGAATAAAATTTGACAAAAAATCATGAAACATGCGTGGTAATACAGACCTCACAGGGAAAGAGTTACAGTAAGAAAGTGGAGGAAAGGATGGTTTTCACAACAAAGAGAATTTGAGGGAGCTCATAAAAAATATCTGCGACTAACAGATTAGTCAAACATAAAAAAAGGAAGTAATTCTTGGACTTGAGTATTAAATATAACATCTGAAATGCTCCTATTTTCTCTTTAAACTTTATCTGGGCATTGATTTGACCAAATTATCAGTAATGCATGAGGTAACTGGCAATACAAATGTGTGGAAAAACTGGCAGCAAACACAAATATTGCAAAAGTGTTCATAAAAACCTGCATTTTACACTTAGGAATATATCTGGAACTGCATTTTTGACCAAAAAGTTAAAAAAACCCCTAAACCAAAACTCCATATCACAGATGTTGACTGTAAAATCCTAAGCATCATTCACATAGTAGTTGCACTGCCTACTGCTTGCAGCCTAAGCCAACACAGTAACTTTGCAAAAACAAGTATTTGCTCCTAGAGATGAGGAAAAGTTTCACATTCAAATTCAAAACACACTATCACAAGCAAAGTAGCTTCCTTTGGAGGCAAGACATTTGCAATTCAGTCTTGCCTTGGTCTACAATATTGATTTCTTTTGCCTTTCCAAAACTTTCGTAGAGGCTGTGGTAAGAGGGGGAAAAAAAAAAAAAGAATTATTAAATTCTTTGAAACAGTATGTTCAGAAGAAAAGCACAGCAAGGAATATAATTTCTATTCTGATTTCATGGCAGATTCATCTGATGACAGGAAGGGAAATTCATAAGAAAGTAAAGAAAGGAAAAGAGAGCTACTACTTCATACAACTTCTATTAATGTACATATTTAGGGCGCATTCCTGTTCTAGGTGCCATGCAACATGACTAGCAGCTCTTTTCTAGGGACGATTTACACACTGTAGTGTTGTGGTAGCATTTTACACTCTTTTGCGACAGAGTTCTTTGTGGGGACTGTTAAGTTTTATTCCCAGAGATACCACTTGCTGTTTCTTTGCTTTAGAGAAGAAAATATCAAAGTAACATCTTTATACTTTAGGCAGAAGTTAATGAGATTTTTTATAATCTCAGTTCCCATGAGGGATTTTGTTCTAGTCACAGGCCAGCTCCTGCTTGAATTCTGTCTTTTAAAAAGGTAATTTTTTTATACCTGCAGTTCTACCTTTGTTGCAAAGGGAGACATAGAATCATAGAATCATAGAATCTTAGAATGGTTTGGGTTGAAAGGGACATTAAACATTATCTATTTCCAAACCCCCACTATGGACAGGGACACCTTCCACTAGACCAGGTGGCTCAAAAGCCCCATTCAACCTTGCCTTGAACACCTCCAGGGATGGAGCACCCACCAGTTCTCTGGGTATGCTGTTCCATTAGCTCGCCACCATCACAGTAAAGAATTTCTACCTAATATCGAATCTAAACCTACCCTCCTTCAGTTTAAGACCATTCCCCTTGTGCTGTGACATGCCTTTGCGAAAAGTCCCTCTCCATCTGTCTTGTGGGTCCCCTTTAGGTACTGAGAGGTGCTATAAGGTCTTCCCAGAGCCTTCTCTTCTCCAGATTGAACAATTCCAACTCTCTCAGTCTGTTCTCATAGGAGAGGTGCTATAGCCCTCTGATCAGCTTCACACCTATCCTCTGGACTCCAACAGGTCCACATCTTTCTTATGTTGGGAGCTCCAGAGCTGAACACAGTACTCCAGGTGGGGTCTCATGAGAGTAGAGGTGGAGAATCACCTTCCTGGACCTGCTGGCCATGCTGCTTTTTGTGAGCCCAGATTGTGGTTGACTTTCTGGACTGCAAGTGCATATTGTCGGGTGACATCGAAATTCTTGCCCACCAACACCCCAAAGTCCTTCTCTCCAGGTCTAGTCTCAATGCGTCCTCCACCCAGCCCATATTTGTTTTTGGGATTGCCCTGACCAAGGTGCAAGTCCTTGAACTTGGCCTTTTTGTACTTCCTGGGTTTTGCACAGGGCCATCTCTCAAGGCTGTCACAGTTCCTCTGGATGGCATCCCTTTCCTCCAGAGAGTCAACCACACCGCACAGCTTGGTGTCATTGACAAACTTGCTGAGGGTGCCCTCCATCCCATTGTCCATGTCACCAGCTAAGATGTTGAACAGCGCTTGTGCCAGTATTGGCCCCTGGGGAACATCACTCAACATTGGTTTCCACCTGAACATCGAATCATTGACCACAACTTTCTGAGTATGACCGTCCAGCCAATTCCTTATCCAACCAGTGGTCCATCCATCAAACCCATGTCTCTCCAGTTTAGAGACAAGGATGTTTTGCAGGACACTGTCATATGCTTGAACAAATAACAGCACATGAGAGCAGTTGGTCTTCCATCATCCACCAACACTATAACCTCACCATAGAAGGCCAAAAGATTTGTCAGGCACTATTTGTCCTTAGCAAAATCATGTTGGCTGTCACCAATCACTTCTGTATTTTCCATGTGCCTTGCATAGTTTCCAGGAGGTCTGCTCCATGATTTTTCCAGGCAATGACTTGAGAATGATTGACTCGCAGTTCCTTGAATCTTCCATCTTCCCTTTTTAAAAATAGCAGTTCGGTTTCCCCTTTTCCAGTCAGTAGGAACTTCCCTGGGTAGTCAGGGGTATATATATATATAAAGAAATTATTACTGGCAGTTGTCATCTCAAAATCAGGTAGTAATTTCAAGAAAGAGTGAGAGAGTTTAATTTGGAATTCCATGGGAAGCCAGAGATGACAGAAAAAAATACTGTTGTACTACCGTGCCTTCAGAAAGGCCCGGATTGAGAATACAAGTCAGGAATGACAGGAAAGCAGCAGAGCACAAAGACCCAAAGGCTCACATCACAATCCTTACCCAACAGATAGGAAAGAACTCTTCAATGGTGAATCAATTAATAGCTGGTCAACAGAGAGCAACCTGCAAAGGAACACACTCACCCAAATGGACCCACAGACAATAGTGCCTCTGTGAGAGTTCAGATCAGGTAGGCACCCATAAGCTCTCTTTAAATATGAACTGATTTATGGATGTATGCCTTCAAAAAAAAGAAGACTGTATTTCAGTACTTCACCCTACTGTTCTTCTAAGAAATAAATCTTTCTAAGTACATGACTAAGCCACTGAATTATTCACAAAGTGAAGGTGGTAGAAATGAGTGTTATCTGTGCATTTCCGGCACCTGCCCCTTGATCACCTGCACTGTTTACCTAAACAATACAAGTTCTTAGTGAAAAGATTAAAGAAACCAGGATTCTAATGAAACTTAGGGGTCTTGTTTCACATCACGGCTTCTTGGTTACTCCTCTTTGCAGAATGAATCACCTTACACACTCCTTGACTTCTCCCATTTCTCTCAAATGCAAGAACAGTATTTCATGGTCACTGCTAAATGTGCAGTTGCCCTCAGAATTTGTGAGTGAGACTATCTGCCTGCAGAGGTTTGAAAGGATAAAATAATTCATCAGTGCCACTAACTTCCATATCTTGGCTTGTATCCAAATTTCTCACCCATTTATAAGAATTCAGTCTAGGACTTGAGCAGAAACAATTGATATGTTAAAACAGAAAAAGAAATAGTCACTGCTGTAGTTGTGTATACTGACTAGAGGTAAGTATTTTGCAATACAGAATTCACAGTAAATTTCTGATCTAAAAAAAAAAAAAATAAGCACTCGAATTCAGACTGGGGAAATCCTCCTTCTAAATGTTTCCAGGGGCTTAAAAGTTTTAATGTTAATATTCTTTATTTCTCGTGGAATAAGTGCTTTTCCTATCGTCGCAGAAATACTACCATTATGTGCAACCACTGATCATTACTTTTCTACTTTTTTCTGTTTATTGTCAACATTTGTCTGTCCATGATGACATTAAGAAAGCAGAATACATTGTCCTACTTGTTACTTCAAATTCTGAATTTGGACAGAAACACAAAGCCAGATAGAGTTACTTGTTTTTCTATTTCTATTTGTATAAACCTCTTCCTATCTGGGATTTAAGCTAACTTCCATTTCCTACATTTTCCTGACACAGAGAAAACATAATTCATGAAATATAAAAAATATGAATTATCATGAAAGTAGTTTTAGGATGTCATGTTCTAAAGAACAAGCAGATAATAGTTACCATAAATTAAGCTAGGTAGGGAACACTTTGTTTTGTTTGCTTATACTGTACACAAAGATATTCAGCTAGAGATCTATGCAATATTAAAAAAAAAAAGAACAGATTGTCTTCCCATTTTAAAAGGTCATCTATGGGAACTAATGTCCACTAGGGAAAAGAAGTCAAACAAAGAGATGTTCTGAGGAACTGCTTTGTAGATTATTTTTTTTACCTACTCTAATTAGCATAACACTGTGATAGAAAAGCTGAATCCTGTTGCTGAGATAAAATGAAATTTTCTACGTGCCTCAAGGGAAGAGATTAGTTCTTTGAAATCAACTTTAAAATGGTAGTAGCTACCCATTATTCCAAACATAATAAGATGATTATGCAACTACTTTAATGAGGATTTCAATCATGGTCCTAGTATGTCCCCCCCAAATTATTAGCAGACTCGGGATTGCTAACTCTGGGTATTTCCACCATATTAAGTAGTCCAGATTAAGTTTATGGAGAATATGAAGAGATTCTACAGATAACGAAGACAGAATTTCTACGTCTATTGGTAAAGCCGTCATCCTTATCTGATCTACAAAACAATGAAACACTGGAATGGCAGGTAGATGATTTGATTTGCAGGTGTCCTGTTAGATAGTAATTCTATAATTTGCCTGTTGGTATCTTCAATTTCCAGAACCTATTTGACAACCTGACTCTCTTTCACTTTGAAAACAGAGTTGAAATATTGCCAAAAATTAAACTATTAAATTTGAAATTTTCTTTAAATAAACTGGCCTGGTTTTCACAAGCTGTAGATGAAAAGAAATGAAAACTTTCTGGCAAAATGAAAAATCAAGGAAAAAACCCATTTTATTACAATTCACCATTTATCTCGATAGCCTGTTGTAGACAGTCTGTAAAGTTTCTTTTCAGGCATTGAAAACTCATGAGAATAACTTCATAACTATAATAAGATCTTTCCTGAGAGAAACAAGACACACAAGAAACTGTCTCATAGACTGAAAACTGATCATCCTAATCCAGCTTTAAAGAAGACTCTGAATGCATAGAGTATAGTTGAAGTTACAACTCTCCAGTGTTAAATTCATCCTAGAAATTCCAAAGGCAAATGCATTCTTATTTGCCAAGAGCCAGGTGGGTATTTAGTTCTTGGACAGTAACGATGAATAAGGAATTAAGGCTGCTGTAGAAGTAGTGTAGTTGTAAAAGAAGATTCTTTCATCTCCATCATTTTTCAGATTAATTCACTTGGAGAACTGAGTCCTTGTATTAAATGCCCTTATTAATCATGGAATTTTTTATCCCATATCAGACAGATGCTTTCTGTATTTCAAAGCATCACCTGGACTTCAGTTACAACTTTCTTAGAATTTTAGATCTTATCACAAATAAGATTACTACCCTACCATGAGGAGAAAATGCTCCAGAAAATTTCCAAGCTCCAAGAAAATTTCTTTTTCTATTTTATTTTGTTCATTTAAGTAACCTGCCCTTGTCAGTAAAGAGAAGGAAGAACTTTATTAACTGAATTACTTTTTATTCAGTGAACAAGGACTGGTGTGATCATGGGTGGAGAAAGACAAAGGCAGGGAAAAAGAGTTCATTTGTGCTCAGGGAGTCAGGGCATTTCAGGGGAGCAGGCCAAACAGTGGGATAGGGCTATGGCTTGAAGATGAAATTAGTAGAGTTTAATGTTTCTTCTTTGGATATGCAGGTATCCTGAAGAAACACACTCTAACCCGAGTGAGACCTGATTGAGCCAATAAGATGCATCAAGCAGCTGGGTTCACAGAGAAAGAATGCTGAGGCCTGCCCTGACAAGGAGAGAGGTTGATGGCGCCATACCAGGAATGCACGAGAAGTATCAAAAAGTGAATTTTATTCAAAATGCATAAAATTTAACTGATCTATTGTTTCCAGGGAAAATGATAACTTACTTAAGAGTAAACTCCAAGCATTTTGAAAACAGGGACTAAAGACGGAACAGAAGAATATTTGCGACTAAATATCCTGTTCTCCACTTGCGCATAGACGTTAAAATTCATATTGCCACAGAATAAAAGTATTGATCTTCCTGAAGAAGTGAAATTCCATTTTGTATCCATAAGATTTTTAAGAATAATTACACAAGGAACCAAATGAAAGTCAAGACATATCCATGGTGTCACTCTCCTAGAGCTGGTGAAGTTACTTTGACCTAAAACATGTCTTACCATATTCAAGATTCTGCCACACAGGTTTATCAACAAAAGAGGTATTTTGCATATATCCACAAAGTCAGTGAACAACAAGTGTGTTAACTGGTCTATATGTCTTTCAGATTTTAATTGAACTGTCTAGTGTAATGAATGAAGCATAGAGTAATGTGCATTCAGCTTGCATTTGTTTATCCACACTGTCAGCCTGGTTTTGGTTCATTGAATGTTAAAGAATTGTTTACAGGAAGATTTCTCTATTAATTTCCATACAGTTTCTTTCAAGTTTAACTTTCCAACACTTGGCACTCCTTCAGGCACAAGACTCATTATAGCAGTAGACTAATAATTGAAGTGGTTTTCTTTCTGTCATTGTTCTATGTCAATAAATAATTGGAACAATTTTAGAATGCCATGCATTATATTAATCATAGTCTTATATGCACAAATTTTCTCCTCACAGTAGCTTAGTCTCTTCACTAAGTTTAAGCATGAAACATCTGCCAACTGCTACAAAAGTTTGTTTTGAACAACAGTCTTAACAAGTTCTTCAATATATGAGAAAGAGAACTGGTTTTTCTTTTTTCACTCCAAAGTATTTACTCAAAATGTTTTCCCATGCAATATGTTATTCTACTCTGTGCTTTATTCCACATAAATACATAAAAAAGTCAACCTTAAGTAAATATTTATAAAAAATATCTTGCAATTAACACAGGCAGACACATATATGTTTACTAAAGATATTTCTGGAGTCCTAATTTGCCCTATGTAGACAGGAATTCCACTAAAATTTAAATATATGGCCATTTTATCCTTTGAACATAGAACAAATCTCACCAAAGTCAAAGTCAAGAAGAAGCATCTGTGGGCTTTCAGTCATTCTGTTGAAGTTTAATCAAGCTTGCAGAGATTAATTCTGAGCTTACAGGGATACAAAACTATCACTCCTGCTCTAAAATGCTTGTGTCCCTAGAGCAATACAATTTTTCTGCACATTCATACTTCTGGTCTTCCAGACAAATATTATATTGTCTGGCAGTTTTTATGTACAGACATAAAAGAGCAGAGGCAGTTTTACTGCATGAACAACCTTACTGAGAAGCCTAAGAAAGGACCAGGACTGTTACCTTCTCAGTAAATACTGCTACAATTGAACATCCAGCAGTTCCATTCTTGCAAGAATTCAGGTAAGGATTCTGCTCTGTATCAATTTAAAAAGCACATACCTAACGGGGAAAAAAGCCCCAACCAACCAATCAAAACTCTGCACCACAAAAAAAAATCACCTAAAACAAGAACACACACACACCATGTATCCTTAAATATCTATTTATCTATATTCATATCTATAAATTTTTTCTAGATGACACCTGATGAGTGGCTGAGATCTAGATTCCCAGTCTCCTTTATTTCTAGTTAAATAAGGCATCTATATGATTAGGTCATACTCTTTTCTCTACACAATCAATCACATGCTTTTTCCCAACAGCACAGATTGCAAAGTCAGTGAATGAAGTGTCTCCTTTGAATGTCTGAAAAAATTTGCCATCTATATCTGGGCAGTCCTGTATCACCCTGTACGTCCTGTATCAGCAGCCTCATTGATTAGGACAGTATCTAGGAATGATTGTTTTTTATCAAATTTTGATACATTTTCTATCAAACAGTGTTTGCCTCTCAGACTCCCTAAGCAGAGCTGCAGAATTTCAGACTTTTCTCTCCATTCATGGACAAGTCCAAGAGAAAGCAGTTCAGTCTTGACACGAATGTCAAGATCATTACACTGAAATTCCAAAAGAAAGATCTTCCAGAGTGAATGGGCTGTCTCCTAAGTGGCCAAGTAAATCTATAGTTTACATGATTGCTACAGGCTGAGCAGTCAGTTTCACATGAAGGAGGTTGGGTGCTGACTTCACAGAAATTTGCCATGTACTTATGTCCCACAGAAGGTCAGGGTGCACTTTAAAATCCTTCCAGTAAGAGGTGTGAGATAACCCCCCCTTTATCCTGGAACAGAAAAGACCTTCTATTTGATAAGTCACTTA
>WEIV01000194.1:0-22341 GCA_013390005.1 Calyptomena viridis | reverse complement strand
GAGTGACTTCATATCAAACATTCTGGTTATGATTTATATCAGTTTCAGTTTTCTCTTACCACAATTTTTACAACATTTCAAATCATCAAATTTTTAAATTAATTTTTCAAATGATGAATCAGAGTGTCTTTTAAAGAGAGTGCCCAATACCTCAGTAAAAGAAACTAATGAAGGCAAATGCCTCAGAATCTCTAACAGTCAGAGGATGACTTTCTGGTTGCAATTAATATCATTTTCCAAGCAAATTTCTCTTCTTTTAATATGCTAATTTACCTTGGTTACAGATTATCTGAAACCTTTTAAATGTCAGCTGCTAATTTCAGCTGAAGGCAGTATAATTTGAACCCAGAAGAATTAAAACCTCATTTTTATTAACTTGAGCACAAGACCCTAAATCCCATAAATATTATCCTTCAGGACACATGTTGATTTCTTTATACCTGTACCTCTTTCCAGTATGAAAAAGGACAGCAGTAGCACAAGCAAATATCTGTCGTTACAAAAATGGTCTATTCATAGAATTGTCTTACAAAGCACCTTTAGTAACTAGGCACTCTATTCAGAGATCTAATTTTTGCAGACATGTGTATGCCAAATTAAAAAAAATCTCTATGATGGTGGGTTTAATGAGGTACTCTGTTATTCTCTATAATAAAAATTAAACGAGACAGACAGAATTCTTCAGCATAATTGCCACATCTGTTATTAGGCACTTTACTGTGATTGACTGGAGTGCATGTGTCAGAGATCGTGCCAGAAAACAGGCAAACTTTCTAAGCAGACTTATAACTTAAAGCCCAACTGGCACTAGCAGAATCTCTGTTACATCTTCTGCTAAAACTACAGAAACGTTGGCTTTGGTTCAGTGATTCATTAAAAATAAAAATAAGTATTGCCAATTTCATGGGGGGGTTTAAGGTAAATTAAAAGCAATCACTACTTTAAGAAGGAAATGCAGTGATCATCCAAATGTGTGAATGGGTCATCTCTCATGATGACTCTCGTGGACAAGAGACATAAGCAACCCAGAGTTTGGAAACTGCACAACACAAAATTTCACATTCGGTGGTACATCTGCTGCTTTATTTTGCTACCAGATGAGCAACTGGCTGAAAGGACAGTGAAAAGCAGTGCATTTACAGAGGGACTGGGAAGCACAGTGAGAGAGTTCCGGGGAAGAGCAAAAACAGAATGGGCACTGTCCTCTGATCTGCGTGGAAATTTGGGATGAAACCTGAACTCACTCAAAAAAATGCTTGTTGTCTCTGAAATCCAGAGATCATGACACCTGGTGAAAACTCCAGGTATGTTGAGCTGGCCAATAACTGCTATTACACTGGATTTATGACCAGATGTTCTTCTTTTAGCTCTAAACCCCAAACTCTTAGCATCCACCACCATGACATAGCAAAATGACTCTGAACTTACATGCACTTTCTCCCTGAACTAAATTCTTTTTTTCCAACTTCATACAGGCTTTCTACTAAGAGCACAGAAATGTATGTTGCTGTTGTCAACAAGGAAGACAGACAGGCCAGCTGCAATATTGCTTAAAATTACTTTTCCTCCAATAAGGAACAAGGGATTATTTGACCTTCCTTCCCGATTTTCTGTGCTGCTCTAGAGAGTTCAAAGAAAGGTAAGAATGTGTGGAACCATACCAATACCCATTGCATTCACTCCTGAAGGGCAGAAGAATGCCTTTTGCTGGAAGCTAAAGCAAAGCTGTGCAACAAGGGCTGGGGCAAGCAATGGGTGCTTCGCCTGACCCAGCTTATCAGCTGCCCAGTGAACTAATCCATGTATAAATCTTTCTTCCCTCAGGAGGGCAGATTGGGACACTCTAATTCCCACTCTCCAGGAGAGCGAGTAACTGCTTTTTGGAAAGTGCCTGCCCCAATGGGTGAGATGAGCCAGGGCAGATGCACTCTGTCACTGTTTGAAGGGTTTTATTGTGTTCTCAGGAGTCTGAGGCTGCTCCACACTGAGAGGGGATCCAGACAGTTTCCACATGGCTCTTTATCTCTGGGGTCTCTTTCCTTTTGCAGATACTTGTTTTCGCTCATCCTAATGAACTTAGCAAAAGACAGGACCCACTCGAGCACATTTATTTTAGATATACGTTACAAAATAATCTCACTTGTAGTGTTTTGATTGCTGTAACTGCCTAGCAGACATACAACACTTCTAACTATTAGGCCTTTTGTTCTTAAGGTTACTCTTAATAACCACACTGTATACAGAAAGTATATTTAGTCTCCTGTCTAAGTGTTTTCTCTTATTCCATAAAACAAAAAGCTGAAAACAGAATTTAAGCCTGCTGGTCTCCATTTTCAGCCTACTCATGGACTCATGGTTCCAGTTTGATATTCTTCCACAGTGGCCATGACATGAATATTGTGCTTACACTACTACTTATTGTAAGTATAGTATATATGAATACAGATTTGGGGGTTTTAGACATTTGCAAAGGAATCACCACACACAGTATTACAACAGAGATTTTTTTTTTTACAGATTTGGGTCACCTCTGAAGAAGCAAATAATGCCCTCTTGTCTGTCTGCTTTTTCATTTCTTTATTTTTCCAATTGTGTTCTTGTTGGAAATGGCAATTGAGAAAAACACACGTAAGAGAAAACCTCAACATACTAAAACTTTGCTATTTCCCTGGAGGTGGGCAATACAACAGAAAGCAGCGTAATTTTCACAAGTGTAGTGAGACACTCCCACAGGAAAAGAAATTTTAAAGTAGGATGCAGGCTCCAGAGATGTTATTGAATGGCACTAGACATTTTTGGAGTGACTGCAGTGGATTACTACTTAACTCCAAAAATCTCCTAGTGCAGACCAAGAGGAAGCAACCTCAGACTTTCTTCACATCTTTCACTGCCAGATGAGAAAGAGCATTCCCTCCCTGCATCCCAGCACTACTTCAGCAAAACAAAACAAACAAAAATTTTAAAAACAAACAAACAAAAATCTTCTTTCTGAAATTAATCCACTGTCAAAATACACACAGAAAGGCCGACAATCTGCAAACACACAAAAATATTGTCTTCTACATCTTTGTGGTGCACACCAGAACCCCAAATCACTGCATCCTGTAAGGTTCACTTACCATGAATGCATACCCTGGCTGTCATTATTCATACATAATGCAAATTGCATGAACCAGAAAAAAAGAATGGAGCATATCTAAGAAGTCCATTAGAGTTTCAGAGGAACAACATTGTTCCAGAGATGAGATTAAGTTTCACAGCTCTCTGAAATGGGTTATGGAGATGGAAAAATTTACTGAGAGCAGCAGGGGATACTTAAAGCAAGAAAGCTTCTCTCTTGTTGTGTTTTTGTTTTTCCTTTTCAACAACAATTCACCCAAACTTCATATTCAATAGTTTAAAAAGCACTCTTCTGTAAGTTCAGAGTTTAAACAAGTTCCCTGGAACTACTGATACTTTTGTTCAGGACTGTCTTCTGTCTTGAAGTGATGGAACCCTGTGGCACATCAGTGCAAGGTATAGTGCCTTTGATCCAAACCAACCCTAAAGCACAAACAGTACCGATGCTGGTGTGCACTCTCAGCAGAGTCCATCATAGAGCTGACTATTAGGCCTTTTTCTAATAGAAAATTTAATTATCTGTTAAAAGAGGCCAGTTGTTCCGGCTTTGGTGGAGATACCTTTGGGATATATGGATGATACAGATGTGTGTGACTTCACAATTCCTAAAATTCATGAACCAGTGATGAACAAGGGACCCAGGATGATGTACCTAACCTCAGCTACTCTGAAACTCCACTGATCTCACTTGAGTTATTCCTGGTTTGCTCAGTAAGAAAACAGATCCTTCAGTGTTGTTCAATTATGTCTTCTATCTTAAAAGAAATGAAATTACCTAAAATCAATTTATTAGAAAAAGGACATTCTTTTCAGATTGATAAAATCTTCCGGAAATCTACCCTTCAATTTAAAATATGCACTTCAATCTCACTGGCAGGTACCCTCCAGAAACAGTTGTTATTTACAGTATCAGTCTTGGGAGAAAGGAGCAGGGGAGGGGGGGAGAAAGCAAGAAAGAAAGAAAAAAAAGATTAAAAGATCAAGTTACTCTTCACTTCTAAACAAGCTTGGCCACAGCTGTATATCAGCTTCCGAGCAACTGCTCTACAAACATACAACAGAGCTTCTGTCTTCCCACAGGGTTTGCTCAGGTCACCCGCATGTGGCGTGGATTAAAAAGGCAGGAAAGCTCCATTACGGAGCAAGCAGAGCCGTGAGTTAAATGGACAATCTGGCGGTGTCACTGGTGGATACCCCATCCAGGGCTCTGTCCCAGGGGATCTCCCCCAGACGTGGGGACACCCACACACAGCTCTTGCACAGTCTGCAGCTACAGCTGAAAAAAGGGCCAAAAAGATTATTCTGCTTTTGTATTTTTCACCATCCAAGCAGCAAGAATTTGAAAGGAGGGCAACAAGAGAGTTAAGTGGGGTTTTCATAGGCAAAATGAGGATAGTAAAGAGACAGCCTCTGATTTTGGTAACAGAGTAATAGAGTCAGGCAGCCCATGCAAATCATAAAATTTTCTTAACTTGAGAAAGCAATAGAAAATAGAAAAAAAAGTGACAGTAGTACAGCAGTAGTTTGGGAATGAGGCCAAACCCCTTTGCTGGGTGGGATCATCATCAGCTCTGATCACCACCAGGTGCTACCTCCTATGTGATGGAGAAGTCAATCCAGCCCTCAAGGCTGCCAAGGCAAAACAGTTGTTTCTAAACAAATACCTTCCTAAATGAAGAGTTTTCCACTCCAGCTGCTCTATCCTATTTACTCAGTAGATTTGCAACGACTGACAGGAGTATGCTGCCTTTTGGATCATGACTGCCACAGATGACAAGTTGTCAAGGGACATTTCTTCATGTATCAAGTGCTCTTGAACCATTTGAAGAGGGTTTATAAATCAGCAAACAAATGCTTCCCACAAACACATACAGGCATTATTTGTGCTTAAGTTCCAGTGATCATGACCTGTGTGTGCATATTGACAGACCAGTGTGGTCCACAATTTTGTAAACAATTTAGAGAAACCTAAAACTCAGTTATACATGCTCAAAAGCATGTAGTACCAAGCAACCTTGTAGCATGGAGCAAAGGAAGTGCCTGTTGGCATGCTCCATCTTATTCCCACTACATCTGCCCTCAATGCTATGGTTTTTGCTGATTCCTGACTGCAACTTCAAAAAAAAAACATAAATCAATTATGCCATTTTGAACTTATAACTTAACCAGACCTTGGTGCTCACACACACACATCATTTTCTTCTTTTTTAATATGCAAGTGCTTCCAATGTATTCACATTCTCAGGGCGATCAAGCTTGCTCTGACTATTGGCTTTTGGAGGATCTGATGCCAGTCAGCCGTGCATAATGGCCTCTTTGTCTCACTGTCACATGAGCAGCATTGTGTTACAATCATTGTCACTCTGGGCTCAAACTGCAAGGCATGCTTTCACACAAAACATTCACTTTGGGGGCTCCTTTTGGCAGAGCCCTGAGATTGAAACTCTTACGCTGCTCTTTAGTTCAACCAGTCCAGCAATGCTGAAACTTTAAGAGTCAGGATTCAAAAGCTCTCATCCAAATCAACCAACTATGAAGCTTCTCCATGAGTCACATGGAGAAAGGGGCAAGTAACATAAAACAGCTATAATTTAAATCACTATATGTGAATCAACAGCAAACTTCAACATGGTTAATAAAAAATAGACTGCAGTACTGCAAAAGGTCTGGATGGAGCTGTTATGGTTTGACTCCGGCTAAAATGCCGAGAGCCCACACATAGATCCAAAATTTCCCAGAGAAGGAAAAAAACTTTGACTTTTGTGATAAGGATTACAAGCAAGTGTTTATCAACTATTTCACAAGCAAAACAGGCTCTAACTTAGAATATTAACTATTNCAAATGTCCCACAGGATCACAGCCTCTCTCCTCCAGCACTTTTCTGCTCCGGTGTGGAAATCTTCCAATCTTTCCATGGGTGTGCATGTGAATCTTTGCTCCTATGATCCCCCACAGGTTTGCTGGGGCCCTATTCCAGTGTTTAAGGCATCTTCTCTTTCTCCTCTCTCTGACCTTGGTGTTAATCAAACTTCCCACCCTCCTTTCTCTTAAGGTGCCATGATGTTCTGCCTAGGTTTTTTCTTCTCCTTCTCAAATACGTTATCACAGAGGCGTTAGCAGTCGAACTTGAGCTAGCTTAGAGCAGAAAAAAACTCCAGCAGCTTCTTAAAGAAACCTCTCTCTTAGCCCCCCCCAGCTAATAAAAAACTCTGGCTACTTAAAACCACAACAGTAGCCAAGGGAGAAAACATGGAATAAGCTTCACTTAGTTCAGCTTTGCTATATGTGAGGTCAGAAAGAAGCCCTAAAACCTAGTTTAGGATAAGACAAGCACAGCATTGCAGCCACAAGTTCCTCCCCAGCTGAAAACCTTGCTGTTCCCGCCTGCCTCTATGATCCAAGGCAGATGCACCTTGTAAACCTGATCTTTAGCGACAAACTACGACAGTCAGAATGCCATGTCAAAATGAGACTTGGGCATACAGCTTCCTCCAGCACATGCTGGTTCCTCATGGATGGAGCTGGAGGTGTGGAGCTCTCCAGCAGCTCCCACAGCCTGGGCTGGCACCACTGCAGAGGTGCAGGGCTGCACTCTGTAAATCCTTTACATTCACAGAGTACCCTGTCCCTGAAGAAATATCCTGAAAAATAGATATGACAAGATTTCTGTACAGGAGAAACTTCAAAAGATGCTGTAAACATTCTGAACTAATTTAAACCTTGCACAGATGTCTCTGTTTTGATTAATGGAAAATATTCTAACAGGGTTGAGACCAAACTATGCTAAGAACAACATCCTCCTGCCCTTGTTGTCTCTTGAATCATTTTGTGCTGCAAATCTTTTTCTTGTAGAGATACTCTTGAAATATAGTGCTATGCACTTTGAAGAGGGCTTACAGGATAAGCCTGAAGGAGAGAGGCAGGAACTCATGGCATAATGCTTGTGATGTACAGAAAACTTCGGAAAGCAATGGCTTCTTTCCAAAAGAAATGAGGGTGTGCATGGAAAAATTAACTCCCAGCTCTCATAGAATTTTTTGTCCAGTTAATTTTTCTTTCCTTTACAGTCCACCAAAGTTACACAACTTCAGACTTGTGAACTTTGGTTTGGTATTCCACCCTGCAACACCTATCAGTAGCCCTAACCACACATTATCCCTCTCTGAATCATTTTTCTTTCTTAAGCAGCCTCAACCAGTCTTCCTTGAAAGAGCTACGTAGAGAGGCCATACAAAACTCCTGCCAAGCAATCTGAATATAAATTCAAGGGGTCCTTACCAGCTGCAGTCAAAAGCACACTCCAAACTCTGCTAGATGTTAATCAAACCTAAGTATGTTAATACATGTTTCCTGTGTTCTTCTCATAAACGAGTTGTTTTTGTTAAACTGCACTTACTTCCCGGGGCGGGGGTGGGGGGAAGAGTGTCCCTGTATAGCTGAGTGCATCCAGTTGTGGAAAGCAGAGTCACCAAAGGACTATTCACCTGGTCAAAACTCTCCTGTTTATCTGAAGGAGAGGAACAGCTCATTTAACACCGTAACCCCTGGGCAGGGTTACAAAGTCCTCAAGGTGCCCACTCCTACACCACCAGTCACATTTAAAGTGTTAGCATTAGCTATCCATCTTTTGAATAGATGCCTAAATGGTGACATTTAGGTGAAAAGGTGAAAAGGGCTAGAGCATCATGCATTGAGGCAAAGGTAGTACCATTTTTGTCTACCAGGTCTGTCTGTGGGGAGTCGAACTCGGTGTGCACAGCTCTGCCCCTGGAGAACTGTGCCATATCTGAAACATTTCACCACCTGATGCACCAGAAAGAGGAACTCTGTTAAGTGAATTTCCAGGGAAATTAAAGAGGCACAATCAGCTTACTTCACACAGCTCACTGAGTAGTCAAGAATTTTTTTGCAAGGTATGGATTGTAGTCAGTGAGCTAGACATAAAATTCATTGTCAATCCTGTAAATTGCTCATCTTCTAGCAGAGATTTGAAATACTTCCAAACTTACAATCACAAAATCTTAAATAGCAAAACTCAAAGTCATGGCATCTCCATGTCATATGAAGAGTCAATACTTAACATGATGCAACTGATTCACCTCTTGTGGAAGCAATACACATTTAAATTTGACTGTATTGGATTGGATGTGTAAGAAAAATTAAATAAATTCTATTAGATAAGGTTCCATGTTTCGAAGCTGTGCAAGTGCATGAGTTACATGAGCAAACAAGTAGCAACCTGGGCCTAAATTACATCGTTTGTCCAGTTTATTAAAAATCTGGAGCACACCTGCCCAGCTAACCTTTCTGACTTGAGATGGAAAATAAAAGTAGACATCCCAACCCTTTAATCTGCAGGGCCAGCAACTAGCAACCAGTACAGATAATCTGGCCACCCAGTCTGTTATTTTCTCAAATTCTATCTTCATCTCAGACAGTTGCATGCCCCCCTCTACTTCAAGAACACACATACCTAATTACATAAGCTTTACTCCCAGCATTGTGCTATTGGGCACAAATGCCATTTAGGGATTTTGACAAGGAAACGGAAGCCTGCTTTCAGTTTCAGTCTCACATCAGACATGCTGCTCGATCAAGCTTTTCAGCCTAGGTCTGTAGCTTATCTGCTGGGAAACAAATGTCACTCCAGATTTGTAAGTTTTTTTCATCTAGCAACTTGGAAGAACGGAAAAAGAAAGAAAAGACATTTTTCCTGAACAGAGTCATTGCATTAATCTGCTTTCCAAACTACTGCTGCCAAAGCTCAGTTACAAACCTGGTAAAGTGAGCTATGGAGCATCTTCCATAGCTCATGGCATGTTCCAAAATGAGGTTTTAAACTTGCCTTACAGTGAAAAGTTGATACTTTGGAAAAACTTCAGAGCTGTACATGACTCTCATGTCTTTGAGACTACATTTCAGTCACTCACTGACTGGCAGCAATATTTAAATAATTAAAAAGATTACCAAAAAAGCACTAGCTCATTCGAGGAAAAGCAGCTGCACATTTTTCCTAATTAATTTGTGCCTACATTTCCAGATTGAACCTATTTCTTGGCTGAAAGACAAAATAGGAAATATTTACAGTACTACTGCTGTTGCCAAAAGAAAATCTGCACAGGATACTGCACAACTGAGCATTTCTCTAGGCAGCTTCTGCTGGAGGACATATGCTGGAAAGAAGTCAAAGTATTAAACAGATGTGCATTTTCACGTGCAGGTCACGCTTATTTACATACATACACAAGCATCCCCCTATTGTGTACGCTTGTTACAGCCTCTGCCCAGTACTGCCAAAGGCTTTCCGTGAAAACGAACGATAACCTTCAAAAACGGACTCTTGGAGGAAAAAAATCAGCTAAAAGGAGAGCCTAAACTTACTCGTCCCGGCTCCGGACCGCTGTCGCGGGGGAGATGGGAGCTGGAGAGCGCGGCAGGAGCGCTTCCGAATCCCGGATCCCGGTCACTCGCCAGCACGGACGCGGAGAGAAACGCTTCGCAAAGGCGGAGGCGGTGATGGGCGGCCCCGCGTCCCGCCGCTACTCCGAGGACGCTTCTGCCCAGAGCAAACCCCGCTTCAGGAGCGATGCCGCCTCTGCCCCGCTTCCTTCCCCGAGACCATCACACCCGCGACCGGCACTACGGTTTCTGGGCGCTGCACCTGCGGGATGGGACGGGATGGGTCGGGTCGGGACGGGTCCGGTCGCTGCCTACCTGTCCCGCGGGCGCCCTCCCCGTCCGACCAGGAGCCGCCGCCGGGAGCCGCCGCCCGGAGCAGAGCGAGGGGCGGTATGAGCGGCGGGGCCGAAGAGATCACCCCCTCCTCCACCGCCTCCGGACCGCCCCCGCCCCTGGCCTCAGTCCCGGACGGACAGATAGACAGACAGACAGGCAGACAGACATTTAACCGTTTAACACGGTTTTCCAATCGGTGTCGCCCGTGGGGTCCTGCCCGGCCCAGATGCAGCCAGCCTCCCCCCGCCCTAAATTAGCCCCCCTCCACACAAAGACCTAGCATGTAATAAGCCCGGTGGAGAATGGAGACCTACCCATCAGGTGACCGAGGAATGAAATCGTCTTTTCAATCATTAAGTTCCACGAGCTGCAGCTGATCCTCAGTTCTGTCAGGAGACTCAAATCCATGGAAAAACGAACGTCATCTGGTCCCTTCAGAAAGCGGAGAAAGGAAGGTCATCATGACTTTTCCACTTCTATATATTTTAGCGTATTTGAGCGCAGATACTTGTTAGGTCCTCAAGTATTTCACACAAATCAGAGCCAGCTTCATGATTAAAGGTGCAGCATGGAGCATGGGAAGAAAAATGTTTTGTGAAACTAAGCAACCACTACTTCACAGAATTACAGAACTGTTAGGGTTGGAAGGGGCCTCTGGAGATCACCCAGAGGAACCCCTCTGCCAATGCAGGGTCACCTGGAGCAGGTGACACAGGAACGTGTCCATGTGGGTTTGGGTTCTCTCTCATGTTGTGAAATTTCTTGTTCATGGCCATTGCTCCTCATCCTGTCACTGGGTACCACTGAATGGAATCTCACACCATCCTCTGACACCCCTTGGAGATATTTGTGTGAATTGATGGGATCTCCTCTCAGTGTTCTCCTCTCCTGACTAACCAGGCCCAGCTCCCGCAGTCTCTGCCCATCAGAGAGATGCTCCAGACCCCTCATAATCTCTGTGGCCTCTGCTGGACCCCTTCCAGTATCTCCTGGTCTTTCTTGAACTCTGGAGCCCAGAACTGAACACCATACTTCAGATGTGCCTCACTAGGGCTGAGCAGAAGGGCAAGATCCCTTCCCTCAACCTGCTGGCCACACCCTTCCTGATGGGCCCCAGAATCCCATGTATCTCCTGGCCCCCAAGGCACACAGCTGGCTGATGGTCAACTTGTCACCCACCAGGATCCCCACGTCCTACTCATCACCCATGAGGACTCCCAGATCCTACCCCACAGAGTTGCTCTCTGTGCTGGTACTGGCGGTTATCCCTCCTTAGGTGCAGGACCTGCACTTGCCCTTGTTGGACCTCATTAGGTTTTTCTCCACTGAACTCTCCAGCCTGTCCAGGTCCCAATGAATGGCAGCACAGCCTTCAGGTGGATCAGCCACTGCCCCCAGTTTCTGCTGAGGGTCCATTCTATCCCTTTATCCAGGTCAGTAATAAACAAGTTGAATAGGACTGGCCCCTGTATTGATCCCTGGGGAATGCCACAGACTACAAGCCTCCAACTGGACTCTACTCAGCTGATCACAACCCTCTGAGCCCTGCTGTGCAGCCAGTTCTTGATCCACCTCACTGTCCATTCATCCAACCCACATTTCCTGAGCTTGCCTATGAGGACATTATGGGAGACAGTGTCAAAAGCCTTGCTGAAGTTGAAGTAGACAACCTCTCCCATGGGAGACCATCCTCCATGTACTTCTCTGATGTGAGTCCATATCACAGGCAACAGATCTCCACAAACAGCTCCAGCATGGGTCCCTTTCCATGAGGTACAGTCCTTTAGGCACAGGATGCTCCACTGTGAGTCCCCCACAGGGTCACAAGTCCTGACAGAAAACCTGCTCCAGCACAGGATCCTCTCTCCACAGGTCTGCAGGTCCTTCCAGGACCCTGCTCCAGCACAGGTTTCCCACAAGCTCACATCCCCCTTTCAGGTATCCAACTGCTCCAGCATGGGCTCCTCCAAGAGCTGCAGGTGGATCTCTGCTCCCCTGCTGACCGCCATGGGCTGCAGGAGCACAGCTGCTCCACCATGGTCTTCATCACAGGCTGCATGAGAATCTCAGCTCCAGTCCCTGAAGCACCTTCAGCCCCTCTTTCTCCACTGACCTTGTTATTTGCAGGGTTGTTCTCACTCTGCTCTTCTCTGTCTGCAATTACATCTGCACAGTAACTTTTTTTCCTTCATAAATATGTTATCCCAGAGGTGTTACTACATCTCTGATGGGCTCCGTCTTAGCCAGTGGTGGGTCTGGCTGGAGCCAGCTGGCATTGGCTCCGATGGACACAGGGGAATCTTCCAGCAGTTTCTCCCAGCAACCACCCCATTAACCCTCTTGCTACCAAAACCTGGCAACAAAAACCCAGTACAGATTTACACCCCAAACCATGGAGTGTGGTGGTAATGAGGGTGCCACTCCCATGCACTGTGGAGTCCCTTGGGTATAGGCCATGGTGGGGACCACCAGGGCCTGAGGACTTCCAAGTGCTGTAGATGTGTGCATGTTTGTAGAGTTGTTCTGAAGTGCTCTGCCTGTTTCAGGTCTCAGAAATCCATATAACTGGATTTTGTAGGCAACTTTGCAGCTTGTTTTCCTTCCCCTTCAAGGCGCTAGAGCCCTGGCTCAAGTTTCATGCTTTTCCCCCTCATGTTTCCCAACCTTCTCCCCCACAATTGTCACAATTTTCCTCTCATGTTTCCCACTCAATACAGACTCTATGAATGCCCGACTGACAGTCCATCACTTCCTACTAGAAAAGGCCAGTCCTGTTCTCTCAAGGTGAGGACTTCTGGCAGCCCTCCCTGAGGTGCATGAAGATCCTTCCCCAAGGATGATGGATCTCAGGGTCATTTTTCCAGGCCGAGTGAGGGAGCCCTACATATTGCTTTGGGTGAGGAACACCAATCCCTACTTAATAATTGGTTTTGCTGGCTTTCACATAATTGCTTCAATATTGCTTCAAGTTGAATGGGTTAGATCTTGCTAAGTCAATGCCTTCTGAAATGCTTTATTTCAATTAAATGTTTGTTTGCTTTAAAATTTGCCAAGTACCCTTATTTTCTGAAGTTTACCGTAAGTTTGTTGTTTAAACTTCTGAAAAGGTTGTCACCTTTATCCCGTGCACTGCCTCAGGCAATAAAAAACCCCTAGGTGCCTTTGAGAAACTGGTCCAGTGAATCCAGGGCTTTATAGCCCCTGGCTCAGCAGCACCAGGACACAGTGCTCCAAGGGAGCATCCTGATCTTCACTGCTCCCTTGGGCACCTCAGGATCAAGGTGGTCTGAGCTGCCAGGCAAGAGATGGCTGGATCAGTGTCTTCTTCCAAGGCTCAAAGGGCTGCCACTGAACAAAGCAGAGACGAGATGAGCCCTTGTATGTGCAGAGACCTCCCGGGCTGGTGGGAACAGGGACCAGGCTGCCTAAAGAGGAATCTTGAGTGCTGGGTCTCACTGAGGAACCTGACAGCCATCTCTTGCACAGTGGCCTGAGGGTTCTCCAGGTACTGCAGGCTCTGTAACAGTAGTGTTCAGCCCTGTCCTCTCCTTCGCCAGCTGGAGAGAGCAAAAGGCCATGGGCATGGCACAGAGCCCCCTACTTGGCCAGAGCAATGCTTCTTGACAACATCTCCCATTGCTGAGAGCCCTCCATCCTGCTTGGTGCAGGGAGGGCAGAGGGGCTTAAAGAGGGAATTTTGAAGAGGATTCTGTTCTCAAGGACAGGAACAAGGGTGCAGCTCCAGGCTGTGGGCTCTGGATTGCAGCAGGGCAGGGCAGGGCACAGCTGCAGAGCCCACGGGCAGGGGGCAGCCCTCACCCAGCCTGGGCCCTGGGGCTTGTCCTCACCAAGCACTCACTGATCCTTCTGTCTGCTGTATCTGCACCAGGTGCTTGAGCTCCTTCCACTTGAGAAGCTCTGTGGCAACAAGGAGGGCTTTCCTGAATGCCTGCAGGACAGCAGAAGCTGGGACATGGCATCAGGGCCTCCAGAAGGAGACTTATTGGCTTTGTTCCTTAGGGTACATGATTGTGGCTGTGGGGAGGGTGGATCCTCTGGGGCCAGATTCCAGAAGCAGCAGTGCTGGGCTGCAAGGTCCAGAAGTCATCCCATGAGGGCCCAAGGCAGCAGAGCCTGCTCTGAGTGCTGCTTACAGGGCTGGACTGAAGGGCAGCTGTCCTTGCCCAGTGCCCATCTGCAGGGCTTCGACTCCCACATTAGCCTCACTCAGTCTAAGTAGAGCTAGAGTTTCTCCATCAGCTGCACAATAAACAGTATTCCTGGAGTCTGGCAGCCAGAGAGTCTCAGGCTCCCTCTCTCCACAGGAAACAAGTCTTTGGGGCTCTTGTGGCTAGTACCTGTGTCCTTGTGGAGTGATCTCCAGCAGCATCATCATGACCTCTCCAGGGCCCTTGTCAGTTGGCAGGACAAGCATATCAAGAATGTGCTCCATGGGTCTCTTACAGTGGAAGATCCACCATCTCTGGCACCTATACAAGGCACAGATGAGGGTGGTGCTGCCTCTGGAGTATGGCCAGGTCCTCAGCTGCCCTTTCCATCCCTCTCTGCCGCCTTAAGGTGACTACAGGTGCAAAAGACACCTAGGAAAGAGAGGGAGAAACATGGCCAAATAGGGCTGAAGGGAAGGACAAGACAGCCACAGGCCACTTACAGCCACCAGCCACCAGTCTGCATCTTCCTTGATCACCTCCAGAATGCCCCATCTCCCAGCACAGCCAGCTGGGCAGCAGCCCTGAGCTGGGAGAGCTGCTTGGGCTCCCTCAATGCTCCTTGGGCTCCTCCGACACAGGACTGGGTGCAGAGATGGGTCCTGATAGAGAAGCCAAGGGAAAATGGCGGAACCAAGACTCTTCAACTCAGATGCTGGAGAGCACCCAAACCTGTGCCTAGGCTGGCCTTGCAGGCACCTTGAATCTGCAGGCAGTGCCAAAATGCAGGGAGGGGGAGATGGCCTCGCTGGAGGGGCCCTGGTCCTTACCTCCAGAGTGGAACAGTTAACCAGAAAATGGCTCAGATTCCTAATCCTCGTGAAGCCCCTCTGCTGCACAGCTCCTCCCTCAGAGCTGGTGCAGTCCAGCAGCTCCCAGGAAGGGAGAAGTGCTGGTGAGCCCCAGGAGCAAACACACACTTCAGCAGCAGCAGTGCAGCTCCACTCATGGGCTAGACTTGCGCTGTCTCTCAAGGCTTGCTCTGACCTCAAGGACAGCCTGCAGGAGGGCTCCTGGGGACCTTCTCAGGCTTGGGACAAAGGCTTGTGGGCCAAACCTGTGGCCAGGCAGGTGCCACCTTCTGCAGCCACATGCTCCAGAAGAGCCTGGTGTCAGCCCCTGCTTTGCCATGGCAGGTGGGCACCCTCCCTGCAGTACGCTCTGCCTCCTCAGCACTGGGTTGGGGAAGCCCTGGCCAGGAGTGGGCAACTCCTCCCCTGCAGGGGGAGGAACAGCTCTGGGACCCCAACTCTGCACAGGCCAGACCTCCAAGATGTTCTGCAGCACCTTGCTGACCATGGAGGGAGGACAGCTGAAAAGAATATTCTCAACACAGGCAACACAGGCGGTCCAGGGTTTCTGGTGCCTGCAAGGATGACAGTGGCCACAGCAATAATTCTGCTGTGCCTCCCACCCCTAGAAGACTTATGCCAAGCTCCCAATGCCAAGGCAGGACACTGGCAGTGCCCAGGAGACACACAGGAGCAGACAATCTGCTGTGGCCAGAGCAGCCTGTGGTGCTGGATATGGCCCACAGAAAGAGGACAAAGACACAGGGGTGGGAAAGCACAGCTGAGCCCCTGGCCTGCCTCAGATCTCTGTCCATATTGCAGCATAGGGTGGCTATGGACTGAGGGCTCTTGCAGCACTGACCCAACTGGGGATGGAAATCAAACAGTCCAGTTGAGCTGGTTTTGGTATTGTAAGGGAGACACTCCAGAAGCAGGAGTACAGCAGGAATGTGTTGTTCTCCAGCACTGTCCCAAGAGAGCTGCAAGAGAAAGATGGCCCAGCTAGACGCTGGTGCTGAAAACACTGCCTTGAGGCCTCATTCAGGTGGGCATGGAGCAGGGTCCATGGGAGGGATGAGCAGGTACCCCAGTCAGAGAATGGTGTGCTGGGTGAGCACACCTGTGACAAGCCACAGTCCCTGACCATTGTGCATGTGTGGCAGATGCTGACAAGAAACTTCACTTTCTGTTTCTTGTCCTGGCAGCCAGGGGACAGAGGACTGCAGAGTGTGAGGGGGTGACATTTTGTCTGCTATTGTTTGTTTTTTGTTTGTTCTGGTTTGTTCTCCTTTTTTTTTCTTTAGTAAAATTGTTACATTTTCTCCTTCTTCACTCAGACTCCTCATAATTTTAAAAATTCATAATTTAGGAGGAGGGGTTTACCTCATGAGAGGTCCTACCTCCTGGAATACATTGCCAATACACCAAAACAGGGGTGGTGTAGGAATATGAGACTGATCAGGAAGGTGTCCCCAAGCAGTGTGTGTGGACTTTTTCTGGACTTGAGGGACCACTGGAAGGTTTAAGATGTGCCCCTGGGCTTGTGGGTGTTTGTGGGTTCAGAGGTTATTGACAGGTTTTGGGGATGTGCCTGGGTCTGGTGGCTGTTGCCAATTTTGGGGCAAACTGGAGGGTTTGTGGGTGCAGCTGTATGTGTCAGATGTGTGCAGTTCCTCACCAGAAGGATTTTTCTAGATGAGAGCTTGAATGGGTTTTGTGTTACAGACACCAAACATGCAATCCTGGAGGCACACAAGAAGGTCAGGCAGGAGCTGGCAAGAGCAGGAGGTTTGCTCTAGGAGAGGCTTTCAGGAGCTCCTCCTGGAGCCCAGGAGGTGGAAGTCCAGCCCTTCCACCAGCACTGGGACAAATGCCTGCTTTCAGCAGCTCCACTCCACAAAGGATCCAGCACAGCCAAAACCTTCTACTGGGAGTATGGCCAGCAGCAGCCTCTGCAGGCCTGTCCAAAGCAGAGAATGACCTCGACCTGCACTATCTACCTGGAGACTCTGGACAACGAAAAGTCCTCTGAAAGGATGGTGTGCCAAACATGCCAAGATACCTGGTTCCACCAGAGCTGCATTCAGAAACAGACTCTCCATGCTGGCATCTCCTTTTGCTGCACGTGTTGCCAGAACAAAGAGCCATTTGTACTGGCAATGCTCAACACGGGGATCTGGCTCTTCAAGAGGCTGTTTTTTCTCTTCCAAATCCACAAGGCACCTTCTGTCCCATGACTCTGGTCCTCAGCTTCATGGAGAAGCTGGATATGGGGCAATCAGAGGAGCAGGGACTGCATGGATCTGCCTGATGCTGGGGCAGCTGGGGCTCAACACTTTCTCCTCCTTCTCTGGCAGACCTCCATCACGTGAGAGCAGCTCAGACTGGGCACCAGATCAGCAATGCCAGCACATGCCTTTGCCCAGGAGGCCACAGGCAGGGCAAGAGAGAGGAGTAAGTTGCTAAAGCAGCAATCCAGGGTTCTGCACAGGATCTCTGTGTCCCCATGGGCAAGAACTATAAACAAGGGCCCAACTGAGTCATCTCTTGCTTGCATCACTTTTGCCTCACAAGCAGCCACTTGTTTGCTTCCCCAGGCCCTGGGAACTGCTACTGTGCTGCTGCTGTGCTGCCAAGGGCACCCATTGAGGCTCTCCTCCTTGAGGAACATCTCAGCCAACAGGGAGTGTGACAGCTGTGCCACCCAGGGCACCGGTAAGAGACAAAGCCCTTGGACTGCAGCCAAGGCCGGGCAGCAGGGCCTGAGTGTGGACTTGGCTCCAGGAGGGCTGTAGGGGCTGCCATGGCCTCTCCTTGCAGCCTCCATGACAAGTCAGCCACAGCACCACCAGTCCCACAGTGTCGGAGCTGTCCCACAGCACCTTGGCAATGGAGAAGGACAGACTGCCAGCCTTGGCCCATCCAGATCTGGCATGTCCAGCAAAAATGGTGGGAGAGAAAGCCCTACAGACAGCCTGGAGCAAACTGCTGATCCATCCTACTGCAGCCTCAAGCATTGTTCCATCACCCAGCACAATCAAGTTGTTTGTTGATCTGCACTGGGAGATCCCACGTTTATTTTTCAGTCATCCTCCTCTGTCTTTCTCAAGGGCACTATTCCTGGGGATTGTCTTCTTCTCCTGGATTGGCAGTGCCTTCCCCAGACCTTCCTTCCTCCCTCCTTCTTCTGTCTTGCCTACAGATGGATTTTTTTCTGTGTCCTTGGCAGGCTATGAAGTTGTGCCATTAAAACATCTTTACATCTTTTTTTTTTTTTTTTTTTCAGAAGAGCGGTAAGGTTTTATTGCTACTGCCCAGGCTGCCATGCAAGGCAGCAGAGACTCCTGCTACTGCTGGAAGCATCAGAAGTCTGAGGAGCTATGCACATGCCGAAACTGCAATACGATCTACTGGCAATACCTTCAAATTTAAAATGAAAAAAAAAAAGAAAAGACAGATAACCGAGGTAATGCTATTATCTCTACAGTCTTGGAACTAATGGCAGTTTTGCTCTGATCTAAAGCCTGAAGGACGAAAAAAAACATAAGCAATTGCACTAAGCTTAAAAAAATAAAAAAAAAAAAAAGTTTTTTAAAGCTAATTCAAATTAAGTGTCCTAATTACAGCCAGATTTTTTTAAAGTGATCCGAAATGAAATGGTCATTGTCTGCACAAGCACTTGATCTAGCCAACTGAAAATCACCAGTATCAATTGTAGGCTTGTTGCTTGTATGTGGGTGACTTCCTTACACTCTATGGGAGCATGTATCTGTTGTCCCTTTCTCAATGTGTGTGCCATAAGATTTTATTAGAGTAATGTTTTAAACTCTACAGTTTCTCCAAAGCACTCGAGTTTGTAATTTTGTTGCACATCACTGTTCCTCCAGTTGTGTTATCAGAAAGACACACTCATTCACAGACCCCAGTTAATGTAGCAAATGGAGTTATGCCATGTGTGTGACTCCTTTTTGACATCCCTTACAACTTGGAAAAATTTCCTCTCTTTTTTGTTAATCATTTGTTCATCTGTAATGCGTGCATATAAGAAAATATATTTACATTTTTCGTCCTCTTCTGCACTGAGAACCATATTCTCCTATGAATTGTCTTGGTTTTTTTAAGCAAACTTGTTGAAGAATAAGGAGCTATAAGAAAATGCCCCTAAGTGTTCATTTGAAGATAGCTTCATATGTAACGGAATTCAGTTGTAATGGAAATACACATGCCGGGTAGAAAATGAATAAAAAATGCAAAGAGAAGATGTTCTACAATTAACTGGATTGCCTTTGCCTTTTTTTAGTTCCAGAAAAGTACATTTTCAAACTGAATGCTTCAAAGGACTCTGAAGTCAATAACCCTGTCTTAATATCAGGGCAAGAATTAGTTTATGTATGCACAACACAAACAAATCCAGGCCATAGCCGAAGTTATTTGCTTTAGAAGCCAGTTTCCACATCTTTCCTTCATCTAAGAGTCCACTGTTTCCTTGTTATTTGGAATGCTCTTCTGATAAAGAATAGAGTACAACAGCATAATTCCACTTCTACGATGCTAAACTCCTTAATCAGACAAAAATGAAAACATCATTTAGTGAATATACTCATGTCTTGGAGTGACTTTATATGTATCTCATATAAAGATGTATCTCATCTTATTTCATGCCAGAAAATTACTTTTATGCCTCTAAAACTGAACTAGAGAGTGAAAAGAAAAACCCAGCTAGAAAAAAAAACAACCTTTTTCAAAACAGTCCTGTGTTTTGAAGGTTAGAGATTTCGTGGCTCCTGTTGTTTTTCTTGAGTTGCCGGTGTTGAGGTTTTTTTTTTCCCTTCAGTCGGCGGGGGAGTTTTTTTTTCCCCGGGCTTAGGGGACTTTTTTCTTTTCCCTTGGGAAGGAAACAGACCATTGGACTTTCTGTTTTTTTTTTTNAAAATTGAAATTTGTATCAAACTTTTACAACTCAAAACCAATCTGAAATACAATTTGAGTATTTTTTTCTCTTAAAAAAAAAAAACCAACTTGTAAAGGATCAAACATTTTACTAAAATGTAGTTGTTCCTAAAATTTAAGAATCATGTTAAGCTACTCATCATTGCAAATAGCAATTAAGCTCACCTGGGGTAAGACATCTGCCTTGGAACGGGGTGACCTGGCTCTGAGAGATGTTTGTCCATAATTACTGAAGAGCCATGACTTAGACATCTTGACTTCCAGACTGCAAGAGATGGCAAGAGATGAAAGCCACCCCATGTTGCTCAGGGACACAACAGACAGGCTACCCAGGTTGCTACAAAGCACCTATGAAGACACTGCTATCAAAAAGTCATGATTATCAACAATTTAATTGCAGCAATCACACAGTCATTCCTGTTTTGAGTGCTGGAGACAGCTGCTCATCTTGAACACTGCAAGAATAAAAAATATTCTGATTAGTTAACGAAGCCCGAGCACTTAAAAATTCTGAGGACTGGAAGACCAAGAATTAGGCTTGTTACATCTGCACTCTGCTTTTATCAGTAATGCTCTTCAATTCAGCCAATGAGGCTCAATTTCAAAACACTCTAAATGCTTAAAAGTATTAGGATGCCCATATATGGTATACACCATTATTTCTCATGTTTCCCCTCAAAAAAACTCACTTTAAAATAAGTAATAGCCAGTCACATGCTCCGACTCCCTAAGAAAAATAAGGTTTATAGTGATGTCCTTGATCTGCCTTTTGGAGATGTACAGCATTTGCTGTGTACAAAAAATTATCTTTTCATTGCAATGATCCTCTTTAGAGCGATACTAGTGTTGCCATGCTTGTAAGGTAATGTAAGAGGAAAATCCAGGTTTGTTTACTGCCAGTTAAAAGGGCAGACAAATCTAGTTTAAATATTGATCTCAAAAATTAGACTTTTATAACATTTTTTATCTAAAAGTTCTCAGATTCTTGCAAACAGTAATTCAGTAATTGTTGAGATATTTAAATTTCTCATATTAACTGGCAAACAGATCAGACTGGCTGACTGAGAGAACTTAAAGCAAGCCTTAAATGTTTTGAATCATGGTTCCCAAATTGCCAGCACCAGATGACACCTTTGAACTCTCCAAAAATAACTTTTCCATCAGAACTCAGAATTAGTTTGTCTTATGCTCTGAAATCTCAGGATGAAATAAATTGCCTCATGTACTTCTTGGTAAATCTGGAATTTTCACACACTGATAAAAAGAACAGCACTTTCAATCTTATCAACATACATTTTGTTTAAAAAAAACCACACAACAGCAGCCTAAGGGCAATGCATTCTCCTCTCCAAAATAAAGTTTTGGCTGTAACATTGTAGTATGCAGAAATCATAATGCCCAGAGGAAGTATTATACTCCATTTAGGAAAAAACACCATTCAGAGACACTTCTACCTTGCAGCAGTTCCATTTCTGTGTGATGCTTCCCACATGATCTGAACAACTACTCTGAACAGCTCATCATTGACTCTGTTAACACTGCTCAGGTCTCTCAACTCTGCAAAAAATGTTCAATTTTTAGTGCTAGATCTGAGGTAAAAAGAAGTTGATAAGACCCTGTTTGATTTGCTATTTATCCCCTGCTATCTACTCAGTGCAAAAGCACAAATTCAGTTTCATTTAAGAGCAGTGTTCCCATGAAGTCTACTGGAAGAATTATTCACTTTTTGGAAGCTGAGCATCTTTTAGACTACTTTATTTGTTATTTTTCTTGTATTACATTTGTATTACAAATGTATTACATTTTAAACCGACTTCTACTGTGTGGAGCAGTTGAATCAACCTAAGCACAGCAGGCTAGTATAAGAAACAATTTCTAGCTTATGCAACCAGTTATGTCCCTTGGAACAATTAGGCTACAAACGGCACACAATAACTGACAAAATCAATCAGGTGTGCTTTACCACATGTTTACATGTACTGTTGAAAGTAAAGCTATTATGTGGTCTTCGTTTAATAGATGGTATTAAGTTTGTAGTGTAACAGAAACCACTATTTATAAGGTCCAAATGTTTGTTAGAATTTGATTTTAGGTCATAGGAACCAAAGATTTTATATATATAGTTCTTTTTTTGCATCATCATACATAAATATTATTGTATTATATATTATTACATGCACAATGTTTCTGCAAAGAATTTATCTCTCCATCAACAGAGCATCCACGGATTTGAAATATGTTTTTGAATTAATAAGATTAATAAGATAAGGAAAANAGAAATAATTGTGGGCTTTCAGATACATTACACATAAACAAAAAAAGAACATATGTAAAGGTCAACCATACCAAGGCACAACTTAGATCCAACTGAGTAATTTTCATTTATGCGATGACAACAGATAAATCTTTCTGTACTTCCAATCATTTAAGTCAGAAAATATCTTTAAAATCATCCATTCCAGAAAGTTTGGAAATAATTGTTTGCTAACCTATTACAAACCAGAGGCCTTTTGTC
>WEIV01000193.1:202581-247731 GCA_013390005.1 Calyptomena viridis | reverse complement strand
ATGGTGATGCGTTCCCAGTTCTCCTGTGATAGCTCTGTGTCTCTGTTGCCTCCCTTTTGGGGCAAATCTAGGTCTTCACTGATTTCCCCTTTCAGCAGCTCTTGGTCAATGCAGTCTTCCCATTGTCAAAGTACTTTGTCACTGTCATCTTCTGTTTGGGACAGATCTTCACCTCTCTGGGCCTTCCCACTGGGACAGCTTTGGAATTCTCTTATTTCTAATTATTTGAGACACTTGGACTCTCACACTTCCTCATTGGGAAGGCTCTTGGTGTCTCTCATTTTCCCGTTGTGACAGCTCTTGGTCTCTTTTGTGTTCCTAGTGGTACAACTCTTGTACTCTCAGATGTCCCCGCTAGGAAAGCTCCTGGTATCTCTCATCTCCCTAGCAGGACAGCTCTTGGTATCTTTCACCTTCCCACTGGGCCAGGTCTTGGAGTCTCTCATTTTCCAATGAAGACAGCTCTTGGATTCTCACACCTCTCCATTGGGAAGGTGTTTGGTATGTCTCATATTCCCATGTGTACACCTTTGGAATATTTTCATTTCCCCATTGGAACAACTCTTGGTCCAAGGAGTATTTCCACTCTTTCTCCTCCTCAGCCAAGGCCCACTTCACAGTCTGTGGCCCTGGCAAATGGAGTTTCTCCTTCAACTCCTGGGCATTACCTGGACCACTTGGGATCTCCCACCTCCTTGCAGAGCAGAAAAGGAGAGGGTAATGAACATAGATGAAAGGTCTGAGAAAACTCTCCTATGAGGGTTAACAGAGATTTTTCTCCTTTATTGTTTGCTGGAGGCACTCATTCTTTCAGTGGACTGTGTTCATTAATATTCTGCAGTGTCAGAGTTAGAAATCAGCAAGAGGAAGCAGGAGAAGGAACAGCCAGTATTTACAGAGATTTCAACCTGCCAGGCAGACCATTAAACAACCCAAAGAGGAAACAGTCCACATAAAGAAATGTAAAATATTCCATGAATGGCTATGAGAGGGGTAAGAAGTGAATAACTGGTTTTTAAGTCTGGTTACTACAATAAAGAAGAGGGAAAATGCAGAAAATGATGTCAAACTGGATTTGCTTTTCCAATCACATACAAAAAAATGAAAAAATTGCATTTGGAGTTATTGCAAAATGCTTCACTGCATCCAAAAAAGGACTTTTCATTTGTTGAATGATGTCACTCTTCCTAACTCTTTAAAAGGTGGCCTATTTGGGGCAAAAATAAAGACATAATTTTATGGATATTTAACACAACCAGTTTTTAATACCCTACGTGAATTGGCCAAAACCTGAGCTGCTGAAGGAAGAGAGAACATTGTAGGTCATTGTAGGTTCAGAGCCATGAAGTCACAGGGCTTGTTTCCAAGCATGCACTGTGCTCTAGCATGTCCCTGGAGCACCCACTGAGAAACTTTATGTGAACTTAATAATACTGAAGTGATTTATTTGGAGACAGAGTAAGGAGAGGAAATGCTTGTGTCACTGTCCACGTTCAGTACGGATGAGCATGCCAGAGACTCCTTGCAGTCCAAGTTTTATCTTGATAGATGACTAAAATACACAAGAGCTAAACTTAGCCTCCCCCATGTGGTATGGAAATATATGGGAGTTGGATATATTGGATTAGTATGGAGCAACAAGAAGTGCAGCAAAACAGTACCTTGGGGCTGGGAACCTCATGGACAGAGGCTGTTAAAAGATGTAAGTCATGAGAAAATAAACTATTTCTGTTCTTTTCTTGTTGCAAACTGGAAAACAATAGCACATAGAAATTGTGAATGTTATTGTATGCTGATGAGATTAGCAAAGGAGAGTCAGGTACAGCTTGTCCCTCATTTTACTGGGGGCCCTTCTCTTTCTCACAGTTCCTTGTCCTGGTAGTCTTGCATTAGGTTTCCTAACATCCATCATGTTTTCCTGGTGTGCTTTGGCAAGACTGTTGGACTCAGCTGGCACCGAGCGCAGGATGGAAAACAAGAGGGTGTAGGGAACCTGCTCTAAGAATCCAGACTTTCTAAACACAGTGGCAAGAGGAATTGTGAAGGAAAATAAGTAATTGTGTAGGTCAGAAACTACTTTTACCCCAAAGCACACTCCAGTAACGTGAGGTTTTCCAGCAGGCACATGCAGCCAGCCAGCTCCAGCTGTTTGCATCCTGGCCATGTGGAGAGGAGAGACCATCCCCCATATAAGGGACTTAGTTTCCCTTTGCACGTGACCCTTTGTGCAGCCCCATTCCCATCCCCTGCCACACAAGGGCCGATGTTCACCTGGGACTTCCCTCCTTGCTTCCTTCTGGCCATGCTGTTTTGTAAACACTAACTTCAGCAGCTGCTTTTCCACTACTCTTCAAACCAGTGTAGGCTTGGCAGGAAAGAAGACACTGGTGGTTAATCTATCCAGAAATATTCTGGCACTCCACGTTTGCTGGTGTGCTTAAAACAGCAGCTGCTGCTCCTTCACAGTTACACCAATGTAAAAGTGCTTCCAGCAAACACAGCTCATTTCCACTTGGGAAAGAATAATCTTCCAGCAGGTAGCAGCTTTCTCCATGCCTGTGGTATTTGGGGATTCTCTGAGACTGTGACCCCTGAAGAAAGTCCACCTGAACCCGAGGGCAGCACAGGGCAGCTCCTAACATCAGCAGAAGATAAAATAAGAGGCTCCATTGACCATTCCCTCTGAAAACACTTCAGCTCACAGGTTTCAAAGGCTGATGGTAACTCTGGTGAGCTGCACAGTGAGCCTGTTAATGAAAGTCATAGACCTTTGTTCAACACTGGCACCACCTGTCACCGAGGTGGGGGGTGAGAGGGCTGTGGGCAGACTCTGAGCATCACTGAGGCTGAGCAAAGTGATGAAGTTTTTCATAAAACTTGGTTGTGGGTAGGTGCAGGCAAGTGGTGTGTTTGAGAAAGATGAGGAGCACATTCATGGAGAAAGGGAGGATGGTCCCACTGAAGAGGACAGGGCACCGTCAGGGCAAGGAGGCACCAGCTTGTGCAGATCTCTGCCACCCATTTCCTCTAACTGCATCATGCAAAACCTCTTGGGGAAGATCTTACCGTGCAGGGAGGGCTCATCATTGCTCTTTGTCACTACAAACTGAGAAAACACACTCATCCCATGTGGGACGGTGCATAAAAGTGACAGAGCCTTCAGACCTGACACCTTTCTGTCGAGGGAGGCTTCTCTTGCCCACCTGGCTCAGGGCAGACACCTCACCTCCCTGCCAGGACCAGGATGGCATCCAAGAGGATGTGCTTGCTCTCTGCCCTGTTCCCGTTCCAGTGGACTTTTCCCTACAGAGTTAACCAGGATTTATAAAGTTCCCAAGAGACAGATTGCTTTAGGAAGCCAGGCACAGTAATTGGCTGTCGGTGACTAATCACTGTCTGATTGCAGAGTAGTGGTTGCACAGGTATGAATCAGAACCTGCAATTGTCAGCCTTCCCCCAAAACAGGGGCTCTGTCTTCCCTGGTTTGATAAAGCAGAGCCATTGTGTACCAGTGACAGTTCCCTCCTTACACCCATCGAAGGAAAACATAATTATGGTGCATTCAGGGGAAGGAGAAAAGGATCAATATACAGGAAAAGAAATAATTACATACAAATGCACAACCCCTGTGAGGAGAGATGTTTCAGAAATCTCAGGGAGGAGGGGAAGAATGGGCCATTTCAGTTTCATAGTTCTGTCTCATATCAGCATCCACAAATTCATTTCTACCCTGGAGCAAAAGTGTCTCCAGGTGAAGCCCCTTAAAAGAGAATGTCTTTTCCCCTATCCAGAGATCCACAAAGGAGCATGAAGCCACCATAGGCTTCAGAGCACCTTCCTTTCCTCCTCAACAGGACAGTCTCACTGACTCTTCCCTATTACTGTGCCAGAAGGGCTGAGAGTGCCAATCCAACATTTCCTCAAAAGCATTTATCCATTTTCTGAAGCTGAGTTTACAAACCATGGTCTCTCATTTCCCACGGAGGCTCCTGGGAAGAGTGGCCTCCAGCAGTGGCCCCTCAGAGTGGCTCAGTTTCCCATCCAGGGAACCCATTCCCTCCGTGGACATGGTGGACACTGACAGGCAAAGACAGGGGTCTGCCTGCCTGGGAAGGGAGGCCCAGAGGGAAGGAGGGAGAAGCAAGAGCCACTCCCCACCCAGCCAGGTCTTACCTCCACTTTGGGAGCTGGGAAAGCTGGCATGGGAGGCAAATGGAACACATCACAGCTTGGCCTTTTGGGGAACATTTCCTTCCAAAAAGTGGGTAGGAGTAGTTATCACCATCTAATTTACCATGTAGATATAGAGAAAAGGATGTTTAAAAGGAGCTTATAATGAACCCTGTGAGTAGGTAGAGCTGGATACTTCAGGGGTCAACTGGACTTCTTTCAGGACTTCTGCAAATGCACAGAGAAAAGAGAGCCAGTGGAAAACTTTACCATTAAATGCATTTCAGGAACACTTCCCTGTTCAGACATTAACTACAGATGATAAAATGAGCGTGTCAGCTCCTTGCTTTAATTTTTTTGAATCACACAAACCGCTCTCCACTCGGAACAAATAAAGCCCTGTGCATAACCTTATTTGCAGATCTTTGTGCTTGCCATCCTGGAATTGTCATCCTGGAATTACCATTCAGGAGCTCTGCAATAGCTAATGAAATTTTAATCCCCCGGTACTCAGTGCATATGTGCATAATGAATGTTTGCACGTAGGCACAGCTCTTTGTCACCCGAAAGCAGCAACACTCACCTCCTATACACACGTAGGAGTTAGTCAGTGCTCTGACTTACTGCTTTGGGCCATTATAGCGTGTCCATACTCCAGATCCCAGCTGTGTGACTCGTTTGTTAATTGACAGACTCAGGGATCAGACAAGTTGGTGCTTCCTCTCACAGCCTCATCTGCTGTCAATAACTGGTGCTTTGTCATGCAGGGCTAATATTCCTACCAAAATCCATATGTGGTTCCTCTCTCTCTGCCAGAGGGACCGGCCCCATAACTGGCATTTCAAAAATCCCCCTGCAGACAGGCAAGAGGAGAATTTTATATTTGAGCTTAAACAGATCATTTTTTATTTCATGGAAGTTCTTGTTTTGTGCAACTTGGTTCCTTCTTCCTATACTTAGGGCCTTGTTAACACCTTTTTTCATGTGTAGATGCCTAAAACTTGAGCTTTAAAACTACATTTGGTATCTTCAAATAAGCAATCTGCTCTTCATAATACCTGAGTCCTGGGGAACTTCTGTTGAAGCTGAGGGATGTATTTCCAAAATTCAGGTCATCTGTTAGGCAGTGGAGCTAATAAAGGCTGACTTCCTGTAAATTTTATTATAGAGTCTCACACCTCCTGCCAAAATAATCACAGTCCTTCCTTAGCCCTATCCCCCATGTAAATCTCTGTCCTTACCACAGTGTACCTAGTGAAAGGCAGGTGATTTTTCTCAGTGACAAGTACATGGACAGATCAGTGAGATTTGGATGCCAAATGGCACCTACACCAGCATTGTCACCTTTGCTTCACATTGCCCATGGCACCACTTTGAGGACATCTCTTGTCCATACATCCACACGCCTCCCTATGTCATGTAGAGCTTCACTCCTTCGAGAGATACCCTGCAATTCTAACAGGTTTGATTGAACTTTGTCAATGAGTTAAAGGGGACGTGGAGGCAGCCTGGTCAGTATAACCCATTTTCCTTGGAAAATAGTGAAAAAACTTGGCATTTGTTGATGTGAGCTGGGCTCAGCTGCTGCCATTTAAGAGCACAGAGACACCAGAGCCAGCTGTCACCCATCAGCTGGAGTATGACAGGAGATGTCACCTAGTCCCCTTGGCAGCCCAAGAAGGTTACAATCATGCTTTTAAAAATTAATATCCAAGCAGGCACATGTGAACACACTGTTAATGATGGCAGAAGTTCTTCTAGCAAACTTCCTGCTGAAACAAGGTGAGCAATAAGCCTGGGTAATATAACCTCTGCTTTTTCACCAGCATAGAGTTTATTCTCTCCTGAAGGTCTCGTGCTCTTTAGTCCAGTGTTTAGTCCTGGTCCATCCCCTCTCCCTGACAGGGCAGTAATTGATGTGAGCAGAAATCAGAGATCAATGGATTTCACCTTGTTTTTTCAGCTCTGAAAACAAATGTGAAAAAAATCTTCAGGAGCAGTTCCCTGTCCTTGACAGTCTAGAGGAGCTTCAAAATATGGGACAGTGCACACAGTCACACAGGTATCATGAGTGAGGAATTTAAGCTTCATTTGTTCAGAGGATGCAGGATTTCAGCCTGAAAGAGGTGTGCAACCCTGAAAATGTCCTTAAAAAACAATAACTTCCAAATCAGGGAGCAATAATATGTTTTCCCACTCTGGGGCCTCTGAGGAGTTATTAAATACAATTTTCCAGGCTCATTCAAATGTCAGCTCATTATAGTCTGTGCAAATAGGAAGGCAGACCATGGGATTTGTGTTTTTGTTATAACTATTTTTATATTAAATCTTTAAAATGTATAAAGGAGCATTAAACCCTGTTATTCTCTCTTTTTTTCCTTCCCCATAGCTGCCCAACCTCTCTTTGAAAAAGATCATTCAAAAGCAGCCAAATAATAAAGGCTGGATAAGGACATTCCAATCCCTCCTTATCCACTTAAAAAATACAATATTTCAAAGGCAATTCTGGAGTGCTTCTTTTGGCAGCTACAACTGGAGCCACAGTAGAAACCTTTCAGAGGGTCATCCTGATGGATGGCCTCTTACATCAATGATCCAGCTGTCCCCATTAGGAGTGGGAATCATCTGAGCAGTCCGAGGAGACTTTAAAGAAACATTTATTATATACAGGAAAAAAGGTATCATGCACTTTGCAGCAGCAGATCTCAAAAGGTCTTCTGAGAGGAGCCTGGTTTTGTTATTAGGCATGGAGAAGTGGGGACCCCCCAGCCCAGAAGGGCTTGCTGGAAGTCACCCTGTGGTCTGAGCAGCAGAGCTGGGCTTAAGGCTCTAAATTCCAGTTTGGTTCATCATCATCCTCCTCCTTAAGCCTCCTCATCCTCCTGCTCATTCCCTGAGGAATCACAATACCTAACTACACACGTGAACACACTTGTGTTTATTTATCCCTCTCCCACAGACACATCTTTTTTCAAGCATTTTTGAGCGGTGATTCTGCAGCTGACAGCAAATGTCCTTTTGATGACTTTATCAGACTGCCAGGGCTGGGAAGACATCTCCAGCATCCTTGGCTCTCCCTCCCTGTCCTTTCTCTTCATGCGACAGTTTCCACTGAGATGTCCAAATGTGCACCACCTCCACCACAGGAGCTCTCCCAGATACTCCAGGGCAATCCCCACTTTTACAGACACCACACACCAGACTACAGCAAGGACTCACACAGTCTCATGGACTTTATTGGAATTCCAGGCAAAGCCCAACATCAGTTTATTTTATGGGCCAAGAAGGCATTTTATTTTATTTGTAAGGTTTTACCAGTCTTTGCCTCCTTGAAAACAGATGAGGAGATTTAATGTAGAGTGGTAAAAACTGGAGCTACTGCTGGGGCAGAGCAAGAAATCAGTCTTATTTCATCTGAAAAGTAAACTAGTGATAAAGTACTAAGCAACCAAACCAGCCTTGACTGGAAAAAAAAGCCCAAGTTCTTGCAAGTCCAAAGGACTTACAGGAATCCCTGGAGCTTTGAATTTCTCAATTTCTCAGAAGTTCTGGGTTTTTAAAATAAGTACAGTAGCAGATAAACAAGATTAGGGATTTTAAGAGCAGATTTATAAACCTTTCCAGGGCTGCCCAGGCTGTGCCCACTAGATGGTTCCTAGAAAATTAGTCTCCTTTAAGATTTCCTGGCCTGGTACAGACCTAAAATACAATTTTCTTTAATAACAGTCCCACAGAGTAATTGTTTGCACATGCATGGACATGCTGAGATGGATGTGGTTATTTGGCTCATTTAATTCTCTTTGCACCAGGGATCTGGCAAGAGGACCTGCTGTGTCAAGCGGTGTCTAATCTCCCATAAAACCCAACGCTCCTGGCACAAACATTCCAGCTCTCAGATTTTAAGCACCATTCCTTGCCAGTTACACAGGCAACGTGTGATATTCCACCTGCTTGTAAAAAAAGGGCTGTGTGTTGTCTGACCAGCCCTGTCCTCCCAATACCTGTCCTGCATCCCATGTGGAGCCAAAGCCATGTCAATGCAAGCTCAGGGCTCCTCACAGCTGGTAGCTTTCTCCACATTCCACTTGCTCGATTTTTTAAGAGTGGATCTCAACCTTCTCTACTTGCAAAAAAAAAAAAAAAAGAAAGGTTGGGAGACAAATTCTGATGGCAGAGAAAACTTGAACAAAACCCATGCTGTGACATCTGAAGGCAAATAAAATCACGTCAGAAATATACACATTTAAAAAGTTCACATCTTTTAAGTGCCTGTCATGATTCTGGGAGTCAGATTTGTGCTTAAAAGCCCTCTGAGTGTTTGAAGACCATGTGCCTAAACAGTGTGTCACTTGAAACTGCTGTATCTCAGGGTTGTGATTGACCACACAGACACAGCCCAGTGCCTGTCTTTGTGTTGTCACCTCTTCCTGACCTTATGAAGAGCCCTGTGAAAACGGGGAGTTTCACCATCTCTAAAGTATGTAGGAAAAATCTCAAACAATTTGTGCTGATTTAAATCTGAAATGCTGCAGAAAAATGCAGCCTTGCCTTCAGGCACATGATCTCATTGAAAACCAATGTTTTCTGGGGAGATGAGGACTGGTTTTCCAAAACAGGTTGCTGGGCTGGTTTTCTGCCTTGGCTCACCAAAGTGCTACTGCTGGCACAAGGGAGAGGAAAGGAGCACGTGGCTGGGAAGGTGGACAGAGCTTCTCTTTTTTCCAGCAGCCAGGACTGTGATGATGCAGGAATTGCCAACTGGCTGGCTGCAATCACAGGCAGGGAAGCTGGCTTTGGTCTCCAGATGCCGAGAATAGCCCCTGAACAATAGGCCATTGCTCCCCTCTCCCCGAGAGACAAGCACAGGTCAGAGGGAAAAGCAGCTTTTGTGCTTTCTCCAAGTCCCAGCTAAGTCATTAGAAATTAAAAAAAATAAAATAAAAAATGAATGAAGTAATATCTGGAGGCTCCTCTCTTCCAGCTACGTAATCAACAAAATGCTATATCCTTCCCCACTGATGAGCATTTAAATATTCTGTCCCCTAACTGCATCCTGCTAATGAGGATCATGAGGCCTGGCTGTGCTGCCAAGAAGAAAGCTCCAGCACAGCTTTTTCCAAATCTCCATGGGTGCCTGATCTGTGTGCAAATGCTTCCTGGGTTGTGTTTTAGTGTTCTGTTTCCTCAGGTTTTGCACTTCCAGATAATAACCCAAGATGGCCACATGTTGACCATTGAAGGCAGGAGGGTCATCAGTGAGAGACCTGGATGTCCTTCAGCTGCTCCCAACTAAATTGGGTTGGGAGAGGGCTAAACAGAACAACCTTCATGATCTAGCTTTGTGAGTGAGAGTTTTTTCCTGGTTTTCATTTGTAAGCCAGAATGAATTAGCATGTTTCTCTTTCCTCTTACGTGACTGCTGCTAATTATTTTATTAGTTGCAAGAACAAACCAAATTTGTGATAATTAATGTGGGTAGAAATCTCGGTGTGCTCACAGACATACTTGGGAGGTTTTACACTATCTTTTAAGATAAGAAACAAGTGACTACAGCAGTGATTACAACTATTACTTTAATCTTTTGCACAGCTGGAGAGTTCGATGTCCACGGCTGTGGTCCCATTCTCCTTTTTCCCTGCTGAAAGTTCTTCAAGTTCAGTACATTTCAGTGGGAATCAGGACAGTGAGTTCATGTCCCTCCAAAGGTTAAGATGTCCAGTATTTCTTTTACGTATACAGTATTGTTACTCTGATTTCACAATCAGTCAGACACAAAAATGTTAGGTAGTTTGCCAAGGAAAGAAAGGAGGTAGAAAGACAATATTAAAATATTAAACTGGGAAATGGGGAAAATTAAGGAGAATATATCACTAAGTGTATTCAAAAGAGCAGGAAATGGCCAGTTATTAAATGTTACCTGTAGTTCTCATATTGGAGTCATATCTAAGCTCTGTACATATCTGTAAATGGAGGCAAATATGAAATCTTAAATTTATACAAATCCTTTTTACATAGTCAGGATCTGACTCATCCTGGTGAAGTTTAGCCAGTGGCAGAGATGCCCAGTTTTCAACTCTGAAGGGTGAAGGTTTCTGGTTTGGCTGAAGCCATGGCAGTGACCCACTGAGGCAGGAAGCAGCTTATAACATACATATATAACACACATATATATATATAAACATATATATATAACACACACACATATATTATATATATATATAACATATATGGAACAGCTCCCTTCTGTGTCCTGTCCTGCTGCCCTCCCATAACTCATTCAAATTGATTTAAATGAATGCAGAGGAGAAAAGAAGACTCTTTTTCTGCTGTTTTCATGTTCTTCAAGAGGTCAAGCCAGTGCTAGAGCTGATATAAGGGGAGGAGTCAGGAAAGGGCAGCTGTGGGCAGAGGATGGTGACAGTGAGGTGCTGCCCCTCTGCAGCTGCAGCTGCATCCCACGGTGACATGGGCTGGGCTGCATCACCCATCTTGCTCTGGTGTCAGCAGCAGAGGAGGGCACAGACATCCCCAGAAGGCATTTCAACCCACTTCTCTTCCCTCCTGTGAGCCCCTGTTTTCTCCACTGGTGTTGAAGCAGAGCAACTGACTTCCAGTACCAGCTCTGGCACTTCAGTGAAGGGGCTGAAGAGAGTTGGGCTGAAGTCAGACCATCCTGGTCACAGCAAGTGCTGCTCTTGCAGTACAACTTCAGCTGATACCACTCACGTTTCAGTAATCTCAAAATCAACCACTTCTTCCACAATGAGAGATTTGCAGTGCAATTAGGCACAAATAAACCATCAGTGGCCAATTCAGTCCAACTACCCTTGTACCTTGTACCCTTGTACGTGCTCTTGAATCAATTACCTCGTGTCTGTATCAAAGACACTGATATCGTGGTTCTCAAGTGGAAAAAGGTTGTAGCAACTGGACAACTTAATGTCCTAAAGTGATATACAGCCTGGACAAGACTGAAGGATCTCCCATGACTTATGCCTGTGCTGAGAGGGAGAACGTGCTGTGTGCAGGTTTGTCTCTGGTGCAACGTCGTGCCAAATGTGGCAACATAACCACTCTGCTTAGGAGCTCTTAATACTAAATCTTGGTTCACAATCTCCTGGAAGTTTTTTCAAGTCCCTCTAACTGAAGCCTGATGCAGACATTAAGTGTTGCACACGCATTAGAGATGCCTGTGTGAACATGCCTGGATAATAAAGAAACAACTGATACAAAGAGACACCCAGTTTCGGATCCCTAGACTTCTCTACTCATTAGTCCAAAGAAAGACAGAGGAAAGAGGAAGAAGACCTAGAAAAAGAGAAGCAGGACTCCTCATTAGCAGTGTGAACTTTCACAATGATTTTATCACAGGACAGAAAAACCACAGCATAGTCATTGGGTGGCTGTGAGTTTAAGACAATATTGAGCTCAACCTCAGCTGATTAAGTTCTCTGGAAACCACAACTGCAGGAAGGCAGACACTTGTTAAATAGATGACATTTTTCTTTGCTCATGTATTTTTGATACCTGTCATCTCCATTTCCACACTCATGTTTTCTTTTCCATTTCTCAGCATATGGACTGCCCAGATACACAACACAGTTGTATAAAAGAGCCCACACCACTCAGGGTACAAATGACCATTAGGCCCTCTGTAAATAACTTAGGATTTTTCACCAGAAATGTTATCCTCTTCTTGCGCTTGGAGGGTATGTTTCAAAGACAGTGAATATCTATTTCTGCTGAGCTCAGTGAAGAGCAGCCTCAGGGACTGCCCAGCACAGGCTTTTCCTGATTAACAGCCCAGCATCTCTCCAGCCTCCCTCCATGGGTTTCTTCCCAGGACACTCAGGACATGTGGGTGCTTGCGATGCAGGTAAAATGACAGTGCTGCAGGATCTGCCATCCAGCAAACCTTAACTTGGCACTAAAGTCCAAGTGGTCCCTTCTATTTTCAGCAAAGCACAGTGAAACTCTTGGCTTGTAGTCTGAAAGCCTGGCCTGGCCCAGCTTAGGGCCACAAGCTCAGAGCACCTTCAAAGTGTTGGTGTTTACCATGAGAGGGGTAAAAGGAAATACAAGTAGGGGATCTTCTAGCAGCACCACCACCACCTGAAAACAGAACTAAATACAACCATCACATGAATACCTACCTGAGCTGGCTCCTGCCACCTGAGCTCTAGTGCCTGGGTGGAAAGCCACATGCTTTGAGCATGACTCTTGTTCTTTTGGTGCCATGGTTCATCATGTGCAATTCCCGAGCTCTGCATTTCAGCAGCAGCAGAGCACATCCCAAGCAGCTTTTGTTTCACAACATCTGTTAACACACCACAAACCCCTTTTGTGCAGCTGATGTGACTGAGGTGTGCCTTACACCTGACGCCAGCTGCTGCTCAGTGAAGTTCCAAGAGATGCACTTCCTCTCCCTAAAAGGATAAAGAAAATAGTTTCTGTTAGATGTGCCGAGAAAAGCCTTCCCTGGGCAGCTGCACCCTGCAGGGCTCTGTTTGGTACACATAATTATCTGCTTTGTAATGTGTATTCACTGCACATGTGATGGTGTGGTCTGTTTATAAAATACCTGTGGAAGGCGGCACCTGAGCACACCTTGAGCAGCCACGCTGGGTGCCTGCTCAGAGGGGACTGCTGCAGCAGAGCAGCTTTACACAATGAGGGCAGAAGGTGCACGTGAGGAAAGGATAATTGGTGATGGTGAGCAGAGTCTGTCCAACCAAAGCACATGACAGCGCCAAAGCTGCTGTGGATGTGACAGGGACAGGCATGGTGGGTATCTGGCTCCACGGTGCCTTGGCTTTCTCTGGGGACTGCTTACACCCTGCACAAGATGTAACACATAGTCATCTGTATGCAAAACTGAGGCTGGGCTTAGGAGAGACAAAGGAGGCAGCTGTGGAGTGCACCAGGCTGTGAAAGTGGTAAAACCCCAGGTGGGGAGAGGGGTTTCATGCATCCACTGGGCACCAGCAAGCACTGCTGGCAGGAAGGGGGAGGTAGGTGGATTTTTGCTTGCCAAGAAAAGGCAGGTGCCCTGCACAACATACTCCCTTTGTAGGACAAGGGCAGGAAAGTGGGGGCATGTGTGGGCTTTTTTTAACCTCAGTTTGAACCCTTAGTGTGCAAACCATGTTGCTGTCATGACTTCAGGCAAGAGCAGCTTGCCAAACCAACCCTTGCAGTTTGGTTCACCTGCACGCTTTTCATGTATAGTAATTTTAAACTAAAAGAGGAGAGATTTAGATTGGGTGCTAGGAAGAAATTCTTTACTCAGATAGTAGAGAGGCACTGGCACAGGTTGCCCAGAGAAGCTGTGGATGCCCCATCCCTGGAAGTGTTCCAGGTCAAGTTGGATGGGGCTCTGAGCAACCTGGTCTAGTGAGTGGCATCTCTGCCCATGGCAGGGGGTTGGAACGAGAGGATCTTTAAGGTTTCTTCCAACTCAAACCATTCTATGAATCTGTAATTCTATGCTAGTTGTCTGAGGCATAGAAAGGATTAAACTGTTGAGAGACTCAGCACATGGAAAATGTCTGTCTGCAAGTGCAGTGGGAGGTTTTTTTTCCCAGGGTGAGAGGATCTGCAAGGGACCCTGAGAAGCAGGACTCTGATTTCAGCAGGGGTCAGAGCAAAAGCCATGGGGTGTCCTGCCCAGATGACCCTGCTGCTCATATCCAGAGCAAATCTGGGGATGTTTGAAAGTAGAATTTGGGTTCAGTCCTATCTCCAGTTCAGCCATATGTGCCCCATTGCACAGAGATCTGGAGAAGTCACTGCTCTCAGAACATGTGGCCTCCACTTCCTGGTGCTGGGGTCACTCGTGGGGGCTTTTTCACAGGGGTCCTGTGCCTGGTGCTAAGACAAATGATGCTGGTGGGATCTACTGACCCTGATAGACAAAGAAGAGGGATTTAAGTGTTTTGAGGTAAAAACTGGATGGGTAACCATCAACCTCCAAAAAATGCCCTTCTGATACAAAACTGCCTCGCTGCTCAGACCCTTTAGTGTGGGTGCAGTCCTTAGACATGCTTCCTAACTCTGGACACTCTCCAGCCTAGCAGAGGCAGTGATGGCTCCAAATATTTGCCAAGCCTTCATGACATGCTCCGCTTTATTTGCTCCGTACTGTACTTTCTTTACAAAAAGGTACATGAGGCCAAGATGTTTTTCATGCTCTGCACGGCCGACAGCAAATGGTTGGGCCAGATGAGTGAAACTATTTGCATGCAATTGAGGTAGACTAGATAAGGCTTGTGCAAATAAAGGGTCGCCAGGCTTGGCTGGACAGGAATAAAGCTGGCAGCTTCTTCGCAGGGCTCTGTCAGCACAGCCCAGTTCAAACCTGATGCAATGGATGCTGCAGACTCATGGAATTTTCACAGAGTGTTGTGTGAGCTTGACATGTGCGATTTGGATCTTTATGAGTCTGTTAACAATTGTATTCCTGCCTAGATGGGCGAGATGGAGGAGCCAAAATTCCAGGCAGTGAAGAGTAATTGATGCACATCTTCAGTGCTGAAACACCACTGGCAGAATTTGTTGGGAAACTGCGGGCCCCCATCCTAAAAAATGAGCATAGTCCGGTCTCACTTGGTTGAAGTCCCTATCAGATAAGAGACCTGAAGCTGTGGAGCACCAGGGCTGAGCAAGACCTGTCACCCTGGTGCTGGGCTCTGACCAGCAGATGTGCTTCAAGAAAGGCTGCACAAGAGCCCTGAGCTACCTGTTTCCTGGGAATGTGTCCATGTGCCCATGGATGGGCTCTGGAAGGAAGGTCATCTATTAAAAACAAGAAGAAGAGGTACAGCACAACCCTGAGGGGGACATGATGACAGGCTCCACAAACACCAAGTACTTCTTAAGAATATAGACCTAGGGGGAGGTAGCACATGCAGAATACTTGGGAAAAATTCATACTACATTGAAGGGTAGAATATTGCAAGTCATTTTTTAAACTGTCATTTAAAAATTTGATTTAATTTCAGGCCATTTTAAAACTGTATTTTGTCTACAGTGAGTAAGCAGGCATGACATACTGGGACAAGTGAGTCCAAACTCTTGTCATTATTATCTTACAGAAATGGCCAAAGATTAAAACAAATGGCTGAAGTCAAATACATGCATTCATTACTAGCAGCTCCCCTAAAATATCATGCTTTTTTCTTAAAGGAGAATCACTTGTTTAACCAATTCAAGTATATTTTTTCCTCTGAATGCTTTATCTTTCCATCAGTAACCCATCTTGTTTAGTGACTTATTAATATTTTTTTTTGAGTGAAAACAATTTCCTAGGAATTTCCTTGTATTCATTACAGAGGGGGTGTAGGTAAAGTAGAAAAGTTGTGGTGATGTAAAATGGTAGAAAAGCATGCTCTTAAAAGTAGGTTCTTTACACTATTATTTTTACACGGTTGAAGACTCTCCACAGGCCCTGGCTTATTTCCAAATATTTAGTCATGAATCTTAAAAAGAGAACACCATGCTACCTTGTTTGATTTTTTCCCCTCACTTTTAAAAATAATCTGTTTTAAAATATTTGATGATTGCTGATTCTGGAGGAAATTAAGAATGCAGTTAGCATGATAAACAGTATTCACTCACAGCTGTAAGCAAGAAACAGCTATTTACAGATCTTTGCACACATCTGTAATCCATTCCACTACATTTTATACACACAGAAGCCAAGCTAAACAGCAAAAACCTAAAAAAACCCAAACAACCAAAAAACACCTCCCCCCAAAAAAAAATAAACACCAAACCAAAACCTCAAAACCCTATTCATCTAGAGTAGGATTGCAAAGCCTTTAACTACATCAGGACTAATAGTTTATCCAGTTGAGCTGATCAAGGCACAATCACAACTGCGTTTTCCAAACTTCAGGGTTCAGGAAAGAGGCCTAGACTGTGGAGAGAAAACCAGGTTAATGTGACCAGAGTTTTGGCACATTCTCTCCTCTCTCTTAGCATGAATTGCAGGTGCTAAGAGGAGCCAGGGGCCAAGATGAAGGGACAAGAGTGCTTGGCATCTTTCACCCATCTGGAAAAGAGGAGCACTGACATCTCCTGCTTCCAAGCCCCTTTTCACTCACTGGACTGTGCAGCCCCCCTAATAAGGTGGGAACTATAATCCTCACTTTCAGCAGGACACTGATCCCTAGAAAGTGTCTGGCTGTGCAGATAGCACACTCATTGAGCTCTTGGAGCTGACATGGGAATGCAGAGCCACCAGCCAGGACACCCCAGCACCTGTTTTGATGGACACCACAGTGCCTGGAGTGGGAGCTGCAAGAAGAAGCGAGCCACTTTTGCCACACCAGAGGTAACAAACAAGAAGAATGTGGTCTTCAAAGTGATCTGCAGAGGCAGGTGCTACACCCCCAGGGAGGAAAAGGCACGAGGCAAGGCAGGAGCAGAAGTGCAGACTGCCAGCAAGAGAGAGACTGGAACACAGGCCTCCAGCAGTAGGCATTGGTCCTTTGTGGATGCCAAAGGTGACTGTGGTGACCACGTAGATCCCAGCAGACATGACCATGCAGAGCTGCTAAGCAAAGCACAGCTCCACAAGAAGGTCTGAGAGCACCAGAGTGTTCTTGCAAAACACAGAAGGCACTCTGTGCATCAAGAGATGTTTTTTGGTTGCAGTCTGGAGGAACTTTCATGGTGCTAAACAAGCTACATCACAGCAGTCCCTGTTCTTCCTGTCTCTCCTCCCTCCAAAATGGTGTAAAATGTCTCAAGCAGAGAATATGAAGACACCCAGGACTCTGGACAGTTCTTTCTGCCCATGTCAGACCTCCTGGGCACTGTTTGGTTTTTAAGCAGCTCAGATCCTGACCTGAAGTGGTAAGTTTTGAAATCTTTATCTTGCTGCTGCTTCCCTCTAGGAGGCATGCAGAGCACAACTCATTAAGCTAGCACTGGTTTCCGTGGACAGGCCACCTGCTGGGGAACCACTGTGCCTCTGTCTTGTTCCTTCTGCTCCAAGGCAGACAGGCTTCCCTCTGCCTTCATCATTTTACTCAGCTTCAGTCAACAGGAGTGTCTGCTTTAGACTGTAGTCAATGAGAACAACTGTGATGGCTGGGTCATGCTGGACCAGATGGCAGGAACCCCCTAACTCGGTTTCCATTCTTTTTTCCATACTTTTGACCATTCTCAGACATGCAGTAGAGAAGAACAAACCCCAGCATGGGGCAGTGTGGTAGTTTGCTTTCCTCTCTGTCAGTTGAGTATAAAAGGCATCTATAGTTGATGCTCTTTAGGTACCACTAAGAAGTTGTTAGGATTGAGAAATTCACCTGTGCCCTTGTTTCTTCAGTTTCATGAGAAGAAGGACGTTGTGTAATCTTCCTGAGTTAAGCATGGGGGAAACTGGGATTTATCTGTGACCTGTGGACACCTACAGTTCACATATACATCTATGCTAGATATTCCTTTCAAGAAAGTGGAGTGAAAAGTACGTTTTTTAAAACTCCATTCACCCAATCTACTTCAATTTTGCTTGAGGGTGTGGTGAGCTGCATCAGCATTTCATCTTGGTTCACCCATTAGTTCTCCAAATATTCTGAATTCTTGATGCTGCCATCAGTGGTTCTACTTGAATGCCTGCTCCTAAAGAAAATATTTGACCAAAGGCTATCACCCTGACTGAGAAATGCAAAGTATGCAGGGGCATCTGAGCTGGACAAGGCTGTTGTGGGTCTCTTGGTGAGACTTCCTCTCAGTCTGAGTGGTGCTGACCTTGGCAACGAGCAGCTGTGTGGGTGTCCAGGTCTGTGGGTGCCTCCCATCTGCTTTGGGGAAGGCAGGGATATGTTGAAGCTGAGGAAAAACACATCTTCCTTTTCCCTGAAGTCCCACGTATTTTTCTTGTGGCAGAGAGGGTTGGGTGAATAATCTGGATTCCCCACACTGGAGTCATTCACCTCTTGAGTAGAACAGAAGACAGGATGCCCTCTCAGGCTGTGTATTGTCACCAGACAAGTCAACTTTTATTCTCTTTCCTCTCCTCTTCTGGCCCATATTAATTCCTCCACTACATGGGAGAAAAGCATCCCTAATTACAAACTCCCTGTCAGGTAAAGCACTTGTTCCAAGAAATCTCCTACCACTTCCACTGGTTTAATGTAGTGAGTGTCAGGGAGCTCAGAGGCAGTGCTCTGCTCCTCTAGCATGGCTCTTCCTGCACTGAGCAAAGGTGCCAAGGTTCTCACAGGATTAGGGAAGACCAGCACCCAGTCATGACCATTTCTGATCTCTCCACCTTGTCCCAGCACTTTGGGCTGTTCAAAACCCAAGCTACCAGATGCATTTTCCATACGTTTACTAAAGAAATGGTGCTTTTAGCCTCCCCTTCTCCAAGAAAAAATGCAATACTTGACCTTGATCCAAAAATCAGGTGCTACAAAGAAGACCTAAAAGGAGAGGAAGAGGTGATACAGTAAAAGTTGAGAATTGGGCTAGTTTAGACATTTTCAAACTCGAAAACTTCCTTCTCATTCCACTGTGGGATGTCCTCTGTCATCCTTCCATATAAAGGCTGGATTCCAGACCAATAAACTGTTTCCCTGTGCTCATAATCTGAATCACAAACACAATCCTGGAAGGAACACACAGCTTTAAATGAAGCTTTTCTTCAAAACCAAAACCAAACCCAAAACTTCATTGCTATGGACAGAGTGACGATCTTGTATTAAAGGCACAGATTTAGGAGTTTTCATTTTGTTAGGGGCATTCTTTGGTGACCAGGCACAAGCCAGTTAAAGCCTCAGGCCCTGTGACGTGGGACACAGTTTACCATGAAGCATATAAACATGGGACAGTCCTCTCTGTCTAGAAGGGGTGTTGTAGGAGGGCATAGCAATACCTTGAATAAGTCCAGCAACATGCTGATGATGGATGCTGGGGAAAGGCAGAGTTTCTCTCTCATGGCTCTCATTTTGTGTGGTCAGGTCTTTCCAAAAGGGCCATGTTGCGACTGCAGGGTAGAGAATCTTTATCTTGGTGACCTATAAGCCATGGAGATTCACACAGAGTACCTGCAGCCTGAATCTGTCTGGAGGAGACGGCCAAGCTTACATGTCCTGTGCTGAGGCTTGTGACCCCTGCCACAGCTATTTACATCAAAACTAGACAGGTGTGTCTTTAGCCTTGTGTCTCAGTGTAACAAAGGCACAACCCAGAAGTCCTGTACCCAATGAGAAGTCCTTGTACAGGAGGAACTGCATAAAGGCCTGGGATTAGCTCAGTGTGAGGAAAGGGAGAAAATAACCAACTCTCAAAGTGTGTGCACATGTATACAATAAAGTGATAATATAACAAGGAGGGGTCACCATAATATTCTCTCACGCTCTTTGGGAAACGAGTGACCTTTCAGCAGGCAGCTTTATATTAGCTGATTTCTTAGGTATGCAAGTTATCTAAAAACAGTTGCTCCCTAATCTGCTCTCATCGGCTCCAGGTTATGGGAGTTCATAAATCCATGTACGTTTGACGCTAATGGAAAATCTGCATCGTGACTCCCTGGGGTGGCCCAAGTGTGTGACAGTAAAAAACGAGCTGTGCATTACTTGGTTTGCCCACAAAAATACAAATTAAGAGGAATAAAACAGAGACAAAGGAACGAGGTCGGTGAGATGGCAGCATTTATGTTTGTTCTGCCTAAAGCAACCTTCATTCCCAGAACCAGACTCTCCTTTCAAAGTCCCCGCTGACACCAACCACAGTTGCTGGGGGACTCTCCTCATTCCTTGCAATGCTCTGGCTGGGCAAGAAACTGTGATTTCAGACAGCTGGAATGGCAGAGACCTGAGGGTATGAGAAGTGTTTGCTTTAATACGTCTAATTTATCATCTTCTCCTCCCAGCTGCAGGAGATGGAGAGAGATACTGAACAGATCAGTCCAGAAGTGTAATGAAACATGGCAGACAAAGTGGGACGTGATGCAGTTCACTGTTCCCACAGACTGGTGCTTATGTGGAAACAAGCTGTTTCCAAGAGCTCCAGTTGGGAAACTGTCTTCAGTCTTTCCCCAAACTATGGCTCCAAGTGGTTCGAGAGAAATGGGAGGAAACCAGTGGCAGCAGGGAAAGAAGAGAGCTTTTGTTGCCCTTCAAATTTGCAACTTCTATCACAGCTGTATGTTGGGAAGCACAAGAACGGGGCATCCTTGTGACACTCAAGTTACCCGAAAACTGGACCAAGAGCAAGTTTTGTCCTGCAAACAAGGTCCCCTGAGCAGAACCTGTGAGCTGCTCAGCTGTGCTTCTGCAGAAATCTGCTGCTTATTTCTGGGGAGGAGGAAGAGAAATTCCAAAAGGTCAGTGTGCCAGGTTAGTTTGTAAATGTCCAGACAGAACAACTGGAATAAGAAGCCAGGCAATACATGGGCCAAGGAAGGAAAAAAACCCCAACCCACCACAAACAAAACCTTTTTACCAAGTGTTCCTGCTTTGTACAGCTATAGATCCATTTGGAAAAGTGTCTCTTCATAAACATCATATACATCAATATCTTAATAAACATCAATATCTTTCTGATGGGACTTGTCCCATCTGTATTCCTGGCCTTCTCTGCCAACTGGGCACAAAGTGATACCAAATCACACTGCTGCTGCTTTCAGTGACTATTTCTTTGCTAAGGCCTTTCAGGTCTAAAAGGATCATGGTATCTTCAGCCTGGATAAAGTACCCAGTCATCCAGTCTTGTGCAGGGGTGCTGAGGAAAAACTATTTAGTGTATAATGGACACAGATATTTCCCATCTGCCAACTATGGCATAAGGAACAAGGTCCCCCAGCTGAGGTCATCTGAAATGCTTCTTACACACCTCAGAGCAATGCTCAGCTGCAGCTCAGACCCAGCAAGAGGTTGTGATGGAAACTGTCAACAGGTAACAAGTGTCCCTGACACGAGACAGAAGACTGAGAGTGAGTGACAAATGGGTCAACAAACCAGAAGTGGTTATGCAGCAGTAAGAAAACCAGCACCGGGGTCACTCAGTCTTAGCAGGGTTTTGTGGTTTGGTTTTTTCTTTTTTTTTTTACGCAGGTGCAAACATTTAAATCTGAAGTCTAAAACAAGTCAGAGCTACTTCACACACACCCAGTGCAGAAAGCACTCCTCTCAGCATCACAGTGTGTGTTTAGACTAGTATTTTATTAGAAAGGGGGACAAGGAGAGACAGTGAGGGAAGCTAATGGCCCCCTGGATGGAAGAGATCCCATTAAGACCCCCTGCTGTATAAAGTGTTGAAACTGTGCTGGGATGAGGGCTTCCTGAGCTGTTTCTATTAATACAACAAAAATAAATGGGTTTTTGGCTGGATGGTCTCAGAGGGCTGCATGGTCTTAGAGCAGAGGATTTCAAGCCTTTGTTAACAATAAGGACAGTATATGCTACTGGACTTATTTATTATTTAGCCATCTATGGTATAAATGGTTGCACAACCCATTCACCCCAGTGCTGGGGTTAAGGAGAAGTTATATTGCTTCCTTCTGTGGACTGGGATCATTGAGTTGCATTTGCCTCTCCCACAGTTCTGATGCTGTCATTGACATCCCTTTTTAATCAGCTACTTCTGCCTTTTCCTCTGCTCACAACTCCCCTTGATTCTCTTTTCTTCCTTACTGCCTCCCCATGACTCCTTCCCCTCCAGTACTTTTTACCTTAATGTTGACACTGTTGTCATGGAATACCCAAACAAAGCCAGTATTCATCTAAGAAACTAAAGTAAAATAAATTTAGGTAGCTTATTGACACCCAGCAAAATTCTTACAATACCAGACAGACCCTAGCACACAAGAAACCAGAAGAGAGATGGGGCATTTTCTTTGCAGCATTTGGGATTTTGCAACAGTTTTCATGAATCGAATGCCAATTTTCTCCTACTGGTTTGTGACTCAAGCATTGTAAGCAAAACAATGGCTGTCACTGGTGCCAGTGTGTGTTCCTGGTCCATAACCTGAATGTCAAAGCAGCAGAGTTATGGGACAAAAGGCAAAATGGCACAGCTGGCTGAAATTTCCTAAAGGGCAATAGACAAAAGTATGAGAATAAAAGCAGACTTTCTTCACCATTTCAGAGAACTTTTGATTAGAATTATCACAGCTTAGAGGCTTTTATAGAGAGACAACAGTAATCTTTCTCTTTCCTTCTTCCTACCTCTGGAAGCAGAATCTATCCCGGAAAAAACCTCAACAATGGAACTGAGATGAGCTTTTCATTGCCAGGATATTAATCTTTTTTTACTGGTAAATTTCGATGCACAACCAAAACTAACTTTGCTTCTTGACCTCAGCACAGCCTGGCCAACTCAGCATCCCAAGAACATGAAACGAACACATTGAACAAACCCTGTGTTTAAAACAGTTTCTTTTGTTCTTTAACCCCCAACCACAAAAAGCAGCATATACAAAACTCAGAGAAATGTGGGACAAAAGGAAGGCGGTCTCTTCTGAGCCTGTGGCCTGTTAGCCCACAAAGGCTGGGCCTGTGTCTCCTCCCTGAAAGGACATCATTCCCACATGGGGTCAGAACCAACTGTTGGGTCAGGCTTAATCACACACTGACCTGCCAGCTGTTCCCTCCAATTTGACAACTGGGTTTAAGCAAGTTGCCTTTATTGTCCTTCCTCCTCGTGGCTCACAGATGCCCAACATTTTCATAGCCTCATACCAGAATGGAGGGAGACATTTGCTGTGTCTGTGCTGTTCAGGGAAAGCCCTTCCCACACTAAACTTTGAGCTGAGTCCAGACACCATCTCACAAGCCTGGTCTGTGCTCAGCTGCCTCCTTCCCCTTCACAGCTCATGGCAACTTAGTGGCTCATCTCAGAGAGCAAGCAATGCCTGTCTCTGTAATGCAGAAGGATGTGGTGGCAATGGAGGGATAAATGGTCAAAAAGAAACATGCTGGTGCTCTTCCAATGATGTCTGGGAGTGAATGTAGCCATCGTTTTTACTTCATCACAGTCCCCAGGAGAGTGCACAGAGTGATCTCCAGAAACTGTTCTTGGGAGAGAAAAGGGGTGAGAGGGCTGGTGGGAAGGGTTAGAGAGAGAGGAAATGGTGTTTCTTGGCTAAGGTTCTCCTAAAAATATTAAAGATATTAAAGATGATTCCTTATCCTGCCAAATCTTTCCAGGGATGCTGTCAACCATGGCCCAGGTGCTTTAGTAAGGAAGGCAAGGCTGTGTCATGGCTGACTGCCATGGGTGTTTTGTACATCACAAATGTTTAGCTTGTTCCTCAAAGAAAATTCATTGAAAGCATTTTTCCACGTCTGTGGTCTACTGCAAGCTAATAGAAGTTGTACTATGGGTGTGCTTCAGGATCTGTGGTTCATTTGAGTGCTTTCACAGATTTCTTTAATCTGTCCGAAATTGCAGGTTTCAAGTAACCTTTAGTATTTGAGCCAGACGCCTCCAATTAACTCTGCTCCTCTAGCTGAATGTACCAGGGAGGCCCAAAGGCGTTAAAATGAGTTGCAAGCAGAAACCTACCCAGAATAAATATAATTACAACCTAAGCTTACTGTTCACAATGGCCTGACCTCCAGATGGTAACTCACACAATAAAAGTGTTTTTATTTTTTCAAGAAAACAGACCGGGGCAGGGGCAGGGGGGAATGAAAAGAAAACGAAAAGCCACACACACAGTGCCTCTCTCAGTTTCCCTTCAGCAACCCAGAACTGCTGGTTAGTGCCAGGCTGCCTGTCCTCTCCTGTATTTGGGAATCATGGCCCCTGTGAGATGTCCAGGTGTCAGGGATATGAGGTGGCATCACTCCAAAGGCTGAACCAGATGAGTATCTGCTGTCTGAAGGCTGAAGTCCCTTTGCTCCCCAGGGGAGTACTAATGCTGCTCCCATAGGACTTGGGATTTGGGATAGCATTCCCCAGCTCAGCTGCTGGCAGCCTGGCATGCCCAGTGCCTCCCTGGGTCAAGGACAGGCTGTTCTAACATGCTGCTGCCACTGCCAGGGAGATAAACACTGCTTTGACCAAGAGCTTATCACCTTCCACAGCCAGGCTGCTCCCTCCCTGGCTGGAAATTGGGACACCTGCCTCCAGAGCCTTCGTGGCTGGATCGAGCCCCAGGGGTCTGGAAAGGCAAAGGGTTTCTGTGGGCACCCAGAGAGGAGTGATATTGGAAGGAGAGACCTAGAAATTGCAGAGTTTTAGTAAAAATGCATTTCAAAGCCAGGCTGGGTTCATGGGGCTGTCATTTGTGTGGGTACACAACAGCTTTGGGTGGCTGGGATAAGCCAGCTCTCCAGTTTCAAGGTGAAACTTAAAAGAGGAGACTTGGAAAAAAGAAGAAAACAACCTGCCAAGAGGAGTTGCAGAAATTAAATGCTTAAGTAAAAACTGCACATTTAGTTGCTTTGTGCTATTGTGTCCTCTCTTTCAGTTAAATTGGGAATTGCTTATCACAGCAGTACCCACATCACAGCCTGGGATGGAAGTGCAGCCTTTGCATTAGGTTTGCAAGTCAGCTGGTGGAAACAGCAACGACAAAAAACTAGTATATATACATTTCCCTTTTCTACTTTCTCTGAGGTTTTGGACACTTTGGGTCAGCTGGATGACACTTCTAGAACAAGACCCCTTTCCTTCACATTCTAGGGAAAAAAATCCCATTAGACACACGAGTCGAGTCTTCTGTCACCGTCTGAACCAAGAGCAGTGGTTCGTCTTTTTATCTTTAAGCAGAAACGTAATTTCTAATGAAAGACATTGAAATTATAGTCCTGCAGATGAAAGTCTTTGTATACCCACAGAGGAGTTATGTCACGAGAAAAGCTGCACTCACCAGAGAAGTATTTGTTCTTGCTCCAGATTGACCTGATTTGCAGCTCTGCGCCAGCAATGGCCATTTCTCTGTGCTCATTTATTTACTGAGACAACTTTCAAGGGTACCAACATGCATAAGAAGAGTTACTTTCTCTCTCCCATTGCAGGCAGATGTCCCATGAGATTCTTGCCAGCAATACAGACCCAGCATGAGGAGAAGCCTGAAAAAGCCATTTTTTTGGCTGTATATGAACCATAGCTATCCTTTACCCCATATAAGGGGAATTGCATACTTGCTACTGCCTTCACTGATCTAAACCCTGAGGTCAGCACTGTGTGCATGAGAATCCAGGCTGGAATAAGCACAGGGAGGAGAAAATACCTCAAATTCTGTACTCTGCCAGCCCCACATCATTAGCTAGAGCTATGTGCCACCCAGGATTACTTGGAAGGAGCCACGTCCCAACCTCCCATTGTGCCTGGGGGTGGCCCCAGTCATGGCTGCTGCCAAGGAGGGAGGCAACAGGGCATCATGCTCAGCAGCTTTTCTCCTGCCCCAGCTCTGTGCAGCTCTGATGACTTTACCTCAAGTTTTTTGGTGGGGAAATGTCTGCTGAAGGAAGGTGGGCTAGAGCTGAAGCTCCCCTGCTTCTCCTGCACCTCCTCTCTCCACTTTTGCACAATCCTGGCAGGGACTGAATCATGATGCATGGTCAAGCCCTCATCACCTACACCTGCTTCCTTGCCTCTTGCAAACCTCTCTCCCTTCATGCCCAGTTCCTTTCTCCAGCCCCTCAGTTTGTCAGCCATTCCTTTCCCAGCACAGCTAGGTGTTCCTAGTGGAAAACCTAGAAAAGTTTTGGCTGAAACACCAAAGGGATGCTCAGTGTGGGCAATTTTGGTTCAAACTGTTCACTTCTGGTGAAGTTGAGATGTAGCTGAAACGAGGTCTGTGATGGGAAGAGCCAAGGAAGCAGCCAGAGGCCAAACTTTGTCTGTCATGAGGAAGGGAGCTGAATTCTGCTGGCTGGGACTGATGAGGACAGACCACACACACATAGCATGTACCAGCTTCAGTGTGGCAGACCAGAGGATAAACAGCAAGCACCAGAGTTGTAGAGGAGGAAGAAAGAGAGTTCATCTTCTGAGATGTTCTCAGAGCTACTCATGGTCCTTATGAACTGACAGGCATGAGCCACTAACTTTCAGAGAGCAAAGGAGAGATCCCAGTGCTCGTGGCAGCTCTTCCCGGAAAGAAGAAATATATTCAGACTATGTGGTGGGGTTGTCTCTATCTCTCTGTCTTCTTCCCTGCTGCCCTTTCCCCTCCAAGATCAGACACCTGCAGCTGCCAGTTCCAGTTGTTCAGGGAACAGTTTTGCTGCCTGTTCCTGGAGATGGCAAATCCTGATGCTCCAGTGCTCCTCAGCCTGAGAAGAGTGGAATAAAAGAACAACTCAGCAAAGAGCAGGGCATGCACTGCCTAGCTCAGGATATTGGTCTGCCTGGGGAAACTCATTCCACTTGCACAGCCCTGTTAGTAGGAACATCCCCTGAGGAGACACTTGCAGAGGAAACAACAAGGCCACAGCTACAGCAGTGCTGATGGGGGTGATGTTCTGAATCCTCCCAGGGAGATTCTGCTCCCCAGCTTCCCAGTGTAGCCACCTGCAAGAGTCTGGTGCCCAGACCTGGAGCTAAGCTGCAGCAACAGTGAATTCATAGCCTCTACATTAAATAACCCAAGGGCTGCTTGTACTGATGTCTGTAGATGTATTTCTCCTCTGACACAGGTCCAAGGCACAAGCTCTGACACCCGTGCTAAGCAGTGTCACCCTAGAAGACAAAAAATACCAATAGCTCAATAATCACCCTTTTATGCTTATCACAATCCAAAACTTCATTTAAAATTAAAAAGTGCACACTTGCATGAATGTAAAATTAAGAAATTACTTATTTCTGGTCATAGAATCATAGAATCAGAGAATGGTTTGGGCTGGAAGAACCCTTAAACATCTCATTCCAACCCCCCTGCCATGAGCAGGGACACCTTTCACCAGACCAGGTTGCTCAGCCTCCCATCCAACCTGGCCCTGAACATTTCCAGGGAAGTATCATCCTGTGTCCTTAAGAGAGCGATCAGGACCACAGAGGCAATTGTGTCAAAGCTGCAGCACAAATTTTCAGCCGTCTGAACATTTTTGAAATGTCAGAGGGAAAAAGGAGACAGACGAAATCCAAAGCCACTTAGGGAAAGCTAAAATGCTTGGTAGGAAGCTGTGGTTGTTGGCTCAGCGGTCCTGTAATGCCACATTATCTGCCCTGAGCCCACTCCAGTTTCAGGAGAGGAGCCTGTGTGCAGACACTGACCCTGGGAGCAGCATTTTGCTGCCAAGCAGGAACTTTCCTCTTTCCAAGCCCGAACCCATCAGTTTTCTTATGGCAAAAAAGTGATACTCCAGCTGACTAAGGAGCCCAATCCTTCACAGGAGGTGAGAACAGCTGAGCTTTGGGCTTCATCTGGCACCAGAAGAGACTGCAACTCTGTCCTTGCAAGTATCTATTGCTGCATTGAGCTGAGTGAAAAACAAGCAGAAAAAACAAAAAGAGAGAGCTATCTGAAGGAATTAGCTCAGAAAAAAAAAAGACTAAACTCACAAAAGCAACACTTACTGTTCGCTGAAGAGAATTTGGCAGGCCCACCTTTGTTTTTTAACATTTTCTAGTGATCATAAAAAGAAGACTGTCATGCTCTGCAAAGCCCACCTCTGGAAGACTAGCAGATGAAGAACTTAACTTCTTGACTCAAAATTTGACAAAATTTTTTGCTGAGCCATACATTTTGGCTGAGGGAGCACTGATTCATGAAGCTGGAAGAAAAAATTGAGAGGAATGGCCCTGCAGCTAAAGCCATGGGTGCTGAGATGGAGCTGGCATGACAGGATAACCTGGGTGGCAGCTGCAGGTTGCACAGGGCTGTACTGTCCTCCCATGTCAGTGCAGACTAAAATTTGAGCCAGTCCCTTGTGTTGGCTGTGCACAAGGCCTGGTCTGACAGAGCCTTGACTCACTTGGAGCCAGTGAGTGTTACCACATTCCAAACAGCCTCCCTCAGACCTTCCTGAGTGTTGGGCACCCTCTGCCCTCTCTGCCCCTTCATGCCCTGAAGGTGTTCTAAAACAGCTGGCAGATTTCCCCCTGTCAGATATACAGACAGAGATGTAGGTAGGTAGGTGTACATATATATGTATATGCACACATATGTGAATGAAGTAATTTTATTCAAACTCCTCAAATTCATGCCCAGACTTGGTATGGCTTTCCCCAGGCATGACAACAGCAGCTGGATCCCTGTAGGGTCCGTGTGGGCAAGGCAGCCCTGGCTCACCACCCTGCACCCCCATGGGCCAGGTTATTTATGAGGGGCTTTTCAGTGTAACACCATGGTGGAGTGCCATCTGCTGGGCTTGTGCAGGGCTCTTCTGGCACAGGGGAGAAGGAAAGTGAAGAGAAACCCTGGAGAAATAGGCTGTGTCTGTGCTGGGACATTAAACTTTCCTGAAACCCTTCCCCAGGCAGCTGCCAGGGAACAGCCACAGCCAGGCTGGCTCACCCTGCAGCTCTGAGTGACCTCTGCATAATGGCTGATGGAAATGCCCACTGCCTCCCACCAACTCCCAAACCACCTGGGAGAATTTCTAGGGAGAAGCTTGGTGAATCCAGGCCAGAAGCATGCCAGGGACCATCCTGATGTTATGGATATACCAGCAGGAGGGATGTACCAGCAGCAGCCAGTGCCTAGGGATATCTCCTAGTATTAATCAATTTGTTAGCATAGATATTTTCTCCATGTGATGTGCATATGATGCACCAGGTGGGTTCCAGGAAGGAGGAGGATGATCAGGTTTCATATCTTGCAACCTTACCTATCTTACGTCCACCAGCTACTCGAGGAGTTTGCTCCCCAAAATGTGCAGGCACCCCAGCTGGCTGCCTGAAGTTGTCTGTGAATCCCTAATGCTTAAAATCTCTAAAAGGAAAAATCACCTCCCTTTGAGCCATTCCTGCCTGCTGCATCTTCTCTGATTCATCCCAGATGGAGGCATTTACTGAAACCTGAATCACAGTTGCATTATGTTAACCCACCTCTGATTACAGTGTGAATGAGGAATACAAAAGGAGGAGGGAAAGAAGCAGGAGAGAGCGGGAAGCAAACTGCAAATTAAAGGCAAATCACAAGGTTGGTTTAGGGTATTGTGTAAATGGACGTGGCTCAATTTTCTGCCATGCTGGGAAACTGAGAGACATACCACAGTGCCAAAGACCAAGGATCTTCAGGATAGCAGCTTGTAAGATCCCTGCTTTTTGTTCTATTAGAGACTCACAAGCCTCATGTATTTCTGTGCAACTGTGATGTGTTTTTGTCCCACACTAAGGATCCTGAGAACAAAAGGAAAAATATATGGGGACAAACTTTGTCAAGGGCTCTCAAAAAATGGTTCCACAAGGACTGATTCTAAATCCATAAAGGCTTTGCCAGCATTCAGTAACCACTAATTCTAGTTTCCTTGGTGAAATATGTCAAAACTAAGCTTCCTCTCAATCAATCATTTCCCAAAAGTAGGAAAGACACCTTGATGGTAAGGAATGGTTAAATTGATGGAGCAAAAAGTAACACGTCCTTCAAAATAAAGCACATACTTTCGTGACTGTGGGGTTTTATTCATGTCCTTCCAGCCCATTCCAAACACAAACTTATCACCTTCGTTTTTATGTGCCAAATCAATAACAGCTTGTGCGGGGATTGCGGAATGCTACGTCTGAAAGCCTTTCACACACTTTGCTGGAGTAAAGGGCTGATAATAATTAATAGCTGCCAAGGACATTCAGCCTTGTTGAGTGGTTGCTAGCATGGTTTTCCCCTGGACACAGCTTAGAGTGAGCCTTTCCAATTTTCCTGGACAGTATCTGCAGAAAAGGGGAGATTTCTCTGCATTTTTGTGCACAGTTCCTGTCACAAGGCAGAGACAACATCCCATGCAGCCCTTGGACTGAAAGCCTTGCTGAGGGCTGGTCTGAACCTCTTCTAAAATCTCTTCCCTAGTACAGCTTTCCCACCCATAGGGACATCTGGGCTTTGGGTAGGTGAAGTAGCTCTGGACAGGCTTCTAGGTCACAGGGGAGTATTAAAACTCTGCATGCCGGAGGCTGAAGGATTTGTTCCAGACAGTTTCTGCCTCTTGCTCTCGTTATTCAACTGCTCTGATGGGGTTAGAAACCTTAGGAATTATGCCTGGATCGTAAGCTGCCTTTATTTCGCAGTCATTCTGGAGCTGATCCTAAAAGCAATGCTTTTGGGAGCAACAAGTCTAATAACATCACTCAACACAGTAGCTGAAGGAAGCAAGAGAGCTGAAGGGAAGGGTTCAGCTCCTGGCTCTGCAACTGACTTTTGTCAGCTCCTCTCAGACCAGAGGAGGCAACTTTCTGGGATCTTCCCATTTTTAACTTTTTTCTCAGGCCATCTGGAGGCAGGAGACCTGCAGGGCCAAAGGGCAGGAAGCACCTCACAGGCAAGGGTCTCACAGAAGAAGGATGAGCTGGCAGGCAGCCAGGAAAATAAATGACCCTGTCTCCAAATGCCTCACAGGTAAATCTGGGTTCTTTAACATTTCTCAGCAGGCAGGTGTTTTCACTTCAGCTTCAGTTGATGCTTCAATTTTTCATCAGAAGTGCTTGAGACAGCATGGGACACACCTCAGCGATGCAGTGCAGAGCAATGCTCCAGCAGCTGCCATTTTCTTGGGACTTTTTTCTCTCTTTCACAAAGGCAGGGGTGCTCTTTTGAAGGTGTCAGTGCTTACGCTTGGGCAGCTGGAGCAAAGACCTTCAAACAGGTTGAGCTCCGTGGTTTTCCCAGAGTTATTTGGTCAACCCCAGGCTGAAGGGTAAAGATAAGGGATCAGACCACTCCCATCCAACTATGATCAACAAGAAACTGTAATGGGAAACACATGCCCAGCAGCTAGAGGATGCTGGCAGGCTGCAACAACTCTAGTCCCTGGATGAGTTACTGGGAGAGATAGCTGCTTATAGCAGAGCCCGATCTAGTTCTTATTCCCAACAGTCAGGGAGACCAAAAATGCAGTCTAAACAAATGCAATTTAGTCCATTAGCAGACATCAGAGAAGGTACCTGCCTTGACAAAACCCAGCTATTTTTCTAATTAAGCAGGAATGGCTCACAGACTCTATGCAAGCCATTGCGGCTACAATCCCAAATCCCCACAACAAATTACTTACACTTCTCACTGTTAACAGATTTACCTGTTTATCTAACATTGTTGGTCAAACTCTGGAGCACATCCTCACACAGAAGTGTTATTGTAGCTGCCACCTGAGATTTGTTTGATCAGGGCTTGTGGGTTTTGGTCTGACATAAGAGTCTGCTAACAGCCTGAAGGGCAGGAGTTTATTTTTAAGAGTAAACAAAGAGAGGTCAGGGGGTGTGTAGGCTCCCCTCTCCTTGTATTTCCTTGCTGTTCATGGTACCAGCACCTGAAGAGACTTTACTTTGCTCCTGGTTGACTGGCAGAAGTGAAGGAAAGCTGTACACATGCAGGTGCTCTTGCAAATTGGCTAAGGCAGGTATTTTATCCAGAGCTGCAAACGAAAGTTGCTTTAAGTTAGCAGGATCAGCCTAATTGTTTGTGATGTAACTGAAGCACTAATACATAATACACGGGCTGGTGTTAAACCAGCTCATGTGGTTACGAGCTGCAGCAGAGTCATGGCAACAGAGAGCTCTTTGCCAAGCCCACTGCAAAGCCAGGTAGTGCTCAGGTGGCTTCTCCTGCTGCCCAGGTCCCACCACGCTGTGCTGCAGACCCACCCTTTGTTTTCCTACTGAGCAATAAGGACAGAAACAATGCCACATTTCTCCCCTGGCTGCTTTTTGAAGCCTCTTCCCTGGTTCCAATCCAGCTGTGGGTGATGGCTCCAGGAAAGTGGCATCTGACTGATCTGACCTTCTCTCTCACACAGGCAGCCATGGAGAGCAATTGCTCTTTGAGGGAGAGCGAAGGAGGAGCAAAAGGAAAGTAAATCCTGATCTGCTCAGTCTCAGGTGGTTAATACTGTGAAAGTGTAAAATGACATTCCTAGGGATCCAAAACACAGCTTGGACTTGGGTGGCATTTCATCTGCAAGAGAGGTGGTGACAGTACTTTTCCTTTCTGCTTGGTTTTAAAAATAAGCGTGCTTGCCCGCTGCAGCAGTGGCTGGTGGGGGTTCACTTGCTTCCCAGCTGTCCAGTTTCACCCTTGCTGGTAGGCAGAGGGATAATCCTGCTGTCATCTGTCCTGCCAGCACTTCACCTCCTGACGTGTTGGAGCTCCCTGCCTGTTCCAGCATGCCCTGTGCTGCTGCACTACGGGGAGGAGAGTCCTTGATGTGCTGCGACCCTTCCACAGAGCCCAAAGGGAAGAGGGGAGCAAGTGCTTTGCCAAAACTCCTGCCTGGGCTCCATGCAAAAAGTGGCTGGTTAATTGGGAGGTGGCTATTTCTACCTTTGGCTGTAGGAATGGCTGGAGTGGAGCTGCCTCTGCACAGTTCTTAGCCCTGCATCCTTCTTCCGTGGCTTCTCACAGAGAAAAAGTGAGAGCAACTGGCTGCTGCTTGCTGGGCCAAGAACAGACACACAGGCAGCATGGACAGTTTAGGAAGAGACTTAGCATGGGTTTGAGCTTGGCTGAGGCTTGACATGAGTGCCATCAGGGAAAGCCATGTGCTGTTACAGCAGTTGGTGGAGCTGGCAGAATCATGGCCATCTTCCTCCTAGTCAGTCATACTGGCAGGTGTCAGTCACTGCAGCCACAGTCACACCTGAGGGACTAAGGATGCTGAACTTCCAGCTAGAACACTATGTACCAGCAGACCTGGTTTTCTGCATCTCTGCAACAGGGAAAACATCTCCCTATTCACAGCTGCCTCATCTTGGAAACCCAGAGGCACAAGGGATTTGGAATGTCTGCAAGAGCTGGAGAGGGGCTGAGAAGGAAAGGGCAGAGCAGCAGGGACATGGACTGGCTCTTGAGAAAGGAGACAGAGCAGGCAGGAGTAGCTCCTGGCCAGGAGCAAGGTCTGGAGTGGGTGAAAGTGCTGACTTGAGGGGGTGGGGATGCAGGATGGACAAGGATAGAGCTGGATGATGAGACGGTGGAAATGGTAAGCAGGAGACAGTGAGGGACTTTAGGCAAGGGTTAGGGCCAGGAGAGGGGTAGGACTGGGTGCAAGGAAGGACAAAAAAGGTGAAAGAAGATGCACAATGGGGACAAGGGAAGGCACTGGGGAAAACAAGCCTTACCCTTACAAAGAATGTAACCTCTTTTTATTTTCTATTAAAGCTTTTTTGTTTTAATTACAGCTATTCAATTTTTCTCCTAGCTTTCTCCGCCCATTCTTTCCCTTGTGGTCTTTGACCATCTATTGGTGATTTGCTTTCAGTGTTTGCCAATTTTCTGTCTCTTCCTCTGCCAGTACAACTGCCATCGCATGCATTGTGCTGTGTCCTCTGCAAAAGGATGTAGAGATAGCAAACAGTCTGTACATACAATACAAAGGTTGCTTTTACCTCTGCTCTGGCAAACAGCTCAGACTCCCTGCCTGCAATTATCATTTTGGTTCTTCTTCTCTGTTCCCTTCTATTCCTCCAGTCCTGGTTTTCCCATGTGTTTTCTGCAGTCTGACTTCTTGCCAGATTTGCTTTCCCACCTGGAGCTGAGTCCATCCCTATTGCTGCCACTGGTATCACTTGCAGCACTTCTCTTTGCCCAGACCAGCCTTGCTGAGGCAGCTGGAAGAGAGCAGTGTAACAAGGAGGATGAAAAGAGCATCCACTGCAGATCTCTGTGGTCATGGCTAAGGTCAGAGCGCCAAACGTTTATGGTTTTTGCGTGGGTGTTATGTAAATAACAGCAATTATTCATTGTCAAAACTTCATAACTGAGCCAAAACTCAAACATTTTTGCTGGACTGTTCACAGAGGCTGCTACTTCCAAAGGCTCATTTGCAGACAGACTTTAGCCTTCCTCTCACAGCTGTAGAACTATTGCTACCATTAAAGAAGTCCCAGTCATAGTGAACTTGCCACACCATCCTCTCCTGCCACGGGAGATGTGATCCTACTCCCTATGGTCCCAAAAAACATGTTCTCCTATTTTTGTGAATATGTGAATTTGTGAATTTTTCACCTTATTACAAAGCTGCAACATTGGCCTGAAAGTGCATGACACAACAGGGCATCATTCTTGTCTGTTCTGCATGTTTGAAGGACTCTGAAACAAATTGAAGCATCTTCCCATTAACTCAGCAGGTTTTAGAGCCTCTTACACTGAGGTGTGTCAGCCTCTGGGTACTTCCCACCCTTTTGTTTATGAAATCCTGTGTGGATGGGAAACTGTATTTTGACTATAAACGAGGAAGTGGCCAAACTGTTTAAGTGGTTTCAGTGGAGACAGACACTTGGCTTACAAGAAGATGGCCTCATTTTCTTGTTTTCAACTAGAGATTTGGTAATGGCATTGGCTCTCCAAAAGTCAGTGAAACCTGGCACTAGTTAGGCCAATGGGGTAAGCAACAAATGCTTCAAGGAGTGACAGAAAGCCACCAGGACTTTAACATTTATGTGATGGCTTCTGATAACCCTTCACTTACCCCAGGTGTAAGGTGGAGGGTGGAGTTTCTTTGCTATACCTAGATGCCCAAGAAAATCCCTCAGTAATCCCCATCCATACGCCCCTTGCAAGAATGGTCCTCCATCCTCCCTCTGCCATCACATGCAGAGTAATCCTCCTTTTCCTGCGTCACCCGTTCAGTGATCCTTCTTACTCTGCAAGATCACATGCATTGCACACATCGACCTCCCTCTCAAACTCGCAGGGTGAGCACTGAGCTGGGGAGAAAAAACCCTCCCCTTCTCCTACTTGTTGCAAAGAAAGCCTCCTTTTTTTTGCCCCCCAGGAGTTTAGACCCCCTTTCTTTCACCTTGATGCTACAATACCACCCTTCTCTGAGTGGTACCAGCTGTAAAGGTGGTGTTTATTCACTTTTCCAGCCAACTTTTGCCCTTCCTTTCTCTTTGCTGTGATAACCTTTCCCACCCACCCTCCTGCTCCTCCGAGGCCGTGAGCAAGGAAACACCACACTGACGTTTTTAGTTCTGTGGGACACACTGAAAGAACAGAGCAGGACTAGGTTATCTGCCAGCTCCGCCGTGTACTTGTGCCCTTGCAGCACACAGAAAAAGCATTGTATTGCAAACCAGGGTGCTGCTTACTCACAAGGGAAGCCTGTGCCTGCTTGCAGTCTCAGGTAAAGAACTGCATTTTTTCAGAGTGAGGAACAGAGGGTGAAATCAAGAAAAATTACCCTGCAAAATCACCTCCCTCAGTGCATAAAATCCAAAAATGTCAAGGTTTGAAGACCCTCTTGCTCCCGTGTCACAAATCCCACTGCAGCCAGCACAACTCCTGAGTGCCCAAGGAAATAAGTCTATACATAATCTGACACATAAGTGAGCACAAAAGCTGCTGGTTTCTAGTTTATTGTCATCTTGTGACTCCAATGGAGCAGCAAAATTGAGGTGGTGATGCTAAGACCCAAAAATGTTGATGACTTGCCTATCTTTCCCTTCCTCTCCCCAACACCCATACAGGAGCTTGTCTCTGTCTCTCCTAAGGCAGCCTCTCTCTTATTTGGTGGAGATGACTTAATCCAGAAAGGGTGATGAGAAGGAGAAAGATTTAAATCAAACCCGATTACTGGACTGATAGGCTTCCCTGGCAAGCTGTTCTGGGACTGACCCAAAAGTTGTCAGCTCATGGCCTGCTCCCTTGACAACGCTGTTCAGAGGGTTCAGGAGCCTTATGAAATGCAGCCATCCTCTCAAAGCTCTTCTCAGCTCTAAAAATCAGCCTCTGCTTCCCCCTGGCAAAGGGCAGCTGTGCACTGAGGGTCATCAGGAGGCTTTGAACCGGCCCTCTGGCTACCAGTGGGCAAACAGATGGAGAAACAGCCCCATGAGTGCTTTGTCTGAGACTCTTGAAATGGCATCCTCTCGCTGTGGCTTTGGGAGTAATCCACCTAAGAAATGACTCCGGCGTGGATGTGGGATTATCCTTCCAAGCCATTGCATGTGCTCAGCCACTGTCCCCCAGATCCTGGGGCTCTGCCTCGCCCTCTCCCAGGCAATGTGAATGGCTCATGATGGCCACAGAGACCTCAGGACAGGCACCGGGTAGGATCCAATCTGTGGCCACTCCTCATCCCAGAGGGTGGAGAGGCGCATGCCAGACTGAGGCTTGGAACAGGGAGAAGGTGCCTTCCCACCAATGGCAGTGGCCATCACAGGCACCAGCCTCCAAGGCAGAGGCAGGGAGCAAATCCCTAACTTTGGAGCTCACAAAGTTTATGGAAAGTGTGGTAGGAGATCACAAAATGTGCTGAGTTGAAAGGGATCCACAAGGGTCATCGAGTCCATCTCCTGGCCCTGCATAGGCCCATCCCCAAGAGTCACACCATGTGCCTAAGAGTATCATCCAAATGCTTCTTGAGCTCTGTCAGCCTTGGTGCTCTGACCACTGCCCTGGGGAGCCTGTTCAGTGCCCAACCACCCTCTGGAGAAAGAACCTCTTTCTAATATCCAACCCAAACCTCCACTGACACAACTTCAGGCCATTCCCTCGGGTTCAGTCACTGGTCACCACAGAGACAAGATCAGTGACTGTCCCTCCTCTTTTTCTCACAAGATGGTTGTGGTTGTAGCAAAGACCTGAACTCAGTGGCTGTGGAGATCCCATCCAGTCTCATGCAAGGAAGGAGAGAAACAAATTACAATGGGCACAGTACCAATAGTAGGTGGACAACTCCAGGGGAGTTGCAGTGTGGTGCAGCAGGAAAGCTTTCTGTCCCAGACCAAGCTATGGCAAGGCTAACCCTGGCCAACACCTGAGCCCCTCAGGGGGATGCAGACCATTAAAAGTGATGAAGAAACATTTCAGAAACTATTTTGAAATGGGCTGATTACACCCTTTTTCTTCCTCAATTCAGTAATAAATGCAGCTATTAAATCAGATTGGGTTATAAATAATAATAATTTTAAAAAGCTGGGCTAAAGCAGCATGAGTGATTTATTCTTATTAAAAAATGGAGAGTAACAAAGTAAAGCTGTAATAATAAAACAAAAATGTTGACTAATATCTGTGAAAAACTTGGAGCGCCATAGAAAGAATAAGCTATTGTGTTTTGTGGCGGGTGGGGTGCTGGTGAAGTGTTTGTGGTTAAGACAAAGACACTGAATTTTGCAAGCAGAGCTGATGAGTTTTAGGATTTGCTTTCTGCAGACTCTCTGCACCAGTGAGGAAATTGCTCGTGTTCAAGAAAGGTAGACTTTTATTGAATTCACCAGTCTCTTTTGTGGGTCTTTTTTTTCTCATCTTTCTTCCCCTTCCACTACCCAGTGCCACTGATAAAATGCATTTTCATATTGCAGAAAGAAAAGCAGTGACAAAGAACTCCTTGTTTTCAAGTTGTATCAAACCTGTTACTGCAAACCCAAAAACACTTGCCATTTTACCTTGCTGAGCTGGCTTTGTAGATGGGAGCTGGTGAGACCTGGCTGAGGAAAGGCTGCGTCTGTGAAAATCTCACTGAAGTAAAAGTTCAAAGCAGGAGAAATGAATGGGAGATAAGAAAGCTTCAAATCTTCATTTAAAAGGAAAAGAAAATCTGATTAAGATGTGCTGGCTAACTCAAAACATATGAGCCTGAACATCAAAAGGTTCATAATTCATACACGTGCTGTAGATAATTATCAGTTTAACTCGATACTTCCTACAGCGACAGAACTGACGTCAGTGACCGACTTTCAAACCAGTCTCTGACACTGAGCGAGGGCCCCACTACCTTTTGCCACCCCTTACACCCCAGTGACATGCATGCCAAAAATTCTGCTTGGACCCCCTCTTGGCTGCCCAAAGTCTGGGTGTGACCCAGGAGAGAGGGAGAAAGGAGGTGAGTGGCTCCCAGGCAGCTCCTGCTGCAGAGGACCCCTTGTAGATCCCCTGTCCTGCAGCATGCACTGAAAGGACAATGACAGAAAACCTAATTTAAATGGGGCTCCTGAGACTCTGTCAAAACATGGCCTAGAAAATAAATGTCAGACTTTGCTTTCTCCACAGTCCATTGCAGTCTGGGAATTGCTGCAAAAATTGCTCTTGTGCTGCCACCAGTGAGGAATGTGAGGCAGCTGGAGGCCCATTCCTGCCCCAGCTCTCCTCGCCCTGCTTGGCCAAGAGCTGCTGGGGACAGGAACAGGGGCAGAGGCACCAGGAGCCACACACACAACCTCTTTCTGCCTCCTGGCCAACTGCAGTTTCATGTCATAGTTTAGCCACTGGAGCCAATCTTGAAACTCCCTGCACATTTCCGAAGCCAGAAGGTTAGGGCAGAAGGCAGGTAATTAATCCCAGATTTTCCAAGAAAGTCATGTGTAGCATGAACACAGGAATAATCTGACTTCGGGGAATGGCAAAGCAAAGCATTTTCCTTCCATAGCCAAGAGACTTCTGTGCAGTACCAAGCTCTCCCTGAGAGCTGAAATGACCTTGTGTGTGCCTGTCCATGGGAGAGAGAGACAGAGACAGGGCGTAGGCAGGGGAGAGGTCATGTTTTTGTCAGAGAGAAAAATATCAAAAGCCTGCTGGTGAAATGCTCCTAATCCCTATGATGCTTTGTATGGTGGAGCTGGGAATTTTCTCCCTCTCTCTCTCCCCATGCATAGCCCCACAACAGTTTTCTTTCAGGAAATGCTCTGTTTGCTTCATCCACAACCCCAAGACCACCTTCTCTACATTCTTTTTTAATTTAAGGATTTTATTGCTTTGAGAGAGAAAGGGGAAACTCTAACAATTACAACTAAATTCCCCACTGGGCATTCTGTCATTACCCCATCCTTCTGGAATATCCTTTTCTTTTCCATGTACTTAATAATTTATTTAATGGACAACCAACTGCACGTGAGGCTTCAAGGTCTATAAAGAATGAAGTCCAACCTGCAAGTCACTCTGGTAGGTCAAAGGTTTACAGTAACCACAGCAATCCACCACAAGTCCACCTGAAGGCTCCTAAAGATCAGCTTGAGGCCAATAAAGTAGTCTAGATTTTTTTGGGGGGTAGAGAAATAGAGTTACAAATACTCCTTCCTGTGTATGCCAAGCCTGAAATGCAGGCAGCTAACACCTCAGACAGTAAGCCAGTTCAATTTATAGCAAAGTGGATTCACATTCTGTTGAATATTAGACACACATGGACTGACTGGTGTCCCCTGCAAGTTTGGTTCTGCCCCACACAGCCATCAATCTCAGCACTTCGAACAGCATGAAGTATCATGTGTGTATTTCCCAAAAGAAACTCCAGATACAGAATTTAAACCTATTTCTACAATGGTGCTTTAATTACCCTAAAAGGCTGACAAGAAATTTACATTTTAATCAAGAGTAATGAATTATGCATGATTCTATGCAGGTAGTAGACAGCACTGAGAAAAAGGTATGGTATGGACTGCAGGAATTTATCCTGACAGTACAGGAAAAAGCCCATTTTGTTTGCATGCACAAGCCATTTAGGAAAGGGGTCACTCCTGGTAGGCAGCAATGTGTGAAAATGGTCCTGCAATAAGCTACATATTGTGTTTTAATATATGAGAACTGACCTCAGCTTCTTCTTGTCACAACAATGCAGCACTTGAAAATCACATCACTAGAAGTTTATGCCTCCTTAATGCATTTGGATTGTACACGTAGGAAAAGTGATGGCAAAATATCTGCCATCCCCAGCAGGGACATGGAAACACCAGAGTGGCTGCTGCTGTTGCAGACTCCCAAGAATTTTTACCATGTTTTGTCACATCATCTGTCACAAGTGTCACTCATCTCTGCATAAAACCACAGCATTCATCTGTGGAGGAGAAGGGAGGAAGTCAGCTCTTCTGGATGCAGAAACCAATGTGCAGTTATGAGTACATGCAGACAGGAATCCTGAAAAACAAAACCACTGTAGGACAAACTGGACCTCCAATGAATGCTTGATTTGTCACTTTGGGGATTTTTTGCATCAAGAGTTCTTAGCACTAAGAGGGGGCAACAGAGCACTGCTATGAAATTATTTGAGATTTCTCTATCAGTTCTGCCTCTTAGATCTTTGATCTTCAAAACAGTTTCTGTTTGCAAGCAAAAAGATGCAAAAGGAAGGGAAAAAAATCAAAACCACTAAGGAAAATTAAAAAAAGAGAGAAAGAAAGAATTGCGTCTGATTGGCACCATCCTGTCCTTGTGTCAAACTAATCTGACTGAGTTCCTGGACTTTCATATTTTAGCTGTTTGCTTTGGCATCATGATAGAAATTTCCTTCTCCAAGCGCAGTGTGGTGAGTGCTCCAGTCCTTCTCTGCCTGTTGCTGGAGACACCATTCTTTCATTCCCTTGTCTGAGGGGAGGCACAGCCTTGGAGATCTGGGCAGTGGCACTTGGGCCTTGTGGTGGGGAGCCACTGTGAGCTTGGCATGGGTGAAAAACGTGAGTTCTGCAGCAGACAGCAGGGCTGGTGGGGAGCTAACAGGGAGTCAGGATGGTCAGTGGAGCTGAGCTAAATCCCACCCTTCTGCATGGAGTGACATGGACGGGGATCCAGCTCTTTGATCTGACTGCCAGGGCCTCACAGAACCCAACAGCCTTTAGTTAAAGCGAGGGCCAAATTGTTAATGTAGTGGGAGGCTTGCAGGGACTGCTTCTGAGCTGAATGCCAATGGTTGGGGCCAGGACTTGCTGTGCAAGGCACCTTGCTCCTGCTGGAGCAAGTGTCAGGACTGTAACTACAACAACAAAGTGTAGGAGAGTTTTGCTTTGTTTCCAGTGTTGCCAAAAGCAAAGAATGAAAACATTTCCAGTAACAAAAAAAAAATTAACTAATCTGAGATTTAATAATAATACTACTAATAAAACAATTCTACAAGTCTCTCACTGGTACTCAAGAGGTTCCTTTATGACCAGATATTATCACTTTCATTAACAATGGATTTTGAGTACCTTGTTGATGAATATATATGATCACAAACAAAACAAAGGGCAATAGTTTTAGTCTCTTCTTTCACCCCACTTTACAAAAATGGAATATGTGACAGGTCTGCTTTTGGTCTGTCTTTAGCTTGTTGCTAATGCTAATGGCATGTGTAACTTCTGTTATCAAAAGCTGACTGAAACCAAACAAATGAAAAGTTCACTGCAGTATGGAAGCTTGGGAAGTTGTTTTAAAGTAATTCAAAATGTTAGTGAAGTTCTGACACAGTCCTGCACCAGGAGCTCTGGCTTCTCCTCATCTAAAGATACAGAACATAAAGCAGCTGCATCTTTCCAGACAAGGTGATCTTAGGAAGTTGTAGAAAGTTGTATGGAAGATGGCCAGTATTTGGATGCTGCTGCTACCTCATGGCCCATTTAAAGTTACGGTCCCCTGTGAAGGTAGCCATGCCTTACTGACAAAGCCAAACTTTCTATTTTGATATGTTGCAAACATGCAAAAGATCCTTTGCCAACAACTCTGTCCTAGATTTCCACAATCCAACTCCAACTCCAGCCACCAGTCCAGGATTGAAGAGGTCTGAATACAACATAATTTAACAAAGTATTACAAAACACTTCAGTGAGCTCTGTTATTCATTTCCATATGCATCAGCTCATCAACAACTTCAATATTTTATTTGGGGATATTTTTTTACTAACCATACAGCATATATAATTTAAATTAAATGGATACAAGGGAGTATCCATTACCTTCATGTAGGCCACTGAACTGCCACCAGTAGAAATTTTTAGCTGTTGCTAACCTTATCTGAAGTCAAACCTGTGACCTTGAAGCACATCGGTATAGTCCCATTACCAGTCCCTAGCCAGTGAACTAGCCAGTTCCCTAGGTGGGTCTTTGTTCTTGTTTCTCTTTTCCTCCTTGAATTTTCCTCTTTTTGTGTGTGTGTGTGCTCCTGGTGACACTGAAGGGTAATTTTAATTGGTTCAGCCAGCAGAAGGTAGACCTAATGCCCCTTTTGAATGCTTGCTCTCATCAAGACTGGCTATGAAAACACACGTGGAAAGAAACCTACTGATGCCTTTGATGATGGAAGTGGTGGGAGGTTTCGACATCCTTTTGCTTTTCCACAGACCTCTGGGTGATAAGTTACTTTTTGATCTCAGAGTCATCTGCCACAAAGAAAGCAAAAAACCATCCACTCTCAGCTGCTGATGTATTTGCCTTTGTTTTGCTCTTTATCTGAACTCTCCAGCACCAGAGGGGGATGTTTGACTCACAGTAGTGTGACTTTGCGTTTCACACTGCACGGTCCATTTGGTTGCTGGAGCTTTGCTTGAAGCAGGTCATGGGGAAGAATCAAGCTCCTTCCTTCAGAGATATGCAAAAGCCCTCCAGTTCAAGCAGGCTTAGCCAAAGGGAGAGGAGCCTGTTTGTCTCCCGTGCAACTCTAAGAGTGGAGGAGCCTGCAGGAGACTCAGTAGCAAGACACTGCTCTAATGACCCATGACCTTCACAAGCCCCTTGATCCTGAAATGATTCATAAGATCTCCACATGAACTGGGCTTTCAACCCAAAGAAGAGCATTTTCCCTCCCTTCCACAAACACACACTCACACATTTGGTCCTTGCAAATCACTCTCTGGTTCACTACAGGATCCAGCTGCTCCAAGGCAGTGAGCTGATAAAGGCAGGCCAAGATGCAGGTTTTGTCCAGGACTCTCAGCTTGGTTGTATCCACTGTCAGGGTTTTTCCTCCTGGCTTGCCAGGGCTTGCCAGCAGAGTCTCACTGCTTCTAGTTTGGGTCTGCTCCTGCCCATGAAGCCCTGTCCTAAGAAACCCAAAGACAGCAAAATGTGGATGTCCCATCAGTGGAAGTGTTCAGGTTCAGGTTGGATGGGTCTTTGAGCAACCTGGTCTAAAGAATGATGTCCTGCCTGTGGCAGGGAGTTGGATGAAGTGACTTTAAAGGTCTCTTTCATCCCAAACCATCCTGTGATCCTGTGGTTCTATGAATGAGTCACATTTCCACAACTGGGGAAGGAGTACAAGAATTAGTCAAACAAATAATAACAGAATCTGGAATAAGACAGAGTTTGGACTGGAACCAGATGAAAAGTAATTAGGATGAGGTGAAAGGCATTTCAAACATCTGGGCTCATTAAGAGCAGGGGTGGCCAGAGCAACTGAAGAACTGGAGGACGTATTTCCAGCTATAAGGAAACTCAAATCAGCAAAACTAGGAGCACCTGGATGTCCAAGATACTTATGGCTGAGAGAGACTGACAGAAAATATTTGAGAATTGACCCAAACTGTGGGGTTTGTACAAATACATTTGTTGGCTGGGAAGAAAACCCCCACACTTAAATCTTTCATAAAGTATAAGCACAACCTAATATGATCTAATATGATCTATAATTCTTTTAATTAAGTCCTGGACAGAGACTGGGACCCACTACAGTCACCAGCTCCTCCACCCCAGGCTGTATGAGCCTGGCACAGCTGGATGCCAGCTGGGTGCAACACTTGTGAGGCACGTTTCCTCCTGACAGTGGGTGAGGTGACACCTTAAGCCTGTGGCCAAAACATCACAAGATCTTCTCCCTGCTACGAGTCCATCAAGCAGAGCATGGAATTAGTCTTGAGCAACTTGCCTCTTCCCAAATAAACCTAGGGTTGTTCACCACAGACCTACTGTTACATGCTCATGGGATGCTGCTCCCCACCTGCTCCAGACCTGTCATCCCCCAATGGGTCCCACATCCCCCCAGGTGCCTCCATGTTCCTCCACCTCCCTAGGCTGCTACACCCTTGGAAAAAGAGGGAGCATTAAGTTAACTGTTCTACTGGGACAGGTGCAAACTGTGCTTCTTTTATCTTTTCCTTTCTGCAAGGATCAGGGAAGAACGCCAGGAACAGCCAGTGTCACCCTTGCCCCTGGAGGCTGGGTACAACTCCTTCCTGCCATGCTTCTTGAGCTCAGCTGTGTCAGCTGCCCAGCAGGATCATTCCTACAGATCCTGGCACTGAGAACTGTTCCTCTTCCCTGTCTCTTGGTACTTATAATGGTGTGTACCTGTACATGCACCTCAGCAATGATGAGAAGCTGGAAGGTGGAGCTGATGGGAAGTGATAGCAGCATGCAGTGTGCCAGCTCATAGGGGACACAGCTCAGTCTGACGAAATCAGATGTAAAATAACTCATTTGGCTACAGATAACCAACCAAATGAGTGTGCAGGGAGGACAGGCTCATTAGGCAGTGCAGCTTCACCATGATGTCTAGACTCCAAGGAGAGAAATTGGACACAAGAGTTGCATTGCACTGTGTATCCCATGTAGGGTGAGTTACCATCCTAGTACTTGTCAGCATCTCCCTAACAGTCTTCTTGAAGCAGTGACAAGACTGAAAGTGAAAGAAAAGTGAGAAAAAAAAATATGTGGAAAAGGAAAAGAGGTGCAGGGCTGGTTACGGGGAGAGCAGAGCCTCCAAGCTGCAAACAAAGCACTCAGAAAATGGTTGCCCACACAGGCAGGTGCTGCTGTTCTCTGTTGATGGCAGTAGTATAGCTAATTACAGCAGGACATGAGAATCAAGAGTGCAGGGATGTTGTGGTTTTAAGTTGCCAGAGTTTTTTATTAGTTGGTGGGGCTAGGAGAGAGGCTTCTTTAAGAAGCTGCTAGAGTTTTTCTCTGCTCTAAGCTAGCCAAGGTCAGGCAACAACGCCTCTGTGATAACATATTTAAGAAGGAGTAGAAAAAAAAAAAAGCTGGGCAGAACATCATGGCCACTTAAGAAACAGGAGGGTGAGGAGTTTGATTAACACCAAGGTCAGAGAAAGGAGAAAGAGAAGATGCCTTAAACACTGGAATAGGGCCCCAGCAATCTGTGAGGAATCATAGGGGCGAAGATTCTTCAGCCTGTGAACCCGTGGAAAGACTGGGAGATTTTTCCACGCTGGAACAGAGACATGCCGGAAAAGAGAGGCTGTGATCCTGTGTTTGGAGCAGAGGGGCCTGGTGGAGCCCCGTGGGCC
>WEIV01000193.1:178422-194823 GCA_013390005.1 Calyptomena viridis | reverse complement strand
AAGTGGGAAATGAATTCCATATTTTGCTTTGCTGCTGTGTGCAGCTTTTGCTATACCTGATAAACTGTCTTTATCTCAACCCAGTTTTCTCACTTTTACCCTTCCAATTCTCTCCCCCATCCCAATGTGGGGGGAGTGAACAAGGGGCTGTGTGGAGCTGAGTTGGTGGATGGGGTTAAACAACAGGGCTTTGACAGATGAAAAAACAATGGTGAGAGGGTTCTATCTTCTTTAAAAGGAAGTTCTTTCTTCCTTCTTTGCTCACATCCCAAAGGACACCTGATATGAGGCCTTCCTGTGGAAGTATCAGCTCCTTAACCAGTGCCTGCAGCCTCGCCTGCATGAGGCACATCTGCAGAGTGGTCCTTTGTGCAGCGTCTTCCGTCATACCAGAGAAATCTTGCCTGTACAGCTGACGTATGTTCTCCAGAATCAGTTCCTTACAGCGCAAAATACACCCCTTAAAAACAATATTGGTGGAGGTGCGGAGTCTAAAGTTAGGAAATGCTATGATTAAGGCCACCTGTGCAGCCTTACTTCATCACCCTGGTGTGTTTGCATTGGGAAACACTCTCTAATTGCCTGTTCCATGTCTTACTCACTCAGTGTACAAGGTGGGCAGTGCACTTCTGTTTAGTCTCTGACCTGTTCTGTACCCACTGACACATGGCTGCAGGCTTTATGTGCTGCAGCTGCCCCAGCCCTGCTCGTAAAATTATTATTTCACAGCTTTTCCCAAATTCTCCTTCATTAATGTATTAGGTAGTGTGCAATGGGGGTTCATTCAGATTCACAAAAGTCCATTTAAAGGTGGAAAACTGAGGCGAGACAGAAAATTAATGGATGAATTTCAGTACTGGAATAGGGAGTGTGAAACTCTGAGAGCCTGAGACTTCCCAGTCCTCAGTATTATACAGTGCTCAGTATCTCTGAGGACAGAAACCACCAAGTTCAGCTGAATAAAAAAACCCCACAGCATGTCTGCTGATCAAATCCCAAATGCTCCCACTTGTAGCCAACTGAAGGTACAGCTGATTACTTCTCGGTTTCAGCCACTTTTTTAGAATCATAACAAGAGCTTTGCAGATTACCCTGCAACAGAGTCTGTTACTAAAACTTCATCTTAGAGAAAAGATGTTTGACATTCAGACTGGTTCCTTCAAGGGAATTAATGCATTTATATGTACTTAAAGACACACATAAGATACATGGAAAGATACACATACATTTATTTAATGCAACCCAGGTACTAAGCTATACATAACCAGAAAAATGAAATTAGACAGCAATTTTCAGGAGGCTGTGCTGGCTGTGCTCAAGACTTCTAGCTTATTAAGGCAGTACATGCCTGTGTGCTCTCTGCAGGTTTGACATCCTAAAGTTGGGAAGAAGAATGAGACGCCAGCAAGCATCTTTGTTCCAGTCCCATCTTCTCCCTCTTAGTTCCCTGGCTATCCTCCCCCGTGACAAGCCGAAGTCCTTGTAATTCCAGTCAGCCTTTCCTGAGCCAGAGCTATCAGCCTGGCAGCTGGCTGCCCTCATTGTCTCTAACATCTAAGGTCTAACAAGATGAATAGTAGCCACTTGATTCACCAGACACAACAAAATCCACACCAGGTGCCCTCAATTGCTCTGCCAGGCACCAGCCTGCTGTCCCATGCCCAAGCCCTGCCTCCATCCAGTTGGTGCCCACTTCCTAGGCTTTGATTATGGTCCTCTTTTGACCCTTTAGCTTCTGGATAGCCTTGTCTCCTCCAGGAGAAAATCCAACCTTTCTGTTACCACTTAGCCCTGCCACCCATGTGCCATTGAAGGTCCTACATGATCAGTATAAATTGCTGCTTCCTTGAGTAACCTGTCCCTCTGTACTCTACAGACTTGGTCCTCACCTACCCTCAGCCTTTTCTCTCAAACATTTGAGGAAACCTCAGGTCTCTCTCAGTGATCCCATCTCTACCTCTCTGCCCACACATCCCCTCCTTCATTCTTTCTCTGAGTCAGACCAGACTTTTAGCCTTCCTTCCATGACTTATCTTCCTAATCCATGTATTCTTTCCTCCCCTGCTCATGTTCCTCCACTTAAATTTCTCCTGCTGTCTACCAGGCCTCACTCTGCTCTCTTTATAAATCTCACCATCTTCTTGTCCAGTTTCCCCTCTTCAGCCTTCTGGCCTTGTGCAATTCCTAAGAAGGTTCATATTTTTAATTCCACAGGAAGGAGGGAAAAAGCACCCCATAACCCAGATGTGTGCTTGTTTGTGATGTTACACACCACCCTGGCAGGGATGTGATGTGCTGCCGGTGCCTTTGAAATTATTCACATGCTTCTGAAAAACTGGGCACACGTACAAGATAAGGCAGAAAACTCACCCAAACCATACACAGAGTGAATGCTCTTCCTTTCACTCAGATATCTTTTTAGTTTAGGAAGGAAATACTGTGTCTACATGTTCATAGGACAAGCTACAGGTAGGTGTTCTGTGGTTTTTATTGTTCACAGGAGAAGATAGATTTGCATTAAGGGCAGACACAAAGGTAGACTGATTAGACAGATTAGGTACAATCACATCAGGTGATGTAGAAATGCCCCCTTTTTTCCCTGGTTCATTATTCATTTAAATTAACATTTGACTAAAAAATATAACAATACTAGCAGTTCTGCTTTGTCTTGGCAGTACAAAGTCAGAGTACAACCAGCTCCTACTCTCTCTAAAATGAGGGTGACCAGAGGTGAATGACTGAGTAGCAGCAGAAGTTTCTTCTCTGATCGTTATCAATCAGCGCAGCATCATCTGGCATAGCTAATTCCACCCACCACAGGTTTGTTTTGAAAGCAAGATGATGCCATTCCTTGTTGTGGATGCAGTGTTTAGGCATGTTACAGTATTGCCTAAGCTCAGCAGGAAAGAGAATAACATTGCTAAGGGCAGGTGATATCATTCCTGACTGAGAGTGAGGACACGTCTTTCCCAGAACCCATGGGGAGTAGAAACACTGACAATAAATAAGCAGTAAGGAAAAGAGGAATTGCATGGTTGTCCTGATTCAACAGTTCCCAAGTAAATGCCCAGTCTCCAGCTCATGAGAAGCCCTTGATTAAGGTTTAGCTCATGAATAGCCCCTCGGGTTAGGGCCAGGCAAGAGAACACCGCTCTGAATCATGGACTTAATAATGTGCAAATACCAGGTGGAAACCCTGTCCTAAAGCTCACAAGGCTCCAAACCAAGGATCCAGCTCTCTGCTACAGACACAGGGATAGGAAGGAGCGGATTGACTGGCAAACAGTCATGATTTATTTTTGTACATTGCCCCAATCTGTAACAGAATACAATTATGTATTCAATGTGTCAAAGAGACAAAATACTTTAAGGCAAACAAGAATTGGTTTTTTTCCCAGCTAAAACACAGCTATTGTATAAAGACTCCATCACTTATTTCTTCAAAGAATGCCATGCAACCAAATGGCAACCAGTTGCCAGGACTAGGGTTTCTATATCACACCAAGGAGGGGGAGAAGGCAGAGAGTTAGTCCCATAAGTACCACAGGGTGGAATTCAACAGGTGACACAGAGATTTTCCAAAACAACAGTAGATGAGAAATCATTTTTTAAAAAGGAAAAAGGGAGATAGTGGTAAGGAGGAAATTTCTGTTTCCTTTGAAAGCATCTGTGTTTGGGAACAAATAGGAAGCAACCACCTGAAGCAGACATTTATATCTGAGTTAGCTGCTTCTGGAAAAAGGGGAGAAGTGGGTATTACTGGGACACAGTTTGTTTCACTCTAATGTAGACTTCTAAAAGAGATCAGATGACTCACACCATGGAAAATCCTGCTTCTCCTCACTGATGATAAAGGGAGCCCAGAGTGACTGGTGTAAGCAGAGCTGGCTGCAGGCACTTGCAGCTGGATGAGATACACCCCATCTGCAGTGTCCCCAAATGCCTGGTAAAGGCCAGTCTCAGAGACTGAACCACATTTGTGTGATCAAAAAGAGATCATAAAGACTGAGAGAACTGTCTTCAGGGTCACCTCTTGCTGGATCCAGGCTTTCCTTGGAAAAATGTGGTGATGCAATTGACAGACCTGTGTCTCCTTGGTTTGGGAGGAGGCTGGGCAGAGTCACAGGCTCAGCTGGAAAAGGACAGAGACCCAGTCCTCGGTGCCAAAAACACAAATCTCCCCTTTCAGAAGGGAACTAAAAGAAAAAAAAACATCCTTCACACTTCAGAATTTGCTAATTGAGACTTCCAGCAGTCATTTAAGGAAATCTCTCCATGCTGCTGAATAACCTTTAAGGAGGAAAACAGTGGCTGGCTGAGGTTTTTGACATGCCCCAGTACGTCATCGAGAGAGCACCAGGATCCCCGAGCACTGGGATCCATGAGCACCAGGATCCCCGAGCACTGGGATCCCCAAGCACTGGGATCCATGAGCACCAGGATCCCCGAGCACTGGGATCCCCGAGCACTGGGATCCATGAGCACTGGGATCCACGAGCACCGGGATCCCCGAGCACTGGGATCCTCGAGTACTGGGATCCCCAAGCACGGGGATCCCCGAGCACTGGGATCCCCAAGCACTGGGATCCCCAAGCACTGGGATCCCCAAGCACTGGGATCCCCAAGCACTGGGATCCACAAGCATTGCAGAATCCCGGGGAGGGAGGGGGGCTTGGGAAGGACAGGACAAAGCCCCATGCAAAGGGGCAGAAAACAGCCTGTAAGAGAGAGGAAGGGGAACCTTTCATTTCTCAGTGCTTTTGAACACAACCATCTGGGCTCTCCCTCCTCCTATCCTCATGCTTAGGGACTTCTCTCCCTGGACTGAAATGTGGACCAGCACCAGCAGGGCAGGAAGCAAGGCACAGGAGCTGAAACCTCTGTGAAACTTGAAAGGAAATGTGACAGTGTGCTTCAGACAGCAAGTCCTCTGCCGTTTCCCTGCTCTTATGGTGCTGGCTTCCTAAGAGGGCAGGTAGTGTGGATGTGGGACTGGGCTCCAGCTGAGGAGCCCTCTCCCAGAGCCCTGGGAAGCACCTTTTGGGTGCATTTGGGAAAACACAAAGGAGAAAAGTCTTGTTGAACTGATCAGGCCAGGCGTGTGGTTCCACAGAGAGGCTTTTAAGTGTCTAGACTCAACATTTCCCAGAACCTGTATTAGCTAGGACTTTCCCCCACCTCCAATATAATCTACTCTGTCCAGGCCGTCGTTCATTTGATAATGTTATTTGTGCCTCTTAGTTGAATACCTCTAGCAAACAGAATTCCACTGGCCAGGCAACCTTGGCAATTTCCAGCTTGGGAATGGACTGCCCAGGGAGGTGGTGGAGTCACCATCCCAGGAGGTGTTCAATAAACAGCTAGATGTGGCACTTAGTGCCATGGTCCAGTTGACAAGGTGGTGATTGGTCACAGGCAGGACTCAATGATCTCAGAGGTCTTTTCCAACCTAAATGATTCTGTGATTTGCGGCAAGCATGGCTTTTAAAAGAAAGATAACCTTTCTAGTTTGTCTGGAGCTTATGTGTTGCTGTTGTTCTTGTTGCCATAACAAAAAAAAAAAAGATCTCTCAGTCTTCTAATGTGTGCTGCCCTTGGTGAGCCTTTTGCCAGAAAAATTCTGAGGTGTGAGTCCCACAAACCTCAAACCTTTCAATTTATTTTAATAGCAAGGAGTTTACCACAATGAGTTGTACGTGTTTCTTTATGTTTCTTTATGATGCTGCTGTGCCTTCTCTTTAATAGGAACAAATATTGAAAGTTCTTTTCTTGAATAAAAGAGTCATCACTGAGCATTTTGGAACCAGCATGCTGTATCACTTCTAGGTGGTCTGAAACCCTCACACCTGTAATTTTTCTTTTCTTATAGGCCTGTTTAACAAACAGTGCAACTTTGAGCCCAGTACCTCTGCTTAACGATGACAGTCTCAATCACAAGCCTAAATTATCAGGTGTTTGGCACCAAGTATTCAAAGTGTAACCTTGAAAAATAAATTGCAAACTTGCATAACTTCACTAATACAGTTTGTAAGAAAAAATAAGTGGGGAAAAAGGTGTATAAAAAAAGCAAAATTTTCAGTTTTTCTTTGATAATTTTCAGTATTTCTGCAGGATTATTTACTCAGTACTTAGAGCATAAAACTTCCTATTTACCTTTTAAATGCGTAAATAAACATTTTTTCCCTAGTCTGATGACCAAACAAAAAAGTAGACAAACATGTTCAGACCATATTGTGTTTTCAATTTTCCTGCAACACCAGAGGAATAAACTGTAAACCAGAGGAATTTCTGGTTGCTGAACATCAATATTCCATTTGTCCCAGATATAATATTTTTATTTTGGGGCACTAGTAAAACAAGCAAAGGAAGTGAAGAAATAGTTTCCTGAGATGCTCAAGGAGCAGATGTGCTCCCTTATCTCTTAGCTCAGCACTCACGATTCATCTGGGGTAAAGGAGATCTGATATATTCCCTTTCTCCATGCAAAGGAGTTTGACCCCCTCTACCTTTGTGTCCTTTAGATGACTCTTCTGAACGTATGAGATGACAGGCAGGGGCAAAGGGAGCAGGAAGGGCAGAGCTCAGTTTCTCCTGCTGATGTTTCACTTTACAGGACAACTTAAAACCTCCACTTAATCAAAAATGAGCATTCCCATCTCATCTACCATGAGTGTGCCCCTATCACAGAGCAAGAATGTCATCCCTGCTCCTCAGAACATGGAATTACACCATGCAGTGAGGGAGCACCAGTTGAAGTCCACTCTCCACCCAGCTCAGGCATTGCAGGAACTGCAAAGGTGCATGGGTTTTTACTCAAACTGCATGAGCTCAACTCAGACCTGGGCCATGCAGTTGGGCTTCACTTTGATGGTGTAAATGCAAGGTTTACCACCAAGGGTTTGCTCTAATGTCAGATTGTCTTGACACACTTACACCTCTGAGGAGCCTGGAGTTCCCCCAGAGAGTTCCCCCAGAGCACTGCAATATAGAATAATAGAATCATGGAATGATTTAAGTTGGAAAAGACCTTTAAGATCATTGAATCCAACTGTTAACTGCACTGCCAAGTCCACCATTAAAGCATGTCCCTAAGTGTCACATCTACAGATCTTTCATGTATCTCCAGGGATGGTGACTCCACCACTTCCCTGGGAAGCCTGTTACAGTGCTTGACCACCCTTGCCATGAAGAAATTATTCCTAATACCCAATCTAGACCTCTCCTGGTGCAGCTTGAGGCCATTCCCTCTTAGCCTGTCACTTGTTACTTGGGAGAAGAGACCAACCCCTATAGGCTACAACCTCCTTTCAGAGAGTTGTAGAGAGTGATAAAGTCCCCAGTGAGCCTCCTCTTGTTTAGAGTGAACATCCCCAGTTCCCTCCCTCAGCCTCTCCTCATCAGACTTGTGCTGCAGCACACTACACACACCCTCCACTGCTGCAGAGTTGGCTCCTTGGCTCCTAAAGGATGTAAATCACAGCTCTGATATGTCCAAGTTTCTTAATAGCAAAGGCTAAAAGGAAAGGCAATTCTTGTTTCCAACATTAGCCCATCCACATGTAAATCAGCTAGGAAGATCAAACCTAGACAATTTTAAGGAACTTTCCTGAGATTGGTCAACTAACTTAAAAAGGGAAAACTGATAGACCAGCACCTTTGAGCTTCCAGGCCCTGGTGTAGAACTGTCATATCTGTTGGCACTTACATTTCACCATCCTTCCCAGCCAATGAGACATATTTCAGCCACAGAGGCATATTTCCCTCTCTTACCTAGTTCTCTAGCCAACACACTAAACTGAAATAGTTTAATTAAATCATACGTGGCATCTAAATTTGGATGCTCAGTAGAACAAATCCAGAATCTGAATTTTTGAGGCTTCCTGTGAACATCTAGTGAGAACCAGCAACATAGGCTGTTTTGTTGGATGATACATCAGTTGTTCTTGACTTTCAATCCAGTTCCACTGAATGTTTGTGTTTTTACAGTCATTTTGTAAATATCCATATAGCTAGTAACAATAGATACACTTTGAAAAGCAGCAGGTTATCTGGGTTTGTTTGTAAAGCTTTCCAAATATTACTAGTCTTCATGGAGTCAGAAGAGGCAGAAACTCTGTGTTTCTAAGTTGGATGAGTCTGCTGGTTGCTAACTATCAAATTGCCCACCGTAGGCTTCGTGCACTTCTGTACTGCTGTCTCTCATGCACAGTGATGCACAGCAGATCCTAAGAAACAAGATAAAAGCCAAGAGTCCTCCTGCACCATCTGCTCAGTGAGCTGAAATTTTTACCTTGCTTGAGAAAAACCCACAAACGAGGAGGAGATGGAAAATTTTGCCAGCGGTGCAACCTGAAATAAAACAAACCCTGCAGACTCTCAATGAAAACACAGCGAGAGCTGCTCTGATGCCTTTGCTCCTTCTGTAGGACTGCCTTAGAACCTGAGAGCTTTATCTGAGCATCTGAGTTGTGGTTGGGAAAATGTGGTCCTCTGCGTTGCTGACTAAGACTCAGGCTCAGAAAAAGGAGTGACATGCCCCTTTCTGTGCTGAAGCCACAACAAACACAGGGTCAGAAGCCAGTGAAGAGGCCAGCAGGACCATGGTCTGCTGATACACACCTTGAGTCTATTACACAGCTCAACATTTTTTGCCCACTTAAGAATTTCAAGTGACCACACCCAGGAATGTGTTAATACTGTTGTAATTAGGGGTGGGACGACCGGTGCAGATAAAATAAAAAACAACCTGAAACTACACCCAAAACTTTAATGATCCCCTCTCATCCTGTTCAGGGTTGTTTCACCTTTAATCTCTTTTTTTCTCCTCCACATACCTTTCCAGTTTTGAATGAAGAGGAAGCAGAAATGCTGACGATAGCAGAGCAGGCTCGTCTCATTTCAGTGATAGAAACCTGTGAAAATACTGAAAATACCATAAATAGTCAAGACTCTAAATCTCTAGCACATTTTACGCAAAGGATCTGTGCTTTATAAAATCTCTCTTGAACACGAATTTCTTAGCCTCCCTCCAGGTTTTAACCAAAGAAACAGAATTACCATTCACTGATCGTATTTGTGAGCACCTGATGTTTGCAGTTGAAATGATCACATGTTTCTGATGACTGGCTACAACAGTCTGGAAAACACACACCCTCCCAGGCCCCTTCCCTGCTCCACTTCCTCTCACTGGGGAATACAGATCAAGACAAGATGTAGGGCTGGAAAATCTGCCTATTTTCATGGGTTTGTCTCTTGCTTCTGTGCTCAAGGTTAAACTGGTTATTAGATGGAGAATAAGAAAACCCTCTTGCCACTCTGCAGTCGGACTGGGGAGATTTGGAAAGGTCTCCTTCCTTTTTCTGTAGCATGGAGCATCATTCACCGCCCGGGAACCCGCAGGGACTGAGGACTTGTTCTCTTTTTCCTGCATTTCTGGAAGCTCAGACCATTTTTGGTTCCTGAGCTGAAGTGCTTTCATTTGCCAGAGCATGAATTTGTGCAGGAGAGATGTGAGGAGGGAAGGGCTGTCTGGTGACTATTTAGAGGTCCTCATGGCCACTAACTTCTTATGCATTTGTGTACAAGTCAAGTCTAATCTTTCCAGGTGACTCTGTGAAGCCAGGCCACAAAAAGAAAAATAAATGATGGTAGAAAAATTAAGATAGTGTTGAGACTTGACTAAGGGAGTCATACGTTTATGATCTATAACATAGCCCTGAAAGGTGGGAGTTTTTATTGGGTTTAGGGGGTTTTTTTTGTTTGTTTTGTTATGTTTATTAAACCATTTGTTTGTTTTACCTTGACATTATTACAAATACTCCAGGTTCCTCTTTACATCTTGTTAGTGGTCAGCCTGTAAAAAAGTCATCAAGGCACTTGGCTTGAGACATAGGGGGTTTTTTTCAACATCAGCAACAAACGAGCTGAGGTTAGTTTGTCCTTTTGTCCCAGATGCCTCTGGTACTTGGGTTACATTTGGCTATGTTAATTAAAGTATGGTAAACTTTAGCCTGGCTGAAAATGACTCCCCTTTCAGTTAGGTGGTGTTTCTGTAGTGGCAAGTGTCCCCAGCTTCCTATGTTTCTTTCATGGTCTGTACTCTTTAAATAATCAAACAAATTCAATAGGGCAAAACCCATGCAGGAAGCAAGCTGTTTGTTAAGAAGAAAACTACTGTGAAATCATGAATACCTTTTGGATTAAAGGAAACTTTCTGGATTTGGTCATCTACCACTGAAAAAGTAGAGTGCCTTTTTCACTCTCTTTGAAAAAAATTTCCTTTCTTGTTCCCCAGATCAACAATAGACACAAATCTCAATGACAAGAATCACCTTCCAGATTTCAATAGAATACCTATATATATTAAGAGAATGGATTTGTACATATTTACAAGTTTCAGACACTAAGATTATGAACTCCTGTGTCATGGGGGAGTCAAATGGGGTGGGGGCAATAGCATGGTCACTGACCCAGCTCTGCATCCCTCACCTGGGTTAGCTCTGATGATCTTCATCTGATACCCCAATTCTGAATGCAAAGAGCAGCCAGGAAACACAAGATGAGCTCAACCCATGTCAACACCATGTACCTACATTCCTAGTCCTTCCACACACTGCCCTGAAAGCCTTCATCCTCCAAGGTCTGAAAGCACCTGGCTTTCAGCAGAGATAGCCAGGGAGGGTGTGCAGTTACACACATGGAAAACCAACACAGGCCATAAACTTCTGCAACTTCCATGTGTCCCAGCAGTTTGCTCCAGGGACACAGTGGGCTGGAGGAGCAGTGAAAGGGCTTCTGGGCTCACCAGGCACCAAAACAGTTCCTCCAGCAAGTGCTGTGCTGCATGCAGTTACCAGGACTCTTTAATTTCCATCTCTCATGGCACCTTTTCCCCCCCTTTAATTTTTCTCCCTCTCCCACACACTATGACCTTGGTGCAAAATGAACATGCTTAATCAAAAAGGAAAGAAAAACAAGGGCAGCCTTGTGCCACCACCTGTAAGCTGTCCTGAATATATTACCTGCACGGTGCCAGACAGTGACGTTCCCAGCCACCCTGAGTGAAGTACAAACACTACCTCACATCAATGGCATGTGCGTAGGAACAAAAAAACAACAACAGAATTCCTGTACACATTACTTCAGTCTTGCAGACTTTCTTTTTTTTTTTCTTTTTCAATGTTATTTTGCCTCAACATGGGCATTACAGTCACACTCCTGATTTATTTTATTATTTCTTCAGATAGGCGTGCAGTTTGTTGGCCGGGTCAGCTGCTTTCTAAAGCTCTTTCAGGCACTTTAAAACAGCTGAATAGATTTGCAAAATCGTAAGCGAGGCTCCTTTGTTGGTTTAAAACCTAGGAAATATTAGAAGATAGTAAACACTACATCATGTCCTTGCCTTCCAGCTTCTGAGCTCTTGAGGTGGATGCCATTGAGTTGCTGAGCTTCTCTCTCATGGTCTCAGGGCTGGAAACTTGTTTATCTTTTGGTTTAATCCTGCAGTTGGCCCCTTGTCACCTCAGCAGTTGGGTGGCAGAGCTACAGGTGGGTCTTGCTCTGTAAGGGAATTGCACAAGAGTTTAAAACACAGGTAGCTTTTAACACACCAACCAAGGCAGTAGTAGTAACATGTTTGGCCAGGCCTCAGGAAGATTATTTTCTCAGCTTATCTAATCAAACATGTGCCTCACTCACAAAAGCAGCCACCGGTTTTCCAGAGACAGGGGTATTTAGCAGCAAGATGCCATCAAGAAACAGGCACTTTCCAGCTCCCCTGTCCTCATTTGCTGGCAGAACAATAATCCCTTTGAAGAGAGTCTCAGCTTTCTGTTATTTAAAAAGCCAGAGCTGCAGCAGGGAGGTTTTCTGGGCTGCATTTAAGCTGTTGATTCTGTTGCAGCCAAACCCAATCCTCATGGCAAAACAAGCCACCACTAACTAACAACTCAGAAGCAGAAAAACTTCAAGTCATGCTAAGCTTTGGACAGTCCTTTGTGGAGAAAGGCTACGGCCGAGTGGGCCCTGCAGCACATCCACTCCACTCTCAGCATCCTCAGGGGCTGCCTGGGAGGTGGCCAATGTCTCATGGGTGGCTCCCACCTATGAAGAGGCCATGATTTATATCCTGGACCACACCAGGCAGGGATAAGAGATTTGGTATCACTTTTCCACTCCTGGGGCAGGCAGGCACCATGGTTGCTACTGTTGAGTTTTGCCTCTCGAGGGTATCTGGTGGCTTCAGGTTCAGAGCAGTAATAAATTTAAAGGGAAAAAAGTCACAGTTTAATTGTAAAAATAGCCATTTTTTTTGCTTCACAGTTCTTGCTTTTTGTTTTTCAGTGTATCAGCTTTTCAGGGTTCGTGTTTTACCACATGTCTCTGACATTTCCCCAGCCAAGGTTCGGTCAATGAAACAGAAGATCATAATGAAATAGCAGCAGTTATGTGCTCAGAAATGCTAGAAGCCCTTTTTACTGTGGTTTTGCTCTTATCCAATTTCAAAGATTCACTAGAAGACTTGTGAAACTAACCCACTCAAAGTGTGAATCAAAAGCTTGGTCTGAACTCATAAGCTGTGCTAGAGGAGGAAATCTGTCTGTCCTCTGTGCTGAGTCAAGCTATTAACCCACCCAAAACACATGTACAGGGAATTTAGGAAGCACCCACTTACTTCTTACCACGTCTCGCCTTGCTCCTGCAAGTCTGACACAGATCCTGGCTTCCACCCCCTCGTGTCTGCACCTACCATTTGTTTTTCTCTAACCCTCCTTTGCACTCTTGCTCTGGTGTGGAGGGGGAAATTTGGCTGCAAGACAGAGGCAGCCCAATGCCCACATACTTCTGAGGTTTAAGTGCTGGTCCCCTGCACCTTCCCCAGCCTCAGAGGCTTCCCAATCTCTCACTTAATCCCTAATTCTGGAATCAACCCACTTCCCAGTGTTTGAGCCCACGACTAGATTACTCCCTCAGTCTGGGACCCTCTGCCCTGTCTGCAACAGAGTCAGTACCTTCCCCTGGGACTCCCACTTTACAGCTGTTTCCCAAGGCCAGAATCTGGGAGCACTGATGGGATTTGTCACTTGTGAAGCATTGATCTGGTTGTCTTGATAGAAATAAATTTTTAAAATGAAGGGAAAAAAAAGTAGTAACTATAACTAGTCATCAAACGTCCACACTTTCTACAATTGTTTGAAAAAGCCCAAATTTTTTTTGGCCCAAATTATCGCAATTGTGCAAAAAAGGTCTTGTTATTACCAGTGCTTTCCTGAAAGGTCAAGATTAAGGGGATGATTTTCTGTGTTTGATTGAAAACCCCCAAAGCATCCAAAATATTCTTTTCAAAAGTTTTTCATAGGAAAAAACACTAACTTTATTTTTTCTCTTTTCTTTCTTTTGCATCAGTTGAGTTCCACAGTGTCACATCACAATAATAAAGTCAGATCTCAGGGTGAAATTATTTGCTGTGGGTAAGGCAAGGCCAGACCTCCTGTTTTATTTCCTACCAAGGGGCACAACACTCTGTACTGGGGGTAGACCACCACATTTGTGGTCCCCGCTAAATACAAGAATTTAAGCAACTACCAAACAGAGCTGAGGAAAATGTTTTTTTGAACATGATAAATAATAGAAGTGGAGACGGGAGACATGTCTTATTTCCATATTTAAATACCTACAAACTTGAATCTGGTTGACAAATTATACTTAAAAAATGATTGAGGGACAGAAATCTTTAGGAAAGGCATTGATACTTTAAAAGTTAGGCAATGTATTAATTTTAGAATAGAGCTTTTGTTTTAAACTGTGTACATGTGAAATAGGAAAGGCGTAGGGAAAAACCTTGCCCTGAAGATGAAACACAGTCTTGGTCTGAGCTTGTCTTCTGCTGACTCAGAATAAAGTAGTGTGTCTGTAGGGGTCACATTAGAGGAAAATAAAACCAGCCCCCAAAAGATTTCACACCAGGGTTTTGCTCTTGTTGGTTTGTTTTTTGTTTTTTTTTTTCTTTATAGCAGTTCAGCTACCAGATGAAGGATGTACTACTTACGTGTTATTTATACTTTTGTAATTAATGGGTATGAGCATTATTAGTGACCTCTTGCACCATCATCACCACATGTTTTTGTATTTAAAGTGTATCCAAGGACCTAAGTAGGCAAAGTGAGCAAGTTTTTTGTTGTAGCAACAGTTCTTTCATTTTTGCCGGGAAAACTCCTCGTGGCCTCCAGACACTTTATAAACTAGAGAAACCACTTTGGACAAGGGGAAGATGCTGATTCAGTTTCCTCGCCTTGGAGAATGAGAGGGTGAAAATATCCCGTGGTTATATGGAGAAAACACTAAATTAAACATCTTAAATGTCCATTCAATTAGTCTTGAAGGAAGGTATTCAAGGATAATGGGAGTTATTTACCAGGAATTGTCAGTTGTATAAATATTCTGCTAGGCAGACCATTCCCCCTTAATCGCTCGGTTTTCCTTCAGCGAACTGTTCCAGCTGCCCTGCACCATGGTTGTACCCCTCGACACACATTCAGCTACTGGCTGGTTAATCCCCTATGTTCTCGTAGCCTCGGCGTTTCCCTATTGCCTTTTCCCTGCTGCTCCCATCTCCTCAGTGCTCTCGACACACCCTCAGACAGATTTGGCGACGACTGTCTGCTCCTGCCCGGGAATTTCGCCCGTGCTTGTCCTTGTGGGGAGAATCCAGCCCCGACCGAAACACACGAAAGCCTCGGACAGCGACGCTAATTTGTTTATACCCGTTCCTTACTTAATGTAAAACATAAAGCAGCTCATCTCCCGCCAAGAGGTTCCAGCTCCCTCTCCTTCCGACACGCGAGCCCGGCTTTCCGTGGGAATCCTCGGGCAAGAAGGGAGCTGATGCTCCCATTGCTGTGGGAGATTGTGGGTTTGCGCAAAAAAGGAGAAGGAGAGGGTTTGAAAACCTCCCCTCCTCACCCCTATATTTATATTTTTTTAAAGAAGAGAAGCCTGGGAAGGCGAGGGGGCTGGAAAGCTGCAGTTTCCCAATTGTCACACCGGTGTGAAAACGCAGCCAAACTCCTCATCCAGCAGTGACCCATTTACCTTCAGGCAGAGAGAGAGAGCTCATTAGATACTGTGGTACATCCCAGAACTTTTTTTTTTTTTCTCCTTCTCCGAAAAGGGATCACAGCCTTAGTCAACTCTCCTTGGTGGTCAGAAGTTACAAAAGCCGTATTCCCACCTGCTCCTGTGGCTGTGCTGGTTTGCACCTTGCAGTGCTTCTTTCTACCAGATAAATCAGTAGTTTTGAGGAAATCTGTCACACCAAAGTGGGCTGATAAGCCACTGAGATGTTTAAAGGTGCTGGTTAAAACTTTAAGAGAACAAATTTGTTTCCAACAAATCTTCAAGACCACTGGGCTGATGAACAGGCAGATTTTTGTGAGGCCCTTTTTGTAAATATAATTTGCCTTCACTTCTGTAGAACTCTACTCCTTTGTTCTTTTGTTTTCTTGACAAAGGATTTCTGCTCCTAGCAGAGCATTTACTTTTAGATGAACAAACACACTGCGAGAATAATGGCAGTGGGGACTGAAATGACAGCAAAGCTCTGCTTGGAGAAAAACAGAGGGAGCACAGGGGGAAAACAGAGTGATATACCCACATTTGGGAGAGGAATTATGGAAACAAAGAAGAATTAACCCTTAAGACTTATTTTAGCAACAAATGAAAGGAGAAAAGTAGGCAAATCAGGTGTTGGGGTGCAAGATGGGCAAGCTGGAGAGGAGGGCTGGCCATCCCCGAGAACTGGGTGGCAGCTCCCCTGTCTGCTTTCCAGAACACTCCCTACTCTCTTGGCAGCACAGCTGGATTCACCAAGCACCAACCTGAAAGTTATAAGGAGAAAAAAAGCTCATGGCAGTACTGATCTGACCAGTTCACATCTTTTGGAAGAAAGTATTGTTCTTCTGGTGTTAGCATGCTCATAGTTAGTTTTTAATCCCTTTTCCTTTATAACCTTAAAAATAAAGGATCTCTTTCACAAAAGAGTGTGGCAGCCAACTCACACTAAGGATATTCAGCATCCACCCAACTCCAACAGAGTTCATGAGATGAGAAATGTTGTTATTCAGCTATATAATAATTCATCTGATACCAATAAACTGCTACTATGTAGTTTGTGATTTAGCAACAAGGAATTCTACATGCTCTGTGCATGTAAAGGGGAGCAATTTTTAATAGTTGCTTTTCAAATGAAGGCCATGAACAGCAGAAGTTGATTTTTGAGACAGTTTATGCTGAAAAGATTTGATACAGATTCTGATAAGATACATATATCTATAAAATAGATAGATATCTGATAAGATATTACTTGTCACTGAGAAATTTGAAAACTTGAAAGTTTCAGGGTTT
>WEIV01000193.1:162735-177686 GCA_013390005.1 Calyptomena viridis | reverse complement strand
TTCTGGTGTTAGCATGCTCATAGTTAGTTTTTAATCCCTTTTCCTTTATAACCTTAAAAATAAAGGATCTCTTTCACAAAAGAGTGTGGCAGCCAACTCACACTAAGGATATTCAGCATCCACCCAACTCCAACAGAGTTCATGAGATGAGAAATGTTGTTATTCAGCTATATAATAATTCATCTGATACCAATAAACTGCTACTATGTAGTTTGTGATTTAGCAACAAGGAATTCTACATGCTCTGTGCATGTAAAGGGGAGCAATTTTTAATAGTTGCTTTTCAAATGAAGGCCATGAACAGCAGAAGTTGATTTTTGAGACAGTTTATGCTGAAAAGATTTGATACAGATTCTGATAAGATACATATATATATCTATAAAATAGATAGATATCTGATAAGATATTACTTGTCACTGAGAAATTTGAAAACTTGAAAGTTTCAGGGTTTTCAGTGGAAATACAGGAAGTTTCTCGGAAAAAAAGGAATCCAGCTCACTGTACCTGGAGGCTTTATCCACCTACCATAACTATTCCAGTTATAAGGAGACTTACCTTGGCAGAGCAGTTGTTGATCTGCATTCTGATAAAGTTCCGCTGTCCCAGTCACTCAGACCTGTAAAGATGCTTTACTGATCTCCTCCCCATGGGAATTAATGCTGTTTGGTGACTGTGATCATAAAAATGCAACGAAGAACAAAGCCTTGAGTATTTCTTTTTGTTTCCTGTGCAGAGGGAAAGTACTCCAGAGACAGCAGGCTGAAACTTCTTCAACTTGCATCCCAGCAGAACTACCTACTAAAATACTCCACAGCAGCCCTACCCTGGCAGAGTCTGTACTGATGACAATGGCTTCTTCAGGTGTCACCTGAAGCCTAATTTATCCATTAGTACCTTGGTTCTCATCACTGGCCAGGTGACCTAAGGAAAAGGGGTTCTCATTTTAGGGCTGAGGCAGAAAAGCAGCTACATAAATACACCTGTTTTCACTTGTCACCCAAATGGTCTCTACAGAACCTTAATTTTCATATCAAAAGCCCCTTTTCACAAACAAACTGCACCATGGAGAATCACAGCATATTTTCAAGTCACTTCTCCTGCTGAAGGACACTCGCTTGGGAGTATGATCATAAAGCATTTAGCTGCATTTTTATGATTTTGAATCTAATCCTGAGATTTTCAGAAAGATTTCTCCATGGCTCCCTATCTTCTACATTCCCTCAGTATCCTTTAAGTAGGATACTGGCTAAAGCACAGTAGATGCCATCACTTGGCAGCTATTCCTATGCACAGCCACCCAAATTTCCTTGGATCCAAGCAGGCTGATAGCTCTGACCTGGAAATATACACTAAATAAGTGTTCCAGCACCTGGTAGGTCTGATCTGATTTTCTTATACCACGCCAAGCAGATGTGGCTCCACNGTTAAAACTTTAAGAGAACAAATTTGTTTCCAACAAATCTTCAAGACCACTGGGCTGATGAACAGGCAGATTTTTGTGAGGCCCTTTTTGTAAATATAATTTGCCTTCACTTCTGTAGAACTCTACTCCTTTGTTCTTTTGTTTTCTTGACAAAGGATTTCTGCTCCTAGCAGAGCATTTACTTTTAGATGAACAAACACACTGCGAGAATAATGGCAGTGGGGACTGAAATGACAGCAAAGCTCTGCTTGGAGAAAAACAGAGGGAGCACAGGGGGAAAACAGAGTGATATACCCACATTTGGGAGAGGAATTATGGAAACAAAGAAGAATTAACCCTTAAGACTTATTTTAGCAATAAATGAAAGGAGAAAAGTAGGCAAATCAGGTGTTGGGGTGCAAGATGGGCAAGCTGGAGAGGAGGGCTGGCCATCCCCGAGAACTGGGTGGCAGCTCCCCTGTCTGCTTTCCAGAACACTCCCTACTCTCTTGGCAGCACAGCTGGATTCACCAAGCACCAACCTGAAAGTTATAAGGAGAAAAAAAGCTCATGGCAGTACTGATCTGACCAGTTCACATCTTTTGGAAGAAAGTATTGTTCTTCTGGTGTTAGCATGCTCATAGTTAGTTTTTAATCCCTTTTCCTTTATAACCTTAAAAATAAAGGATCTCTTTCACAAAAGAGTGTGGCAGCCAACTCACACTAAGGATATTCAGCATCCACCCAACTCCAACAGAGTTCATGAGATGAGAAATGTTGTTATTCAGCTATATAATAATTCATCTGATACCAATAAACTGCTACTATGTAGTTTGTGATTTAGCAACAAGGAATTCTACATGCTCTGTGCATGTAAAGGGGAGCAATTTTTAATAGTTGCTTTTCAAATGAAGGCCATGAACAGCAGAAGTTGATTTTTGAGACAGTTTATGCTGAAAAGATTTGATACAGATTCTGATAAGATACATATATATATCTATAAAATAGATAGATATCTGATAAGATATTACTTGTCACTGAGAAATTTGAAAACTTGAAAGTTTCAGGGTTTTCAGTGGAAATACAGGAAGTTTCTCGGAAAAAAAGGAATCCAGCTCACTGTACCTGGAGGCTTTATCCACCTACCATAACTATTCCAGTTATAAGGAGACTTACCTTGGCAGAGCAGTTGTTGATCTGCATTCTGATAAAGTTCCGCTGTCCCAGTCACTCAGACCTGTAAAGATGCTTTACTGATCTCCTCCCCATGGGAATTAATGCTGTTTGGTGACTGTGATCATAAAAATGCAACGAAGAACAAAGCCTTGAGTATTTCTTTTTGTTTCCTGTGCAGAGGGAAAGTACTCCAGAGACAGCAGGCTGAAACTTCTTCAACTTGCATCCCAGCAGAACTACCTACTAAAATACTCCACAGCAGCCCTACCCTGGCAGAGTCTGTACTGATGACAATGGCTTCTTCAGGTGTCACCTGAAGCCTAATTTATCCATTAGTACCTTGGTTCTCATCACTGGCCAGGTGACCTAAGGAAAAGGGGTTCTCATTTTAGGGCTGAGGCAGAAAAGCAGCTACATAAATACACCTGTTTTCACTTGTCACCCAAATGGTCTCTACAGAACCTTAATTTTCATATCAAAAGCCCCTTTTCACAAACAAACTGCACCATGGAGAATCACAGCATATTTTCAAGTCACTTCTCCTGCTGAAGGACACTCGCTTGGGAGTATGATCATAAAGCATTTAGCTGCATTTTTATGATTTTGAATCTAATCCTGAGATTTTCAGAAAGATTTCTCCATGGCTCCCTATCTTCTACATTCCCTCAGTATCCTTTAAGTAGGATACTGGCTAAAGCACAGTAGATGCCATCACTTGGCAGCTATTCCTATGCACAGCCACCCAAATTTCCTTGGATCCAAGCAGGCTGATAGCTCTGACCTGGAAATATACACTAAATAAGTGTTCCAGCACCTGGTAGGTCTGATCTGATTTTCTTATACCACGCCAAGCAGATGTGGCTCCACACTGACCACATCAGGGAGCAGCTTGAGAACCAAGGTCAGGTCCACCCTCTGCCTGACCTTGGACCAGTGGCAGAGCAAAGAGAAATGGCATGGATCTTAGGGAAATGATAAAAGTTTCTCCCCAGCACTTCCCAGAAACCAAATTATTTTCAGAAACATACATTCATTCTTTATGGGTGTGATAGCTTCCTCACAGGTTCCTGCAAAGACCTGAAAGGATCCTCTGCCATGTGGGGTCTGAGGATGAATCCGGAGATCCCCTTCCAAGAAGTTCCAGATGTCCTTGTTATGTGACAGCTGCTCCAGAGCATAACTTCTCTTCCACAGGGTTGCCTGACACACTTAAGGCAGGTCAGATAGATTGCAGCAAAGACAACTTTGCTTCTTTTAAACTGAACTTGGTTTCACTGCCCTTCTCTCCAGACTTGTAGTGCCAGAATTCTGTGATTCTGTGAAAATACTTTTCTCCTCTTTTCTGGTTTCATTGCCCTGTTTGTGCTGTAGGACCAAGAGAGCTGAGCTAAAAACCAGATAGATTTTATTCTGGGCCTTTTATTCAGAGTAAGTTTTTCAGCACAAAACAAACAAAAAAGATCTGCCTGAGTCTTGCTCTATGCATTATGTACGACTCTCACTCCTCCCTCCACACATTAAGTGCTTTGAAGCAAGGGCTGGTTTGTTCTCTGTTTGGGCAGCACGTGGCATATCTGAAACTTACAATTTTAAAAAAATACAAATCCCAGGCACCTGAGGCAAACAACTGCAATTCATGCCTGCGTGAGCGTTGGCAAGTGGCAACTCCATAGTAAAACCAGCCAGGTTGATTGGAAACTGGCCAGATGGCAGCTACTGCAAGCTAAAAGGATTAATTATTTGGGGATCATGCCTGGAGAGCAGGCATGATGAATGCAATATATAATTCCTTGTCACAACTCCATGTCAGCACTGGGAAATAAGGAACAGCCTGTACCCTAGAGTTAAGTCACAGCCATCTTTGGACTCGCTGAGTTTTTTTATAAGACCCAGAACATGAAAAGGGTCTCCTTTTTAGCCTGAAACTTTATGTGTGAATGGCTATTGTTTAACAGCCTTCGTTTTTCTGCAATTACATTGATGTCATTTGTTTCTATTTATTTTATTATGTGTTCCACAACTGTAGTGTTAATTAACTATTTTATTGGGTCTGTGTAATTAACCATGTCATGACTCAAACCTCTACAAGCTCTGGATTTTTCCTCTTTCAACTTAGCACGTAAGACCCTGTAGCTGCTTTTTCTGACCGCGTATTTCACAAGATAGCCCTACCGCTCCTGGCCAGACAAAACTGACAGCCAACCTTTGAGAGTTCCTAAAATTGTCCGCTCTAATTAGGCGCAGTTTGTGTAAGTGGAAAAATCCACTTAGGAGTTTGTTGCCAAATGCCCCCCGCAGGGCTCATCTGGGGTTACCTCTCGTGCTGTGGCTCAGGGCGGCGCGGGTTTGGTGGCCTTATCCCGCCCGCGGCCCCAGCGCAGCTTAGGCCGGAGCTGGGAGGGCTGCGATCCTCCTGACATGCCAAGTGGGGAAATTCCTCTGCACAGAGCAAAAACACCTCCCTGACTTTTGATCTACGTATCCTCGGCCTGGAGACAAAGGCAAAGCTCTGACACGGCCCGTTCCTCCCGCCGGGCAGCGAGGTCCTGGCTGCGCTCCCGTCCGAGCGGCACCGGCGACAGCCTGTTTTTGACAGCTATGCATAAGCATAGTTATTTCTAGCACAGTTTCCCTGAGCTGTGCCAGCAGAGAAACTGTTTTGGTGGGGGTTTTTTTTAACAAATATATTTTCAGACCCCATCTAGCCAAAGTGTGCTATATTCTCCACCTAGACACGAGAATAGTGTTACAGACCCTGGGTGAAGCTGTGAAGAGGAGGAAGGATGATCTGAGTTCTTGTAAGGCACTTAAAATTTCTGGGGTTTTGCCCTCCAACCTGGGCTTAACTGCACGTGGCAAGAGCTCAGGCAGGGCTCCAGCCAGTTTGGCCTTGCTGCCTGTACCTCTCCTCATCCAAAGTGCCACTTTGCTCCTCAGGTGCTGGCATGATAGGAGCAAAAGCTCTGTCTGAGGGAGATGTTTGCTGAGGAGGACTATGTGCAAATGTTTGTTGAGCTTGTCCCTCCTCCATGAAACTTCCCTATTTCACAGCAGTGCCCTGGCAGGGCTGGACTGGGCTGAAATGAAAGAAATAAAGCTCTGGATATGACCACCTGGCTGTGATGGCCTTTCCCGACTGCCATCCCTGCCCCAAACACCTTGGATGCCACAGCCCAGGGCCCTGGGGCTGCTGCTCTGCTTCTGGGCTTGGTAAGGACATCCCCTCTTCCTCACATAAACATCCTTTGGGGATCTTTTTGAAAGCACATCCTATGATGGAATAAAATGTCCTCCCTCAGCAAAGCCACCTCCTTTTGGCTGGACTTCAGTGATCCTTGTGGATCCCTTCCAACTCAGGATATTCTACAACTCTGTGATCTCATGATTTTTCAGATCCTTCTTTCAGTGACAAAAAGGACACATCACTGGCTGGCTGTCAGTTTCAGGAATTCTTCAGAACAACCTGGAACCAGCTGCAGCCGAACAGTCTGGACCCAGGTCCCAGATTGAAGGAGTTTCTGACTGGTCTCATTTTTGTGAGATCCGAGTGTGGGAGAAAGGAGCCCAGATTTCCAGGATACTTTTGCATTGCTGGGAGCTTCCCCACAGAGCCCTCCCCTCAGCCCTTCTAAGCTCCCTCTCCATTTATTTATGTCTGACTTCTTTAGCTCTAATCTGCCACTTTGCCCATGTGGAGCTGGAGGTAACATATAAATAAGGCAAATAAAACAGGGAGAGTCCTCTAATGCCTCTCTGCAGTGTTGCTTCTCAGAACCAAACTAGATTTTAGGAGCTTGTCTGTGCCCATTGCTGTTTTCTCACCTGAAACCATAATCTTCTCTTTGTGCTTTTGTGCTTTCCGTCACTTCCATAGCAACCAGTTGTGATGGCTCAGAGGATTATTGCTTCAGGAAGGAAGTAAGTGATGATGGAATAAAGAAAAGACTTGTTTTTCACTCTGCTCCTGCATTTATGATGGTGGAGTGAACAAGTGCAGACAAAATAAAGAGTGTTCTTACTCCTCAGCTGATCCTCAGGCAGTCTCCAAACTGAAAGGGTAGCCACAAAGTTGGGTTTGTTTCCTCCTTTTCAGTGAGTCATTGTATTCAGGACTTCTAGCTGAGCCAAAGCAATATGAGAAACATGTTCACCAAGAGCCTGCTCACCTTGCTTGGCTGACCTGTCCAGTTCAATCAGTTCATGCAACCAAACTGACTTTCCTCAGAAAGGATCACTAGTCTGGCACTAATGCAACACAATGTATTTGTGCAAATTCCTTGGTAATAAAAACTTTCCGAGGAAAGGACCTGGATAATACATGCTCAGTGATCACATGGTGAAGCCCAGGAAAATAAACAGAAGCTTCCTGAGCTTTTGGCTGGACCAAACTGATAGAAAAGTCCTTTAAGTATTAAAGTACTTTAATAGTAATTATATTAACGAGAGAGAGAGAATTTTAGAGATCACGAGGAATGTCTTATTTCTCTCCAGTGCCTCAGTCAGATCAAGCAACCCAAACATCTGGAGGCATTAGAAACAACATGAAGGATACTGCAGGAAGAAGATGTAGTGTAAATCCAACAGGGAAAGTCTGGCAGAAGGATGCAACCAGCACAATTCTCTCAAAGTGCTGTGGGAGGATCAGGGGCAGCTGAAGAAGGGTTAATGAGGTGAGTAATCAGGTCCTGGGGAAAAGATGGTAGAGAGAGGGACTCTTCCCCAGAGGAAAAGGATGGGAAAGTAGAGAGAGCACTGGAGATCTGTAAATCACCAGTGGGCTGCATCAGCCTCTGACCCCAGCACTAGCACTGCTGGTAGGGTAATGCTACCAGGATCTGGAGTCAAACCCTGCTGCTTTTTGACTGCCATCCCTCTGCTGCAGATGTGGCCCTGTGGGGCAGTAGTCTGTCCCACCTGGGTCTGCAACTCACCTGTGCCCCTCTTTGCAATGCCGGGCACCAACACCCACCATGAGATCAGCACAGAGATGTCTTTATATTGCCCTTGTTGTTCTGAAAGGTCCCTGTAATTTTTATTATTGTTTTCTCAGAAGTGATGGTGTGTTTGGAGAAATTATTTGAAGTTATTTGAAGTTATTTGAAGTTTGCAGTACATTGAATTTTTGTCATCACAGGTGCAGTGACAAAAAAAGTGGAAAACAAGTTCATTCCTTCAGCAGAGTCCTGCTATTGCTAAGCCTGACTGATCACCCCCTGGCTGCAGCAGGCAGTGTGCTGGGGAAGGAGCTCTGACATCAGAATGGCAGGGCCCATATCCTCTCCTCCTGGATGCTGGACAGTGGGCAGCCCTCGGAGAGCTGTGCTCTGCCCATTCCAGGGGGACCATGCTGGGTCTTGGAAAGAAGCTGGCTCCTACATGAGCCCATGCATTTCAACCCCATTAATGAATGCTTTCTGAAGGGCACGAAGTATCTACCAGAGAGGAGCCTCACACCAGATCCATTGTCTGGTCCAGGGCTATCAAGCAGGCTTGATTTCTTTTGTCTTTTCTTGGACAGAGGTGGTTTGTTGTAAGGACTCCTCTTGGATGCTGGCTGCAACCAGCCTGGCTTCAGGACTATGGCATGTCCATGGAGGGCAGCAAGGCTGGCCACCTCTCTTCCAGATACCTGTTTTCCCAGGGAAGGGCCCCCTCTGCCTGATGTGGGGCACCTGTGCCCTGCTGCACTCCCTGGGAGCCCTGAGGAGCTGGGGGACATGCTGACAGCTGGCTCTGAGCTAGCCAGAAAGCAACATCCTGCTGTCCTTCCTTCTGTGTCCCTGCACAAGCTGAGTCAGTGGGAAGGAGCCACAGATACACCAGTCCATCACAGCCCTGTGCTGGCAGCCCTGAGCAAAGAGGCTGAAAGCTAGAGGCTGTTTTGGTGGGGAGTGAGAGAAGGAGAGCATGGTGGGTTGATGCTGCAACACCACTCACAATTTTATGGTGACTACTGGATATGGCAGGAAGGGTGAGTTTGGCATCTGTGGGTTTGGGGCAGAGCTGCTAAGCTGGGTCTGGCTGCTGTGTCCATGCACGTGTGACTCTGGACAGGAGGTGTCACACCTTTCCCCATCTCCCAGAGTGCTGCCACGCCAAGCTGACAGCAATAGATTAGGAAAGGTGAGGTGAAGGTTTGTGCAGGTGACTTTGAAAAGCTGGAGAGAAAGCTATTTTCATGTGTACTTTAGGAAATATCTCCAAGGAGCCTAATGAAAACTCTAATCTCAAGCCACCTTCGAGCATTCAGTGATGACAAAAGGAAGCTCAGAACCATGAACAGGGAACTGAACTAATACATATTCACCTCTCACGTGGACGTTGCATTAATCAGATTCACTTCATTCTTCATAGCCTGATCTAAAACAGGTCATGCTTTATCTTTTTCTTTTCACTTTTCACTGTGCTGGACACTGGTGGTTACCAGTTCTGTCTACCAGCCTGTGCTGCAGAGGTTGTTTAGCTGATGACTTTGGTGTGGTGTATTAGAAAGGATTAGTTTCTTTCAGAGTATGTACACAGGTACATACAAAATTAAATTTTGTCTTGTTGAAACCTTCTGGGGCAAAACTACTCCAGAGCAGAAAACCCCACAGGAACATTTTTCAGAATTTTTTTTAACTTTCTGCTAAAACTTTTTTTTTTCCTTAAATAAAAACAAAAGGAAAGAAAGACAAGGTGAGAGAATAAGATTAAAAGAAGAGGCTACAAAAATTTGCTAGGATTTGTAGGGAGGAAGACATGGAAACCCAGAACTGCAGAGTCCCATAAAAGTGGGGCTGGAATAGAAATAATTAGGTCACACGGTTCCACAAAATAGGACCAGCTGGACAGAAACCTTCTGTATTTCAGGTCTGAAACAGTCCAAATCTGTAGTGAAAATTCCCTCAACTCCCCTCCTCACATCAGCTTGCTTTTTCCACTCACCTTTCTCAGTCCCTTTAGTTATGAGATGGCAGAGACCTACAGAGCACAGGTGGAGAAACACAGAAAGGTTGTGGAGAGAAAAGAAACAAAAGAAAACACAAAAAACAGCCTGACGATGTATGAAGCCAATAACTAAAGCTTTTCACACAAGTTTCATCCTTAATTACTGTATTTAGTGCCACTGGTGTAATCACGAACTAGAACTGGGACTGTTCAGTCAGTCATGACAGAGCCAGGACAGTATAACCTCATCCCTCCCTACTCCTCACTTTGTTCCCTGAAGCCTTTCCACACGCATCCTTGAATCTCCAGCCCTGCAGCCTAGAAAATAAGGCAAAGATTGATCCTGAACTGTATCAGGATGCTCTGTATGCTGAAATGACTGCTGTCAATATGCCACATTATATCAAATACCTACAAGCCACACAAATCCCCGAAGCTAAAACTGACCTGGCAACCTTAACTCTGGCTATATTTCCATATTACAATTCCTTGGGAAGCAGATTTAGCTTAAAAAGTGCCCTCCTGCTCCCCTCTCTGCTGCTGTATGTACAGCTCCTTCCACCTAGCTGTGACCATGTCTGTGTTTGCCTCTCTCTGCTTTAAGCTAACTTTAAAAAATGACCTGGTTTAAAAACATTTTAAAAAATCTGTATTTTGGAGGGGTTTTTTTGTGAGCTAAGACAATTTACAGCTCTAAGACAGTTTCCAGCATGCTCACCAAAAGCCTTGGGCTGGTGCCCCAAATGCTGTAGGAGTTACCTTTAGGAACAGGAAGGGTGGTGAGCTGCTGGGGAAGAGAAGACTATGCAAGAGGGATCAGAGTGTGAATTCCTGTTCATCTGTCACTTAGTAAAGTTAAACCTCCACACATCAGGGACATGAGTGTCCTCCACATGGAGGCCTTTTCCACCACTTTGACAATGTAAAATGTCCTCCAGGGAACAAGTTAGCACTCTCATTCCCTTTAAATTGAATGCCTTAGTTGCAGAGGGATCTAGTTCTGCAAAAACAAGGATCAGATAGTAGCTCTCGTTATAACATGAAGTACTTGGGCTGTGGAATAACGCCAAGTTCATGTTGTTTGGGAAAGCCCATTATTATTACACTCCTTTTTAATTTCCTGACTTCCTCGTGGCTCATCTTCCAATCTGAACTTTGCATCCCTTTTTCTTTCCCATCACTTAGTTGTAACTAGTGAAGGGGGGAACAGATGTTGAAGAGAATTTCACTAGAGCATTGAAATTCCTTACCAACGTTGTCATTTTCCAACTTCCACTCAAATTTAACAGTCTCACTTTCAAATATCATTGCAGACACACCACATTCATCTCAAAGCTTGAAGGATTTGTTCAGAATGAAAATGAGGTGGGGAAAACTGATCTGTGCAGCTAATGCCTCTATTCTGCCCCTTCCCAAGTCCATAGGCACCACCTTACCAGCCACCTCAAGTGAAGCTGGGCTTCACTCCCAAGAGAGGAGCATGAGGTGATAAACAGCAGGGACAACGGGGCTGGGCAGGGCCATCAAAAATAGGATAACGGGAATTAGCTGAATAAGTAAGACATAAATGTCCTCTTTCTACAGTCCTGTTCCTCATCACTGTTCTGCAGCAAGAGTAAGTAACTAAATTAAGCAGAAGAACCTTTAGGAGGAATATGACGGGAAATGAAATACTGACAGCAGGGTCTGTTAGGCTCCAAAATGTCCCTCAAGGGAAGCAGCGGACGCTTGAGTCATTTGAACAATGGGCTGGACCAAGTGCTGGAAAATATACAGGAGGGAATAAATCTGCATTAGGAGAGGGACGTCTTGCATGACCTAATAGGTTGTTTCCATCCATAAATCTGGGATTCTGCAACAAGACCTGAGCCATAAGAGGGCTGGGACAACATCACAAACGGATACACCCATATCATGTACGTTGGAGCTTTGAGTGATCACACTGACCTACGTGTTACATGAATGACAGCTCATATTTCTGGAACATGTCAGTATGCAAACTGCTTTCCATCACCCAGATTCGATATCTGATTTGTGTGTGCACCTCACCACCCAGCCCATGTCCTGTTCACAAGGCGAAGGAAGAGAGCTGAGACATCTGTGCCACTTATTTCTTCTTCATATCTGAAATACTTCATCTAGACCCAACTCACTGGCTTCTGGGGCCTTTCAGGTTCCATGTTTTCTCCTTCTGGTGGTTGACTTTTGAGGATTTTTTGTGGGAAGAAAGTCCCCCAAGACTACTGATTTTAATCAGGATCAACAAAATGTAGGCTTTTCTCCCTGCACTGCAAATTAAAAATCACAGTACAGAAGTAAGCAAACGAGTAACAAAGATTAAATGATTAAAAAACCCAGGGATCATCTTGGTTTATAATAATTCACTCAAACCACCTGCTAGATTGTAATACTCTTAGTATCAATGTCATCCCTTCAAGGATTTTAATTCTCAAAGAAACCATCCTCTTCTCACATGGGTAGAATATCAGCATGAGGAAGCAGGGACTGGTTTCCAAGACAGAGGAAAGTTAGCATTAAACATTCCCTGCCTTATCTCTCTAAAACTAAAGCTCTTATTCATATCCATGCATGTAGATGCCTGCATATTACTTCTGATGGCTCAGCAAAAAGTCAATCCCTTAAATAAAAATCAGGGTTCAAACCCAACAATAACTTCTCTGAGCTCTCATTCCCAGTCTCCTTCACCTCTCCAAGGAAAAGGGATGGAGTGCCCCACTTCAAGCCTTTCTCTGCTCTGTGTCACCACAGTTCAATACTCCTCCTACCCTCCATCCATCCAAAACCATCAGGGATCACTGGGCACCAACAGTTGCCAATCAAACTCCAGCAAAGGGCATCTATCCTGCCTATGGTTCCTCCTCCCATCACTCACCTCTGCAGAGAGGGAAGAGCTCAGCTGTGGAGTCCACCAGGAAAAGTTCTCCCCACTGTTAGTAAGTCTTGAGAAGGCTTATCAGCCCCTCATTACTGGGCAGGACTGACAATACACAATAATCAACGAGTCATTTAGGCAAAGAAAGAGCTCCTGAGAGTGTCATTATTAATTCTGGGAAAAGAATTCTGTGTGGTACTGAGAAATTGCACTGAATCAGGCTCTGAATGGAGTTCAAAAGCACACCATGTACCTGTGTGTTCAGGCATACAGGCGCGGGTGCACACGCGAATTCCCTCTCCTGATGATGCCTATCAGCCAGGGGAAAGGAGGTGAGCTAGTCTGTACTGCTCTGGTTTGTCTGGACATGTCTACAGCCATAGTCTACAGCCTTAATCACATCTGATCCCTTGCCTTGCCCTTCCAGATGACAGTGCTCTTCAGCATCCTGTCGTGGCAGCTCTTCTCTTCCCTTGCCACAGTCGCCTCCTGCCACTAGAAGACAAGCAGCCAATTGCTTGGGCACCTCAAAACTCAGCCCTTCCCACAGGGCCTGAGAGAATAGCAAGAAGAAGAGAAGTTTTCTGCAAGTGTATAAAAAAAAGAGCTGGACATTTAGCGATGTCAGGAGCCCTTTGAAATTGTATCCTCACCTGTCTGCATTAACCTGCTCGAAAAATCCCACCTGTCTGCAATTTCCAGAGCTCTGGTCCTTTAAAAAGGTGGTCCCTTCTAGACCAGCCATCATCTTGGCCCCAGGGGTGAGACGCAGGAAGACAAGTTTGGGGAGCTCCCCATCTCCTGCTCCAGCATAGCCCCTACTGCTGGCACATGAGGATGTGAGGAAGAACACAGCTCATCTCTGCAAAGAGAGAGAAGGCTCCTCTTTAACGCTCCAGCCAAGTCTTATTTCCATGACGCAACTGGGTTTGAGCAGGCAAGGGAGTGACTGGGATGGTCTCGACACAAAAGGTCTTCTGCAGAGTGCAATTAGGAGCTGCTGTGATTTCCTCATGAGCTTTGGTAACAGCTCACATGGTAATGCTGGAAGCTTTTATCCTTTTAGTGAGATTTCATTCCTCCAGCAAATAATATGCACCTGAAAGTATGATCTCAGAGATCACAAACTCACGTGAGAGCCAGCCCAGTTCACAGGCAAGGCTTGGTGGTGGCATTAGAAGCCACATGCTGGCTCATCAGCCTCTCTGCAATGAGCTCCAAAGCAGCCTAAGTCCTGGACAAATGTGCTGGATACCAGGAAAAAGCCAAATACTAACACACAGCAGGCAAAAAAAAAAAAATCCCTGGCCTGCCCATGTGGCTGTGACGTGCAAAGCAGGCATCCATGGCACCCTGAATTCAGCAGCCAGCAAAACCAGTGGGAGAGGTGCTGCTGGGGTGCCTGGCTCTTGCTCTGCTGTGCAGAGAGTCAATGTTTAAGGGCACATCTTGCCCTGAGGAACTGGTTAATCCTGCTCACTCGAGGCCTGGATGCAGCCAGTGACTTGATTACACTTACAGTGTTAAGCCAGTTATTGAATCCAATTAGTAGGGTCCTGCATGCAGAGAAATGGATCCAGAGACTGGGAAGGTGCTTAAGGGCTTGCAAAACAGAATCTGCTGAAGAACAACCAGGCATTGCTGCACCTCACAGTCTCTGTGACTGATAGCTGGCATGGGGCTGGAGCTGGGAGAAGGTGAATTTCACAGCTTGTGACTAACCCCAAAATGTGCCAAGGTGGGCCTCTGTGCAGCAAAATGACTCGCTTCCTTTGGAGAACAAGCAGTAAGGTTGTGACAAAAACCCAGTAGTCCGGAGCAATTTCCCCTCTCTCCCAAAGGTCCAGCAGCAGGTACAACCTCATAGCCTTGTTGTACCTGCTCCATCACAGGTTCCAACTCCTGCTGCCTGGGGCCATCCCAACATCTCCCACCACTTGTGCCATTGATGACAGGTGGCTGTTGAAGAGACACCAGCACTAAATGCACTAAAGCTGTCCAGAGAGCTGCTTCCACAGAAAAGGGACAGGAGGGGAGATCGGGATTCCTGTTTCACTCCTGCAGCTCATGTTCATCTCAGGCTGAAATGTAGCATCTCCTCTCTTCCCCACCTTGGTTCCTGCTGAATGGGACCTCCTTCCAAGCAGCAGTCAGAGTGCAAAGTGGGCTGAGTGGCCTGAGGTCATTAGTCCTGTCAGATCTCCTGTTCCTCTCTGCTTCTCACCATTCTCATGGGAACACAACTCACTGTGCCACATCCTTTGGATGCCTACAACTCATCGTGTCTGCCTTCAGTGATTTACAATAGAGATCTGAGTAATTAGGAATCAAAGCCACATTTCTGTGTCAAAGTCATTATGAAGACATCTCTGTAGCCTTTTAAAACCATCCTACCTCAATGTTGTGGTTTTAAGTAGCCAAAGTTTTTTATTAGCTGGGGGGGGCTAGGAGAAAGGCTTCTTTAAGAAGCTGCTGGAGTTTTTCTCTGCTCTAAGCTAGCCAAGGTCAGGCAACAACGCCTCTGTGATAACATATTTAAGAAGGAGTAGG
>WEIV01000193.1:144377-162436 GCA_013390005.1 Calyptomena viridis | reverse complement strand
TTAGAGCCTGTTTTGCTTGTGTGAAGTAGTTAATAAACAGTTGCTTGTAATCCTTATCACAAAAGTTGAGGGTTCTTTTTCCTTCTCTGAGAAATTTTAGATCTATGTGTGGGCTCTCGGCTTTTACCCAAACCATGACACTCAACTAATCCACAGAGAAGCCTTTCCTCCCCTCCAAGATAGAGAGACACCCTTTCACTCCCATATTTCACTGAGTTCAAAATGTGAACGGAGTTTTTACCCTCCCTAGCCCAAAATTAAGATGAGTACTCCAGTTTTTCTCAGACATATCAATAAAAGGAAAAGCAGCAATGGTCATATAAATAACTGATCTGTCCAGCATTGCAGTCAGTTTGGTGGGTCTATGTCCTTGTTCCTGTTGTGCTCACTTTTCATGAGCAAAGAGCAAAAATGTTCATGGAAAATGGATTTCAATGACATGTGCATAAGTGTTCCTGGAAATCTAATTTTACATTTTCAATAAAATCATCTGCTACCATAGAAGTGTTGAGCAGGAAAAACCCAAGAAGACACTTAGCTGACCACTGCACAACTTCCACTGGGTCCAAAGAACAGAAAGTGTGAATATATCCCAGCAAATGTAAGAATAATATTGTTAGGCAAGCAGCAAAAAGCAGATAAGATGAAATGATGAATGACTTTTCTTTTTCATAATTTTTTTATATGGCATGAATAGAAAGGTTTAAAGCTCAGTTTTTGCAAGATGTTGCTTGCAGGAGGAGATCTGTTTGGAAATCCAGCAGGTGCCTGGGGATAATGGGTGTGAGAAGCCCTAAATACCCACCTATCTGTTGAGCGTGTAGACGAGCTCACCAAATTATAACATCATGTTACCTTATCAGGAAATGGGAAAGAAATTATCAGCAAGGATAGGCAAAAAAAGGACTTAGCTGGAATTCTGAAATCCCTTCCAGCTCTTGACCAAGATATTTTTCTTTCACAGAATAAACCAAGGACTGTTAAAAAAACCCAGTTGCCCAGGATAGTGGAAATGGACGTAAGATAGAAGAACTAAAAAAGCACCCCAGCAGGATACACAAAAAGCTCCATCAAAAATAATGAATCTAAATTCACTGCCTTGGTGGCTGAGGAAACACAGGATGAGTTTGTGTGGCTCCGGACATGGGAGCCTTAATGTGCTGTTAATAATGTTTATATCATAGAACAGCATTGCTGCATTAGCTTTGATTTAGCAACTCCAGTTTACATCAGCTGAGGAAGTGATTCGTAAATTCAACTCCACGTCTGTAAATACAGTGAAGGGAGAAAGGCTTGGTCATCCCTGAAGGGCATAACAAGGGCCTTCTGGGCTGACCTGGCCCCTGGTGCCTACCCTGCTGTCATGGCTTTTTGAGGTGCAAAAGGGACATGTGCTTTGTGTGCTCAGCCTCTGGCTCAGCAGACCCACCCATCCACTCATGGTAATTCTGCTCCACTTCTCGCCCCACTCCAGATGCACAGGGGATGAGCCACAGAAACTCTCCAAATCTCCAAGTGTCAGTAGAAGGGATTGTAGGATAAAACAATGAAAGTAATATTAGCAGATTGCTGGGACCAGGCGGTTTCATTCAAGAGCTCTGAGGGAACTCAGACTTGAAATTGCTGACCTATTCAGCACAATACCACAGCAGCTGTTGAAATGGTGAGGCATCACAGGAATGGAAGGTGGCAAATGTTACATTCATTCTTAAAAAGGGCTTTTAGAGGTCATCCAGAGACCTGTGGGCTGCAGAGCCGAGCAAGGTGAATTGACAGAAAGCATAACAAGGAGCAGAATAGCTAGAAATGTGATAGAACAGGAAAGAGCAAAGTTCTTTGAGTGAGAGCTCAGGCTTTGCAAATCCATTCGTGTCAAGACCTGGGCAACTTGACATATTCATAAAAGATCCAGCTGCAACCAGGTGGAGAGTAATCTCAGAAAACTGAATAACAAGTTGATGAAATAACCTATGAAACCCACCAGCAGCAAATACAGAGCAAGGAGTGTGAGAAACACCAACCCTAGATACACATCGGGGCTCTACATTAATATCAGGCAAGAGGGAAACCTCATTCATTGAGTTTTTCTGAAACCTCCAACTCAACAGGTATCAACGAGGCAAAAAAGAGCTTTAAGAATAACTAGAGAATGATGAGAGAATGAGAAAGTGACTCCTTCTAGGGTATCCTGCCTCAAACACAGTGTGCAGCTGAGGAGGGTGTAGAAGAATCCATAAATATACAGAAGAGAAGGCACAGGAACATTTAATGGTTTCCATAGGCTGGCAGGCTGACTATAGCAGAGTTCCTGGTCACCTCAGCTGAAGGGGGATGTGAGAGAGATTCTGGCAACTTACGAGCAGAGTGGAAGTGCAAACAAGGAGATCATTACTTGTTGTGTCAGCTATCACAAGGGAAAGGCAGCACAACCCAATCTGGTGGGCTGGAGGTCTAATACAAAGAAAAGGAAGCACTTCTTTCATACAATGAAAAATTGAATTATTACACTTGTTGTCACAGGATGCTGTGAAGGCCAGAATTATAAAAGAATTCCAAGAGGGGCTAGCCAAATTCTTGGAGGCTCAACCCATCTGCAGCTGTTAAACACAATGACCCAGATGCCAGTCAAAAATTCCCTTAACCGCAGTCTGCTCTCTACTGAGATGCTAATACCACAGAGGAATTGTGCTGTGCTTGCCCTGTCCTTATACGCTTTACCTCAGAGTCTGCTGCTGAAATGAGCTGCCTGGTTAGCTGGCCTTTGGTCTGAGCCACTATCACTGCATAAGACATGTTTATTAAGACTGTATGACATGTTTATTAAGAAACTGGAATTTATTGCAGGTGATGATCACGTTTGCTCACCTCACATGAAAGTTTTGCCTTTGGCAGGCACTAATATCTGATGCCTTGGGAGAAAGGCATTTCTGTCCTAAAAACCTATCATACCCCTGGCAGTCTGTACCAAAGGCCAGCTCTTTCCTGATCTCCCACAGCTGCTCTGCTAAATCCATAAACCATGACAGTGGATTACCTTTATCATTGATTTAACTGTCACCACTAAAAGTAGTTAGCAGTCATGAAATAAGCCAGCAAGCGTATTTGAAGCAATGTCCTCCCGAGGCACATATTTCCTTTTATCAGTCTCAAATTAATTCTCCCTCATTGCATGACGTGTGCCTTATTCTCACTTTGCAGGATGAGCAAAAAGGAAGCACCGATCACTTTCCATCTCCTGCACCATAATTTCGTACGCTCAACTGGTTCCTTCTGCTGCTTCTCCTTCCCAGCTGACACTGGCCAAGATTATACAATTACCATGAGGAATTCCTCTCCCCACTGAGCTGGGACTGCTGTGGTGGACACAGCAAAGAAGGTCGTGGATATGGGAGTAAGTTATGCATGACCTGCCCAAGGGCAGGAGGAAGGGACAGGTGAGAATCCCTCACTGCCATGGCTGGACACACTGGTACCAGAGTGCTCAGCCTTGTGCCTGTGCTTGGCTTTCTCAGTGCAAAAAACAGCCTGTGTTTTTCATTGTCTGGCATCTTCTGCCGGCTCTAAGCATTTCCTTTTTTTTTTTTAAAAAAAAAACCAACAAAGTTTGGTCATTCTAGGGCTGTGCTAAACTTGCCAGCATCTGTTCCATCTGAAAGGCAGGGAAAAAACACCCATCCCGGACTGCGAAAGAAAGTAAAGGAACTGGGTACCAAGTCGTAAAGTGAGAAATGAAGCCAAGAAAAACAGCAGCTTGAGAGATGTTAAAGACAAAAACAAATGCTGTAAACAGGAGCAGAGACAGATTTCAGAGGAAAGGCAGGAAGACAGTGACTAAGGCACCAGAGTGAAACAGTGTACACATGGAAACTGAGTCCAGAATTCCAGGGTTTCTTTGTTCTTGTTTTTCCTGCCATTTCTCAGAGAAATCATGATGCTGGCAGGATCCCTCTATACCTGAGGGTCAGTGATGTCAATGAAAGTTGATGGAGCTATATCTATTAAGAAGCAACTTTCTCAAATTTCTCAGAATTACTGGAGTTTAAAACAAGGTCCTGAGAACCAAGTTGAAAACAGCAGTTGGGATTATCCTTAAACCAGATCATACTAAAGCCTAATCAAAGATATTTCAGAATACCTCCATTATTTCTTAAGAGTTGCAAAAGTCTTAACTTTGTGTGGTCACATTGAAAACACACATTTTTCTACCAATTCAAGAGTCATGGCAAATGCACAGAGAGCTCTACAAATTCCAGCTCAGCAAACAACTCCTTTAGAAGGCAAAATAAGTAAATATTATCTCTGTTCCCCGCCAAGCTTTTAACTTTTTGGATTTACCTTTCCATCACTCTCCCTTTCCTTCAAAATGAGACAGGTGGATTCGAAAATGAAAACTTCAGAATAAGGATCAAATTTTCTTTCTTCTTTTTTTTTTTTTGTTTTTTTTAGTGTTAAAAAACCCCACCAGCTTGTTGGGAAGAATTTTTTTTTTCTGAGTGTTTGCCAGGTTAAACTGGAGTCTGCAAATATTTAGGGATCCCTTGCCCTCATTCTGACTGCATGAGCTGAATACAAAGACTTTTCAGTGTTTTTTAATTCTCGAGTTGTATTTTACAAGAGAAAAGCCACTCCCCAGCTTGAATCTCTCCCTCCCTCTCTCTCTCTGTCAGTAACTGCCTTAATCTGGCTGGGGCCTCTCTCAGATGAAGGTGACACGGAGGGAGTGCCCATCTGGTAACAACTAAACCACGCTTGACCATCTCTGTTACTGTTGGATTTTATAACCCGATTACCAGACTTGGGTTAGATTCAGACAGATTGCCTACCAGCAAAAGGCTCAATATCCCATTATCAGATTTGTGAGCCCGCCATTCCTCTTCATTTAGGATGTAATAGAAAGTGTCAGTAATGTCCTAGGGATTTAGGCTTTAAAATGAGTCTTAACTATGCAAGTCGTATGTGCATCAGGTGGAGATACTCCACAGAATCATATGCAGGACAACCATTTTAAAACTTTTTTTTTTTTATTTAAATATTAAATAAAACACGTCAACTAATCATTTTGGTGTACACCTCTCATTTTAACATAAGAAATAAAATGATTGTTCAGTCATGATAAAAAATAAACTATACATCTCAATTAAACCAATCACGTAGTGTCTTTAAATACCCTATTGCATTGCAGTCTGCAGAACAGCACTGTCAAGATATCTACAAAAAAACCCCAGACTTTTAAAATGACCTCTTTCTGCTCCAGCAATAGTTCCAAAGAGGTTCTACAGCAATTGGAAAAGAAAAAAAAAATACTATGAAAGTAAAGTGCTTGTCATTGCTCAGGACAGGAAACAAAAGAATCTGTGGCCTTTAGATCCATGGCATTAAACAAAACACATATTGAAGAGGAAATTCTGTGGTTTAAGTACGTGTGCTACCCCTTAGAAAACTGAAGGCAAAGTTGCTGCTTTGTGATGAGCTGGTTTCTTCTTGCCCTCCTCTCCAGCCATCTCCATGCAACCTCTTTTTTGGGTTGGGTTTTTTGGGAGGTTGTTTTTTTTTTTAAACCCACACTACAAATGAGCATGAGACTTTGGTGTTTTCTCTGCTGCAAGGCACCACTCATTAACAGGAGCTCAACCCGAGCAATTTTCTCTCTCTTTGAAGCTTCCAGACCATGGAGCAGCAGTGGCAAACTGGAGATGGACCAATATAGACACACAGGTACAATACACAGATAAAGAGGTCGTTTATGGAGAGCCACAGACAGAGCCACATGACATCTTCAACCCTTCCTACTCCCACCAATTAACCTGGTCAATCTTTGGCTTTTTTCTTTAAAAAAAAAAACAAAACAAAACAAAAAAATCAACAAACAACAAAACAAACAAAAAGGTCTCTATATTATTTGCAAATGCGTAATACTGCAGGTTGCATGAAGCCAAGGTAACTTGAAGGCACCCTGTGTCACTCCAGGGAGATGGGTCCTTTAAGCATTTTAGACAGAATGCAGCCATTTTCTGACATTTGGATGGCAGCTTCCAGCCAAGCTGGCTCACTGTCTGCTCACCTGCTTCCAAAATTTGCCTGCACTCCCTGACTCATTTCTGTAGGAGCACTGTTCTCCCCTTTATACCTAAGCAAAACTTCTATTGACACCAACAGAAGTCATGGTTTGCCTTGGGAGGGGAATTGGGGTTTATACCAGAAACACAACATAAGCATATTACAAAATATAAAAAATAACTAGTGTTATATAGTTTTCTGCTTCCTATTTATATACATATACAGCATTAAAAACCATACGAAAAAACACCTATCTAATCCAAAACCTCGTTTTGCTAATATGTCAAAAACAAACCAACCAAAAACAAACACCCAAAGATTGTGCTGTTTTACTCACTTTTAATAGTTTTGTTCAGAAAAAGCTGTACTCCGTTAAGAGTAGAACTCTGTTCTAGCCTATTCCTTTTGTCTTTGTCAGTATATAATTATAACCTCAATATTGCACATTTCCCCAAGAGTCAGTTCTGTTTGGACCCTGATAATGAAATGCATAATAACATAATTAGCAGCGGAAATAACAATGTGCAACACTAATACCCCTCAGGCAACTTTGTAGGCAACATCCAGGAGGGCTTTTTAAAAAGAAAACCCTTCCCATCACCCCACCGGTACTGCTGCTTCCCTCTTCAGTGCCTCTGCAAGAATATGAACAAACTTAAGAGTTTATAAAAAGATTCCTAAAGATAATCCAGACCAACAAAATACGTGTGCACGAGTGTATATGTACACGTACACCACTCCCAAACAAACATCCCTGCAAAAGACCAGGCATTATGCAATTTGGATCCTGATATCAAGGGGTACATTTTCAATAGTTACTGCTTCTCTGCTGATTAGAAGGGCATACTAAGCTTTTCCAGCTGATGTATCAAGTTCACAGTTTTCATTTGAAGTATATGTATCAGGGAGGTGTGGAATGGGGATGTTGGTTCCTTTAAATAAAATGAGTGTTAACAGGAGGGAAAGAAAAAAACAACAAATGGCAATGCTTCCATTTTTGTCTCCTATGAATGCATAATGCTGCATGCCACTGGTTTTCTGTTTATTTTCTTTAAAAGAGGTAATCATCTTCACAAACCCATAAGTGAATATTGTGAAAAAGGGAGGCTCTGGTCCCTTCTTTGAAAAGCCTTTCCCTGCTGTGTCACCACTACTGACAGCTGCTAATCTTGCATAACAGCAGAGCTGTATTGGTCTGACTTGAGTACAGTACCGAAGAGTTCTTCCCCAACCACATCCCTCCCTGTCCCCACAAATGCCCCACCCATCTTCCCCATCATTATTCTTCCTTTAAAAAAAATTCAGTTCCTATTCGTATTTGTTCAGTGCAAGAATAGTAGAAGCAAAAAAAGACATACATATTGCTTGTTTCAGTTCTATAAAGTTGCCAGCTTTCTGAGCCAGACAGCCTCTTCACATACTTCAAAATTTATTGCTTCTGAGAGTCACTCGTCCACACGACGCCAGCCAGCCATGGAACAGTGATGAAAGTTCTTTGCAAGAAGAGCAACCAAAGGCTCTCATTTGACCAGGACGAACTTCCCGAGCTGGCTGGAAGTCAGGTCCTCCATCTCACAATCCCCGTGCTGCAGAGTGACAGTGTCATAGCCTGGAGACTGTGCAGAGAAACTCTGCTGCTGGGAGAAGGTGGTGCCAAGTGGGGAGACGTTGCTGCTGATGTACAGGTGTGTGTCCAAAAGGTGAGCTGCCGAGGACACCGGGGACACACTCACACCGAAGAAATGAGGTTGGAGTAGCTGGCTGCTGCCAGCAAAGGCCAGCTCAAAGGAGTTCTCTCTTTGTAGCTCTGACAGCAGGATGGAGTTGGATGCTTTGCAGGTACCTGGGCTATCGGAGGAGGGGATGCCGTTTGCTGCAGGTGTCTGAGAAGTCTGGGGACAAGCTGTCTGGAGTAGTTGGTGATGCTGGAACTGGAGCATTCTGAATAAAATTCAAGGGTGAAGTGGTTAACTTGCACTGCTAGAATGGTTTAGTGCTTTTCTTCCTTTCTTGCCCCTAATCCTGAACATAATTTTCTCCTTTGTTTCCTTTTCTCTTTCAAACCTCTCCTTACCCAGCCAGTACAACCAAAGCAAGCCGCCCATGGCCAGGGCAACTTATTTTCACTTGGCTTTTCCTCAAGCAAGAGGGGGCAACTATCACCAGAAAGTTTATCTAGTCACCATTTGGCCAGCTAATAATAGATGTTCTAGAGACAACGTATGCAGATAAACCGGAAGCTCAATTTTCCATCTTGCTTCTATGGGAATGAAGAGGTGCCACCACACATGACATTTGAGGCCACTGGAATTGTGCCTCCTTTGTGGGCTGTAACTTTTCCAAATTACTAGGTCTCACTTCCTTGCCATGAGAAAATTATAGGAGGAGGCAGAGGAGGAAAGAAATCATTCCCAAAACTAACAAAGGAAAACACAGCTTGCAATGGGGAGAAGTAATACTTTTCCCCCACACTACCAAATTGCTTCTCAATTCAGCAACCTCCAAATACTTGAACGTCGAGATTTTTAAGTGGAATTGCACGTCCCGTGTTACGTGTGCTCAGGGCAGGAAGCCACAAAGGAAGCCAAGCATTTTACCTGCTGCCACACAGCTAAGATGGAGGATAGGAATCCCCAGTGACCAAACCCCAAGCCTCTTTTGCTGCATTTCCTCCTCCTCGCTTACCCCTAACCAAAGTAAACCCAATGAAAACAGCAAAGCCCCTCCCTCACCTCTGCTGCTGCAGCACCTCCTCCAGGAGGCTTCTTCCCTCTCTGCTGCTCCCGCTGCTGCTGTACATGCAGGTGTTGGGCTGCGTGTGTTGGAAGGGGCTCATGCCACTCCTTGCTGCCCGAGAGGAGGAGGACTGACACACCTGCCGAGCAAAGCCTTTGATTTTATTCAAGCCGAGAAACCCCTTGGCTCGAGCGTTCTTCCGCAGCTGCTGCCTAAAAGCCTTCAAGCCTGTGGGACATGAGGAAAAGAAATGCACTTTTAATCCTCCTCAGCATCTGCCTAAGAGCCCACCTTACAGACCAGCCTCTCTGGGCAGCTGCTTTCATGTGTGTGAGAGCTGGGTTAGAAGAGACATAATGTGACTCTTCGGCTCATGTTCACCTCTCTGCCTGATGGTCAGAGCAGGATTTAGGTAATGGAACAGGGGCTGGGACAGCTGCACCCTCGTGTAGATGGACACACACACAGCAAATTGGAAACCTGATAGAAATCATGATGCTGTGCACTCCGTATTTTAGGAGGAAGGTGGAGCCTTCCATCCCACTCACAGCAGCAGAAATATCTTCATGGGCAGGCTGAATCAGTATCTGAGAACTTTCATCTAAGCACCTTCCTCAGGGCATCCAACCCTCCCTCAGGGACCATGAATACAACAGGCAGAATGTCCAACCTCAGTGTAACACAGGTGAGTATCCCTGCATCCTGCCCTTTTCTAGTGTCTGCTGGAAGGGTGCAATCCCACAGCAATAAAGCAAGCAAGACATTACCTTGAGTTAATGAGGTATCAGATGCTCGCCTTCCTTCTTGGAAGCTGACAGGCAGGAGAGAAGCACCTCCCATGCAGCCCTGGGCTTGTAACACCGGAGCGTCTGACTGGGAAGTTAGGAAGGGTGATGTCATCCTTGCTGTGGCCGGGCTCCCCGTCATTACTTGACCTGCCAAACAGCTGCTCAGGGCCACTGAGCTGTCATTTGAAGATGAAGTAAGGCAGCTGTCTGAACTAGTTCCTTCTGTGGGGCTGGCAGAAGAGGAAATGACTATACCTACGGAGGGGAAGGAAGGAGAGAAAGAGCATTCCCAAGATGAGTACAGGAAGGAACAAACATGACATCAGAGCCTTCTGCCCACCTACACTGGCACTAATAAGCAGCTGAGAGCTGGAGAGGTGTCCAGAAACTCGTGTTGTCACAGGGCTTGACTCCAGCTTGGGGTCATCAACGAATAACCTCAGTTTGGGCTCCCGTCCAGCTGGCAGGGCTCTGACAGCAACTCCAGCCTCACCAGGCTATTCTGGATCAGGCACACGGTGTTTCTTTAGGATTATTGTTTTGTGAACAGTTGTGCTTGTTTGGTTGGTTCACAGGGGACGGGTATGTACCAAATACAATTAGTGATGAGTTTTTTGTTAAATTCAGGAACTCCCTCCCCGCCCTGTACAACAACAGAAGCAACCATATAAGGTTTATGTCCTGCTCATGAGAATACTCCCTGCTGAACCAACCTAGATGAAATACAACAGCACAACTTCTCTTACTTAAGGGCCATGCTTATCTGTAGGAAGACAGAACTGAGTACAGACCTCTTTTCTGGGCTTTCCTATCCCAGTCAAGATAAAACCATCACAAACTCCCTAGGCATTTGTATTCTATGGCACTGCTTCTCTGTTCTTTTCCTCTAGCTATGGGCAACCTTCATCTCTCCCAGACTTACTTACATGGAGGAACATGCTGATAGAAATGGGTGGTCACTTCGGCCAGTGTGTGCCTCCTGCTGGTGTTGCTAGGGATGCGGATGGGATGGTCATATGCTTTAATTTCATCTTCCAGCTCCTTCTCTTGCCTTACTTCTTCACTAATGGTGGTCTCCAGCAGGCTGTTGGGGGAGATGGAGCGATTCCGGAAGAGCCCGTTGAAGTTGGTATCCACAGGAAAGAACATAGGCTGAAAAACACATCAGATCACAGACTTAAGGGTGTTTGGCACTACCTTTTAATACTCTTCACAATCCTGTGGCGTGTCTTCGGGTAGGGGAGTATTGTTTGAGAGGCTACAGTGACACAATGCCCAAATGCCAAGCAAAAGATCAGATGGAGAGAACAACAGTCACAACCCTCATTGTTTTGGATTGGCAGAACAATTTAAAAAACCCCTAACACATAGCTTCTCTGAGAACACCAACCTGCAATGGATTGCTTATGTCACAGTCCATTTCTGCCTGCAAGGATGGCTGAATCAGGCTCTGGGGTTGCTGGTACAGCAGAGATGATCGCAGGGTTTCACTAGAGAGACTGTCCTGAGGCATCTGGAGAGAGAGAGCAATGCACAGAAGCCATCACATACACTGCAGCTCCACGTGATGTTTCACATAGTGGAGGCTCGAAGAATTTCAGAGCCACCTTCCCTGCAAGCTTTCTCCTCCTACTTTCTATGAAAATTAATAAAGCTAATCCATCAATGCCAACACAAATACAGAACTCTGTCTCCTAAATTAGGCAATTTAACTGGAAGTACAATTTGAAAAGGCGCCCAGACCACACTTTAAAGGGGGTGGGAGTGAGGAAAAGAAAAAGAATGTCAGAAAAACACACAAACTGATTCATGGAGTACTTCTGAAGATCCTGCAGGGTATGTGACAAAGAAGTGTAACTGAGCCACTCCCAAAGGATAAAAAATGAGAAGTCTGTTCTTCCCACTCATTCCTGACCTGCACTAGAGGAAGGCTGTTCTTTGGACCATAACCCACAGCCCCTTCCTAAGAAACAGGCCATTAGTATTCCATCAGCCTCCTGCTGAAGAAGAGCAGGCTGTGTCTTTTCGGAGGGCACCAATACCAGAATTGGTTTTCAGAAGCCTGATAATTACAAACTCGCACTTTCCCACAGCAAGAAGCAGGAAAAAGAGATCCAAAGGACACATCTTCCCAGTTAAGTAGAGCCTTTCCTTACCTCAATGTTGCTGATCTCAGAGCTCCTGGGCCGCTGCTGGCGGCCAGTTGCTGGACGACTGGACAACTGGCTGCTCCGATACTCCTTGAGGCGCTCCAAGAGCAGGTAATAGATCGCGGCAAAATGGTTGTAGCTGCTGTTCTGCAGAGACTGGAAGACATTGAAAGGACCCTCTGAGTTAAAGGTAACTGGACACAAGCAGCCAAAACTCATTACTAAGGCCTCATGACAGCATGCTCAAAAAGCAAAGCAAAAATCCAGAAGGGCAGGGATGATTTTACTACGCTGTGACACCGGATCAAGGCCAGTCACCGGATGACACATGTCTGACTGCACCACTGGCAACCTGGTAGTCACTGTAGGTATATCTACAGGGCAAGCACTTCTCACCTCTACAGTCCTCTGCCTGTCGATGCCAAGTGTTTGCATGATCCCAAGGACCTGCTCATTGTAGTCACCCAGGTTGGAGTTGTAGTTTTGCATGGAGAAGGTCAAAGACTGCTGCTGCTGAAGAGATGGGTCAGCTTGCATCCACTTGTGCTGCTTTATCTGGGAAATGGTTATCCGCTTGGTTGGGTCCACAACCAGCATCCGTCGGATTAGTGTTTCACAGTCTGCATGACAAAGACAAACTCATGAGCAGGGCGTAAAACAACAGCCCAGCCCCAGGTCACTGCTAAGAACCCTTCCCAGCAACAGTGTATGATGTCTATGAAAACATGAATTAAAGGTTTCTGAGCAACTGATGCCTGATACGACCATTAGATACTCTAAACAGCACAAGAGATGTCCACACACCAATCACAAAAGCAACATGTCACTACAGGAAATGAAGCTGTACTGGGTACTGGCAGGTTTCAGGTGGCCTTGCACCTTGTACAAGAGCTGGTTTCGAGAAGATGCAGGTTTAATGATGTTACACCCACATAAAACAGGTGAGAATTTAGTACAGAACCCTATCACACACGACTTCCTGGTCCATATACACTGCTTATTTGTTTATAACCAGGAAATCAAAGCTGTTCATGGCCATAAATGATAAAGGTCAGACTTCAAAAGGTAATTTGCACATGAAGACAGAGGCACGTTCACTTGTTTTTCAATCCAAATCAGAAAGAGTTGATAATACTCTCCAGTTCCTTTTTCTCATCAGACTGTTAGAAGTGCTCATGTAACAGTGGTAAGTCCCACTATTTCTGCTCTCCTTGGCAGCACAGCCACCCTGGAACACACCCCTTCTGCATAGTGAAAATATCTTAGGGGAACTACACCCATCTCAGCACTGCAGGCTATTCTCATCAAAATCCTATTCTCTTTTTTGAGTGATTATTTATTCAGCTAGGTGTCAAGTATTTTGTAATCCATAGGGATACTCTAGAAAAAGGAACAACAGCCTTTTAGATGCATCATAAAGCAGACTCCAGAAAAAAAGCCAGCCCCTCAACTGTAAGAGCTGCCCTATAGAAATTACAGGGCACACAAAGACAAAGCAATTGCCAGCTGCAAACAGGACAGCTATTCCTTTAAAGGTTTATATCAAGTTTTATGAAAAAAAGCACCTTCGGACATGAAGTATGGGATGCGGAACCGCCCCTCCAGCACTCTTTGCCTCAGAGTTGGTAAATTGGGTCCATCAAAAGGCAGAGAACCACAGACAAGGACATACAGTACCACCCCAAGGCTCTGTCAATAGAAAACAGCACAGAATGTGAGTGACTCCAGGAAAAACAATGATTTTGAAAGCCCTCACATGCCGTGAAATGCGATTTCTAAGGAACATCAAGCTCACCCATATATCGAGGTGAGGTCCTTCATATTCTTTGCCTTCAAAAACTTCTGGAGCTGCATAGGGTGGGCTTCCACACCAAGTAGAGAGGGGCTCTCCTGACTTGTAGAAGTTTCCGAAGCCAAAGTCTGGAATGAAGGGAAAAGTCTGGGATAAGAAAACACTCAACCACATAATAATATTTCGGAAGCAGCAGAAAATGGAGGGGAAGGAACAGATGTGCTGTTTTGTTCTCTGCTTATTCATTTAAGCTGTTCTCTTCTGTTCGGAAAATCTGTTCTGGGAATTATCAGTAACTTTTGTTTTGTTTTCAGTGCCTATAAATACATTTATAGGATCATCCTAGGGATACTAAATTTGACTACATGCCTAGTGTTGTTTATAAAGTAACCTCATATTTCTTATTACCTGCTAACTTGATATTCATGTTAGCATCTAGCAGAAGGTTCTCTGTCTTGAGATCCCTGTGCACAATGTGGTGGCTGTGGCAATATTCCACTGCTGAAAGAATCTGCCAGAACTTCTTTCGTGCTTCACTTTCACTCAAGTGCCCATTGGAGGTCAGATGATCTGCAAGACAAAATCAAAGAGGCACAGGATTTAGAAACACCTGCAGGGAATTTTTCATAATCCTGCAGGTGCTGCACTCACTGTTTGACAGCTGACAACACCAACACTGGATTTTTAATCAGAATATATCTATTACTCAAGAATGACAGCAGTAAAGCCCTGGTTTCTAAATCTAAAGAACTGCTACATCCAACAGTGAGGACTTACCAAACATTTCTCCATTCTTTGCAAACTCAGTAACAATGTACAGCATATCCTTTGTCTCCATAACCTGTGAAAACACAAGAGGATGACTTAAAAAACTGCAGAACTCTGTCATTTCATTCATTTTTCTCACATGCATTCTCACACATATCAGTTCAGTTTTATATTTGCTGCAGCAGCTGGCTGTAAAGGCAGCTAATTTAGCACCACAGTGTTCTTTCCAAGCAAACTGGTAATGAAAAAGATAACAAATCAATCTTTATGCACCCTCACTATACAATGGCTTCCCAGGCCATTGTTCTTCTCACCATTACCATGTTACCTAATCTCCATACGATAATAGATGAGCACTTTGATAATTTCATACATTTCCCTGAACTCCCCTTTTGTTAAAACAGGCATATATTGTTTTACGATTAACTTCATACATTTTGAACATGCAAAGACACTTAAAGTTTATCTAAAGTTGTCTTTGTTTCAGGGCTAGTGAGGGCTCAGATCAGCAGAAATAGCTGCAACTTGGACAAATCAAGAAGTACCAAATCTCCCACTCCAGTTTGGAGTTGGATGGGACATGGCCAACCTCCTATGCAAGTGACAACAGGCTGCTGTTTGTGTAACAGCACTGCTTGATGCACATCAATAACTGTCAATATATCACACAGAGTTCACCTATCAACATAGCATCAGCTTGACTTAGTATTTCACAATGTTTTCCTCTGGAGGACAAAACAACTCCAGGACTAAAACCCAAATGATGAATGAGAAATGCTGAGCACTTCCAAATTCATCTTCAGTTACACAGCACACCTTAAAAATGTTGCATTTCAGATTTTAAAATACAGCATTTCCCTGGAAACATTTCCCTCTAAAGGAGCAGATAATTTGTTTTGGAAGCAGGAGTCTCACAACAGGTTAACAATCAAAAAAGCGTCAATACTACTTCAAAGGCTGTAATTTCCAGGCTCCTAACATGTAACCTTTTTCAAAGACTCTTGTCCTCCCCTCACTAGAAGTACACACAGACACAAAATGAAAATAAACAAACAGGGTGCAAAGGAAGAGAGGTTCCCAGTTTAAAAAACTGAAGGAAAGTGTTCTGGGAAAGTTGCCAGCTGGATGAAATTAAGACGCGGTGCTGAAACTAAAACAATGATGAAATAATACAAGAACACACACCCTACATTGGTATGTCATCTAATTCCATCCCTGCTTCTCAGCCTCTACCAAACAGGTAAAGCATCAGTTACAACAAAGAAAAGAAAACTTCACTGAAAAGAAATTATGGTCGACTACCAACGTCATTTGCTCCATCAGGTGAAGTGGTTCAACTAGATGGAATTTAACCTGCTTCTCTAAAAGCTTCGAAATAGTATTTTCACCCACACCATTCCACTGAAATGAAATCAACTGAACTGTTAGAATGCTTCTGCATATCCTGTGCTGCCCCATGGGCAGCCATGACGTCAGCTGTTAACACAGAATCATTTTTGTTATGATGGTTAATACTATAAATACAAACACTTCATGTGTGTCAAGGTCTTTAAAAAATAATGCCTTGCCTAAGCACCTGCCTTTCTGGTTCTTCAGCCTCACGCCTTAATTAAACTTTTTGTTTTTCCTTTGCTTTATTTTTTTAAGCTAATAAACCCAACGGTAGGACCACAGCTGATAATGGTGTTTACTACTGCACATGGACTTTCAGACCTGCTGCTCCATCCATCTCCCCCCTGCCCTTCTAGACAGGTCCAGACAGTCTGATACCTCATCCCTGCTCACAACAGGGGCTTGGACCAAATGACCTTTAAAGGTCCCTTCCAATCCAAACTGTTCTATCATCTTCTTCTTAAATCCACATGGCATTATTTAAGATGATTAAGAGGAACTTACACCAAAGGCTAATTAGATCAAATATTTAGAATTTGCAAAGCAGCCCTTGCTCACTAGACAAATGTGATCCTGTTTTCTTCACAACACAGTAATTTGTTCCTATGGTTGAAACTACCCACTAGTGCAGAAACTGAACATATCTACACCAAAACTCACATTGTGAAACTCTACGAGGGGAAAGAAATTTAAAATTCACTTTCAAAACTACAGAAAGTGGATCAGAATAACCAAACAGGCCATTTTTTAATATATCCTAAGATACCAACATTTACCACCTTTTTCTTTCTTTACTAATGCAATTCTTACATTAAATATCCACATAGATTAATTAGGTTTAATTGTTGTTGATTTTAAATCCCTGACGCTTAAGGCAAACTCAACTTTTGTGCTTCCTTCTCTACAACCCTACACGAGTTTAAGTCTTCCTCTTATCAAAAGCACGTAAAAAGTTCCAGTCTTCTAAACTGGAAAAGCAGAGGAGATAGGAAAGGCAAATTAATCACAGAAGTTCAGATAACTTGTTCCTCAATCTGAAACAAGCATCAGCTTGGTTTTAATCATAAAGTTTATGCAGCATTTTGTCAAAAAGCTGTCTAATGTACCAGAATCTTGATCAAAGAATGAAGAATGACTTTTAAAATACCCAGTTTATTTCAAATGTTTCTCAAAAAGCGTTTCAATGTGCATTCTCTCTGCAAAGATTAGATGTAAAATCACGTGCAAGAGAAGAGCACAAGCATATCTCATCTGCGGGCTGCACTTCAAAGCTGAACTCTTACCTGATATAGCTTGATAATGTGGGGATGATTCAAAAGCTTCATTATCTGAACTTCTCTATAAATCTTCTCCAGATTGCTTGGGTCTAACCTGGTTTTATCTATTATTTTTATTGCAACCTGCAGATTTAGAAAAAAAACAACCATAAAAAACCCCCATGTATTATAAAATAGGTAGTCATTGTTCAGATACCTTAAAAAAAAAAGACATCCCCTGCACACACAACACTCACAAAATCCATGTAAAGTAGCTTTTAAAGTACAGACTTGACAAAGCTGATTCTGTTTTTCTGAAATGCACAGAATTCCCAACACAGAACATTTTCCTTTTTGTTTTCTACGTCAAAGGATTACACGTAAGGTAGTGAACAGAACTGCAGAAATTAGCACTGGACAGGATTCCACAAATCTTTTAATCCGTCCCATGCCAGTGAAAAACAGATTCCTCTAACAGACTATTTCCTACCGTAGCGACTGATACGCTTTTGACATGCACTAGAAATATAAATACGGCTGCATTCCCATTAATAAATCATTTCTGCGAATAGCACCCCAAGTTCTTTGTTCTTGAAGCAGACACACGAACCCACAAAAAGTCTTCAAAAGACCCTTAATTTGTTGAGCTAAGAGTAACTCAATGAACCCACCGCAACACTCAGAAACGGGAGTGTTTGGGGTTTTTTTTTACATATACTCTTGCTCGGGTTTAATTTTACACGGGCTCTGTCGAACACACAGCGGGAAAAGTTGAAGCCCCGCGGAGCCGCCGCGCTCCCACCGCCGGTCCCCCCGCGCACCCACCTGCGTCTTGGTCACCCTGTGCCGGGCCAGTTTGACCACGGCGAAGTTGCCTTTCCCCAGGGTCCTCTCGATGTCGTAGAAGCCGACTCGCAGAGGCCGCTGCTGGCCGTGCGCGGCCGCGGGCACCGAGCCGTACTCCGACATGATCACCATGGCTTAGGCGAGGGGCGGGCAGCGCTCGCCGCGCCTTAGGACGGGAGCATCCGCGGTGCCCCCGGCGCTCGCACCTGCACGGAACACGGCACGGCTCAGCCGCCCAGCCGCGCTCCCCCGGGCTCTCCCCGCCCCGCAGCGC
>WEIV01000193.1:24717-142071 GCA_013390005.1 Calyptomena viridis | reverse complement strand
GGAGACCCGGGGGGGCGGTGACGTCAGGGCGGAGGGAGGGAGGGATGGCGGGGGGTCGTGGGGTCTCCTGTCCGTCCCGTCCCGTCCCGCCCTCCCGACGGGGTCGCTCCCCGCCGGTAACCGCGTGGCGGCTGCTCCCGGCGGGGCGGCCCCGCAAGTGCGGCCACCGCCCTGACCCCCCCACGCNGGCATCCACAACTTCTCTGGGAAACCTGTGCCACTGCCTCACCACCGTAACAATAAAAAATTTATCTAATCTAAACCTGCTCACTTTTCAGTTTGAAGCCATTCCTCCTTTTCCTGTCACTCCATGAGCTTGTATAAAGTCCCTCTCTATCCTTCCTATCGGCTCCCTTCAGGTACTGGAAGGCCACATTTAGGTCACCCTGAAGCCTTCTCTTTTCCAGACTGAACAATCCCTGTTTTCTCAGCCTTTCCTCGTAGGAGAGGTGCCCCATCTCTCTGGTCATCTTGGTGGCCTCCTCTGGACTCACTCCAGCAGGTCCATATCCTATATATATATATGTATGTATATGTATATATGTATGTATATATAAATATATATGTATGTATGTATATACATATGTATGTATGTATGTATGTATGTATGTATGTATATATGTATATGTATGTATGTATATATCACATAGACCTGTGATACTATTGCAACTTACTCCTACATTCAGAATGCATCTGCACTGCCATTATCTCTGGTCAGTCTTCAAATGAGGCTTGGGAAGTTTCCCTTTGGCAACCAGGGCTGAAAGAAGTTGGTTGGGATCAAACCTCAGCACCCTGGAAGGGATCAAGAGACTTCTCTCAAGGTCTAAAGCAGCAGGTGCACAGGGTTTAAACATGCAGGTTTTCAGCCTTCATACAGCAGGTGCCCAAAATGTTTATACATTTGGAGTCAAATTCCAGTTTAGCCTCAAAAATAAGTCTTGAATGATGCCTGTACATCTGTTATTCAGCTTTATCTTCTCTATTACAGTCAGCCTAGGCTCTTTTCAGACAGGTAATTCTTAGTGGAAAACTGTCCCTCTTATTCTGAGACCCTCAGCTGACCATCACAGCCCATGGCACACTGGGCAGTGACCCACCTTTTCCATCCAGAGTCACTGTGCAAATTGGATTTGCCAGACTGCTTGAAATGAGGCAATATCTTGGGTGGAAAAGGCATAGCTCTGCTTCACACTGAAGATTTCAAAGCAACCAGTAAAAATCTCTTCAAAGAGAAGACTGGGAGAGGGTCTCATTAATGCATTGAAATATCTCCAAGGTGGGTCTCAGAGGATGGTGCCAGACTCTTTTTTTAGTGGTGCCCAGTGACAGGACAAAGAGCAATGGCCATAAACGAAAGTACAAGAACTTCCACCTCAACATGAGGAAGAACTTATGTACATTGAGGGTGGCAAAGCACTGGAACAGCTGCCCAGGGAGGTCATGGAGTCTCCCTTTCTGGAGACATTCCAAATCCACCTGGAAAAATTCCTGTGTCACCTGCTCCTGTGACCCTGCCCTGGCAGGGGGGTGGACTGGATGCTCTCCAGAGGTCACTCCAACCCTGACTATTGTGATTGTTTTCACCTGTTGGTTGTGGTCCCTAAAGGGCTCAAGAGGGACCCACTAGGGGAGGAAATCAAGCTTTTGTCAGTTTTTGTAAATTTAAAGATGAGATGAGGAAAATGTGGTGCTCTGAATAAATCAAATTACATGATCCCTGAGCTATGTATCATCAACACACGGGAGAGAGATCCACCAGGATGTTTTAGCAAAGCAAGCAGGACTTCCTCTGCTTACCTCTGTATATATAAATATATATACATTAAAAAAAATGAACTCTGTTGCTTGTGTTACCAGCCATACTCTTAGTGCTAGCCCTTTGTCAAGCCAGTTACACTGCAGGCTCTTTCTCCTAGAAACATGGAGAAATAACACGTGAAATTAACCCCCAGACTTTCTTTATCCACAAAAAACATGCTGACCCAGTGCTTGTTTTCTGTGAGCAGGCAGCCTGCAGGGCTTGAATGGTGCTGGGAGAGGGAAGCAGTTTGTGGAGCTGGTGGTCAGGAGCTGAAGGACAGGAGCTGCTTGCATGATGTGACCCAAGTCATGGGACTGCTATGGCATGTGCTGTAAAAGAGGTAATAGCACACAGCCAGCCAGGGCTATTGTAGCATTCAATTAGTGCTTACACACTGCCTTGAATAACTCACATGAAAAGCTGACTTATTATTATTGTTATTATTAAGCTAACAGTATATTCTCTGTGGAGCTCATGAGGAGAAGGTGACGCACAAACAGCACATACAGTAGCAGCTGCATGTGAACAGTGCCCCAGGAGTTATAAAGAAAAAAATTACCTTAATAATGGTTCCTCTGCTGTGGTGGGATTTTCCTCCCTTTAATTATAGTTGCTGCTTTCATTTGAAATTGATTAAGTGTTTTAGGATGGCAAACAGAGCTGGTCTTTTTGGAAAGAACACTCAAAGACAGACAGCCCCAGCTAGGAGTGGAACATTTTTATTTTAAAGGACTCAGAATTTCTTTTGTATGAAGTGGGAAGAAAAGGACTGGATTTGTTGCTCTCCCTAACATCTGACAGTTTTTCCATCCTGAGGACAGGTGTCATGGGAATACCTGGAGAGTGCAAGACCTCACCAGAGGAGAATCTACCATCCTGATTTTAATTAACTGCATTAGATGGAGGAGACAAGAAGAACTGGCAAGTGTGGCTGCCTGTAGACAGTACTTATAGCAACCTCTGTTCCAGAGGGTAGGATGCATTTAGTGTCTGCAGTGAAGGAGGGAGCAACTAATTTTTAAAATTTGTAACACTTGTGTGATTTGCTGGGAGTTAAAGGACCTCCTTCATCTATTACTTTCAGCAACCTTTTGGTATTTCACTTCCATTTTAATTCATATGAGTCAGAACAGCTTCCAGTAGCACTGCTCAGCAGTAACCATTGCACAATTTTGGTCATGTCATATTTACATCGTTTTTCTACCACTTTCACTATGAATACTGTGAAGGCAAACCTCTTACACAATCGTGTTTTATCACTTCACAGAGGTGCTTCTGTTGGGAAGGTTGAGGCTTCTGCAATTTCTGCTTTAACACTTTTGCTGCCCTCTGGTGTTTTGGATATCCTGAGCGAGGAATCACCTTGGATGATTCCATGATATCCGTGGTCAGGAGAGCTACAGAGCTGGCTGGTACATATCCAGGATGGAAAAGTAAGGAAAATGGAGAGGACATTCCAAAGCATATCCATGAGGATGTTCCTTGATTTCTCTAGGAAGAGGGAGAAAATGGGAGGACATAACTGCTAAGTTTTTCCATTGCAGCAGCAATGTGCTCCCTCCCTAAGGGTGGCATGGTCTATATATGGGAATATACGTGGAGACTGATGCCTTCCAGAATTCATCTTGCAAATATTTCCAGCAATTCAATCTTTAGTCATTTCACTCAGCATTTTCTATCAGTTTCAAAATAAACTAACGACAATAGCAACTTTCTTCACTTGGCAAAAAAGAAAACAAACTGAGAAGTGGAGTCACTCCTTTCTACCCATTTCACTGTCCACAAATAGAGTCAGCCTGGTTTAGTGGAGCACTGCTGTACAGCTGCACAGCTGTAATTTTTTGGTTTGTTTTCCCCCCTCTTGAAGAAAATACCAGTGTGATTATTTTGAAAATCAGATTTTTGGGGATATTTTACACCATTTAATTAAGTAAAACCTTGCTGAAGTGAGTAAAGCTGTTCCTGGTCACACTAAGTTAGACTCTGGCCTAGAAAAAAAGTAAAATGGAAGGTGTCACATTACAAAAATCATAGTGACATTTAAAGTAAAAAAGATGAGATAACCAACTAAAATACTTGTAGGCTTATTTTAAAGACAAAAGCATTATCTTGAAAAAAATGGTGCATGACTGTTTCTAATACAACTTCAAAGTGTCTTTGAATTGAAAAAAATTCAGGCTGCCATTGCAATTTTGGCAAAAATACTTTAAAGCTAGCATGTCCTTACTGAGGCACCACAATGGTATCCAGAAATATATTTCAGACCACTGGAATGCCTTTGGTCATAATATTGCATCACAGTTACATAATTGTGATCACAACAATGATCTTTTGTCATTAAGGTTTATGACATTTCATAATTAATGAGGTGATGACATTTCACTGACATAATACTTTGAGCTTGTCTTACAGAATAAAGGGGCATAGACCTTCCCTTCAGCATTTATCTTTATCTAGGGCTAAGAAATAGCATCTTAAAGGGTCACCACCAGGTACATTTGGGTTCTTTACTTTCCTAAATATATGTGCTGCAAAATCTACCCTTAATACCAAGGCTCTGACTGTCTTTGTTTGTACAAGGGGAATTACAAACACTGAACAAATAAGGTGGTCTATGTCTTTGAGAGTGTCTCTATTTTATTGTAATCATTTCCCTTCTGCGTTTGTCACTCTAATAGTGTTGGGGCACATGAACCTAACTGACAACTGGCAACAAACACATGGAAAAAATATATAAAAAAGGAGAAGTAACACAGGTTATTTACATTGCCCAGGATAAATGCAGAAGCTAAATAACCAACACTGAACAATGGTTTTTGAAATAGGGTTTTTTCCAATTGTTTAAGCTTAATGACCAAAAGTAATGATGGTAGTAAAAGTGAATACACACCTGTAATGTAACTGTGCCCGTTTAAATTTGGCTGAAAATAATTTTATTTACCTCTTAAAACGTCTGTTTGCAAGGTGTCCCATGTGGTAAAGCATATATTCTATCAAAAGGTCTTGAATAAAGAGGACTAAGAGGCTCTGGGGCTGAGTACACCAATGTTAAGGTACTGTTACAGTTGGCATCAGGATTAGCCAGGTAGGCACCTTCCTGGGCCAGAACCACCTGGAGATCAGATTCCAGCAGACCAATACTTGGAAATGACACTTTCTCACCAAGACCATACGATCTTCACAGACAAAAGGAACAACAGATAAGGTAAAGATGTATTTTCCCCCATTTACTGTGTCTGCTTTACTACTGGGAGGGCAGAAAGACTATAGGATGAAGTGTCTGTCTTGCCCATGATGGTGATGTGGCAAGTCTGTGGCAGAGCTGTGAAATATATTTCTGTATCCTGAGCTCAGGCAAAGGGGTTTCACTGCAAGGCCATCCTTCACACTGAAATTAAGTGATTAGTGTTCATCTTATAGCTGATATAAATACAGCTACATACATACTAGCTTTAGAACAGTTTATACAATAGGCAGCTCTTATATGTGATTTTTAATATCAAGCTGGACTTTCTGTAAGATTAATACTTGTGGTTTAATGTTAGCTCCCCACTCCCAGTGGGGACAGAGAGGCAGGTCAAAGAGTCAGCTGCTTTCTGGTGCTCCCAAGCTTTGCCACTCTTTGCCACCAGTTTCTGTTTAGAGCACATGTTACTTCTCACTGCTCCCTGGAACATCCTACACACTGTAGTAGCTCACGTGTTGCTTTGTGGTCTGGGGTTTTTTTAGGCCACACCTGATCAGGGAGGTTTAACAGTGTAAGATCAGTTGGAAGCTGTCAGCTTCCAAAGCAAAAACTAAGTTCTATGTAGACTTCAGATATGAGAGCAGAGGTGAGAGGGAGGCATGTCCATGATCCATTTGACAGGGAACTTCATTCCTGTGAAATTATCCTTTCCCTTCTCTGTCCTGGTATCCTCCCTGCTCACTGCTGTGTCCATAGCTGTAATCTGAGGCTACCTGTCCTCCCAGGGCCCCAGACAGAGAGGAAGGTTGAAAGGGTCCCAGCCTGAAGAGGCTACGGACGGGGTGAGATGGAATCAACAAACAGCAGCAGGAAAGCAGTGCTGGAAACTCCTTGCAGTGGTGAGGGAAGGAAACCCACTGACACCACAGCAGGAAGGCTGGTTGTGTGAAGAAGCCGTGCTGGGGTAGGGATGAGCTGCCCTGCTTGGGCCCCGAGCTGACAGACAGGAGTTGGGACACTCAGTCACTCCTTTGTTACCCCTTTGTCACCCCATTGTCTGTGTCTGGTGGCTTTCCACCCCCAGCCTGAGGCAGAGCTCATGATGGGAGCTCCACATTCAAGCTCTGAATTAGCCAAAACAATCTTGTGCCCCTTTTCCCTTGCCTTGCCTGGGGTTTGTTCTTTTGAGATACCTACAAAAAGGCTGGGGAATTTCTGCCAGCTGGAAGGACATGGTGGGAAACCAGCCCTGATTCAACAAGTCTGGAACCTTCCTGTGGGCAGGCCAGGAGACTGAAGGCTGTTGCCCTTGTCTTTACAGCTGCTGGGGTTGGCATGAGGTGTTCCCAGCTGTGCAAGACCTGCCAGTTATTCTTAAGCCAGTGCGGATGCCCTCACTGAACACTGGATTTCTGCTCCTATGGTGGTCTAGAGGGACAATCTGTAAGGGCAGGAAGGGAATTCAGCCTTGTTCCTTTTGGACTGACTGTCCCCAGTGTCCCTTTGTGTTTTCCAGGAGTGCCATAGGATGCAGAGCTGCCCCAGCAGTGCAGCTGTGGGCGACATGGACACGTGCCCAACAGGAAGCATCCTGAGACAATGGAATTCATTCCACACGTATGTTCCTTGGCTGTGCTGGAAACAGTGACCCGAATGTGGCAGTTTTGATGTCCCCTCACTCCAGCCTCCACTCCCCTCCCCTCACTTGTGAGTGGTTCATGAAGAAAGCTACAAATCATTTCCCAGGGACAAAATGAATAAGAACCCCCCTCACCTTTCCTCTGTATTCATGCTTTAGCATCTGAGATCCCCTGTGCTCTTGCTGCAGTTTGAAATAGAAAGACAATTGCTTTACCAGTGTCCCAAGTAATTGCTTCATCTACTCATGCCTGCCTGTACCTCTGCCAGGAAAAGGGGTATGCACAGGCTCCTTTGAAGAAGGTTTTAATGGCATTTGTCTTCTGCATACTAAAAAATCAGGAGCTTCACCCCCTTCCCCTTCTCTGCTTTGCTCACTCTGAAAGCAAACAGAAACAAAATAAAAGTTGCATTTACAGCACGGTGTTGGTGGTACAGTTATTCCACAGGGAAAACCTGATATATCCACCTATTGTCTGAGGCACTACTAAGAGACCTTAGTCAATGAGCAAGTTACGAAAACAGGTATCCTTCCTTAGAGATTAATGTGATATGTGCATTTGATATTTCCTGCCCTACAGCACAGATTGTTTGTGCCGATGGACAAGTGAGAAATGCAGCTTTCCAGAGGGGGGGAAGGACTGTTGCAACACACCTTTATTGTCCTCCTCTGGAACGGCATATTCGATTCGTTTTCCATCCATCCCTGCAAATACATTTCCTATAATTGCTGCTATGTCAGATGCGCTGCAATCCGTCCCCTCCTACGTCAGCTGCATTGTTGTAACCCCCCTCCGATGTCAGGAAAACCGTAATCCTCCTCTTACGTTGCATCGGGGCTGCGTCTCTGACATTTTCAGCTGCACTCACCCGAAGTCAGACAGAGCAGGGACAGAGAACAAAACACCACTTTCTGGCCCATGAATGTAATGAGTTCTCCGGCTGATGAGTGTGCATGTGGGTGTTTGAAAGCAAGGTCAGAAGGCGTTTTGCACGCTCAGAGGCTGGTATTCTGCAGCCACACACCACACAAAGGTTCCTGTTGGGGCTGAGCGTGAGAAGCTCAGCAGAATTTTTGCGTGGCATTGAATCGTGCATCACACGTTCTTATACGTTGGTTCTGCGCGCAGGCTGTGATGGAGGGGAAGACAATAAATAACGTTTCAGAGAACAAATGGTTAGCAAAATTCCTGCTTTGTAAGCCCTGAGTGATGAAATGACTCCAGTGAAGCAGGAGTGGGGGAGGTGGGCTGGCTCACAGTTTGTGAGTGGGACACCAAGACAATCTATTTTCAAATGTGTACATGTGTGTTATGCTTCATCCCCGGGGCTGAGCAAGACCCTATGAACAATAAGACAAGGCAAATTTCTTACATGCAATTCCTGGCACAAGCCAACCCCGAGCTTCCAGGGAAGAAAAGTACAGGGCATATGGAGTCTAAATATATGCAATCATGGATGACAAGAAACATGGAAGAACTTTTTGGATGGAGCTGTTTGTTGACATCCTGAAAATATCTTTCACAAGATGGATACTGACAAGACAAGTCAAAACCAGATGGTTCTCCAGTGATGGTTTCACAAGAGCTTTAAGTTTGGGGTGGAGTAAGCAGTTTGTGCTACTGGAGCAGATTGATTATGACTCCTCAAGTAGGAAACCAGATGCTCATCCTTGAGCTAGAACTACTCCCCTCGTTACACAGCTGATGTAAGCAGAGAGCACACAGCTTTGTCCTCATATTCAGCAGGACATGCTATCTTCAAGCAGTCTTCAAGTTGCATGCTCTTAATCAGTTTTGAGTTGCCTCAAACAGTTTCCTTTCTGTCGATAGCCGTCAACTCTCAGAAGGTCGGTGACACAGATTTTCTTCCCTACTTAATTTCTGCTTTTCAGTTTCATAGATGTTTCCCCAGTCTTGCAGTACATACTGGGAGAAAATCATTACAGTAAGATATACAACTACTTATCTTGGTGGTTAAGATAGACAAGTGTTTTGATTTAAAGAGATGCCTTTTTAGAAGCTATTGTAATTACGTGAATATAGCAAGATCATATTCTATAGGTATTTGTTTTAAAGAATAACTCTGCCAGATGCATAAAACAGTAAGAGATATAGTTACAGAGAAATTCTCACTGAAAGCAAGGGTGAGAAAGTCAGGAATTGAACTCATCTGAAAATTTTGGTTAGATGCTTCCATAGGAGCTGAGATATGTGACACAGACTCCTCCAGCCATCATGGTTCTACTTTGGAAAGTCACTCATGGCAGCAGGGCTTTTGGGGCTGAAAGCCTCTAAATTCTGTCACTTGTAATGGAACAAGGAAGAGTGTGAAGAAGAATGAAATGGGTATTGACTTTCTCTAGGTTCCAGTGCAAAACCCCTTCTGGTGGGTCTGTGTGAGGATACACTTGTGCATCATTCTGTAGCTGCAGATGGCACATCCCATCAAAGGTAAAGATCTGGGATTGAGAGAACTGGTGGCAATTAAGTGCATAGTCTGGGAAGCCTACATAGGAATCTTTTTTACTTCACTGTGTGCCAATAAAAACTAGGGTGATGGCCAAACCTTTCCAAAGACTCATTTGTTAATAAAAGATATTAGATAAGAAACTCAATACATTTTCATGTTCACCCCTTTGACAGCATGAAATTATTCTGGTGGTTTGTAATTCAGGGTTTTAACCTACTAGCAATATTGATAAGTATTTTCCTCAGTCAAAAAGTAAGTTTCTAACCTTTGAAATCAAAGTGATAAGCCATAAAGGGATGTGTGCCTTCTCTGTTAGTGCTGGAAGGTACTTCTGATGCTTTTGGAGAAGCAGAATAAGGTGCTTTACAGAACATGCATTGAATTGGATAAACACAAGCTTGCAGTGTAGTTAGGACAAAGGACAGGATGGAGCAACACATTCACCACAACCAGTATGGGGCTGTGGTGAGAACATCTATTACTGCATTTTCACAAGACAGAAGGGTATTTAGAATCTCTTTTTTTAAAAAAATTTGTTAAGGCTTGTTAAATAACACAGCAGCCACATGAGTGTTTAGAGAGAATTCACTCACGCAGGAACCTTTATGGTTGGAAATAGGTATGGAAAAGGAAATACTGATCTGGGGATCAGGGGTTAGAGAAAAATGCCAAGATCAAACCCAGTGAGTGATGAATAGTAAAGGCATGAACAGACTACAGTTCACTGGGTGATCCAGTGCCAGTCACTGAAGCCATTCACTGGGGAATTTCCAGTGATAACAAACTCCCATGTGAACTCCCTGCACCCAGCTTCATCAACAGACAGAAAGGCAATTTCTCTTGGGCACATTATTAATTGCAAACTGTTTGCCTGGCATTACAAGAAAGCAGAGTGGGCTTATGTGTCTCATCACCTCTGAAAAGCCTGGGATTTGTGTTATCTGCTCACTGTGTTTTGAGGAAAACATGGGAATGACAGGAGGTGAATTGCAGGAGGTTATCACTGGATTCTGAATGGTGGAAATGTGGTGATAGGAAACAGTGATGCTGGACTGGCACTGCAGAGTGGGGGGTTTCACAGACTCCTGAGCAGAAAGAAATGGGAAAAAATTTGCTGCCTGTCATCAGAGAGTGATAAGGAGTGAAGAGAGATGCTATTTGTGGTAGTGAATGTGCAGCTTTTCCCGATAAATGAGACAAGGATCCACAAGAACCTATTGATGTCAGTAGGATGGGCTTACTCCAGCTGGAAAGCAGCACCCTGAGTCACCAGCAGATCTCTTCACCCAGGGCTTTGCTCTCAAGCCTGCCACGTGTGAGTATAGTGTGTGTGCAGGCACACACCTGTGTAAGGAGGAGGAATCTCCTCTAAATCATTTTGCTGCTGCACATGGAGGCAACATACCCAATGCCTGGCATTATCTACCCCTGGCAAACTGCTACAGCCCAGGATGGAGGGTGAACCGTCAGGAGACAGATGCAGACACCCCTCGTAAGGAGGATTTCCATGTCTGACCATTCACATTTCCATCTGGAATGAACACTCAAAATGTCCTTCCCAACTGCACCATTGTATCATCGTGTCTGACACAGAAGGATCAGCATTCCTGCACTGCCCTGGCAAATGTCACCAGAAAGGACAGGGGAACTTCACAGACCTATCACTAATGTAGGCTGCTGGCCTTTACAGTCTCATCAGTGAACTGTTTTACATAAAAGCCATTAGTGAACACAGTGAAAACATGATTTTCGTCATTGGAATAGCATGAGAAAGCTGGAGACTCATGCTGGATATGCAGCAAGGAATAAGTTGGAGCAGGGAGCAGTTAAGCCCTCCTGGAGAGGGAGGACACAGCCAGGCCGTGCCTTGCTGAAGAAGGTGTGTATCCATGTATCCCTCCCAGCTGGGATCACCACAGGCCCCCTTGGTAGCCACAACTTTAGAGCAAATGCAGTGAGATCCTCCCTGTGTGTCTGCAACCTACAGCCCTCATGAATGATGGGAGGAGACCCCAGGTTTGTCTTTTGAAGTGGTGCCCTTGCTTTTGCCCCAGCTGAGAGCTGAGTTGGCAGGAGAGCAAGGAGATCAAGCGCTCACACAAGCAGTGAAGAGCAATCCATCTGCACTGCTATGTCTTGTTTGACAGGACCTTCACAGCCAGAGCTGGTCCCCTGGCCATGAGCTTTGCTCTAGACACACCCCAGTGCAGTACTAGTGAGAGGGATGCTCCACTTGGTCAGCTCCTGCATCTGGCCCACCCGTGCTGGACCAGTGCTCACAATTTGGCTCAAGGCATCCTTTGCCTTGGTACTTCACTGTACTCCTAGTTTGCTCCAACTGTACATTCCTAGCCACAACATGGATGCTTTTTTGAAATGGCAGATGCCCCAAAAAAAGATAGAAAGAAGGAAAGAAAAAGCTTTAAAAGAAATAAAATTGTCAGTGACCCCTGCTGGATACAGACACAAGTATTCCTTTTGGGCTTGCCACTCAGGTGCCAGTGGTATGTGTGCCTGGCTGAGGCCCTTGGGAGGGAAATAGCAATAGTTAGACTAGAGTAAAAAAATACACACAAAAAAAAAAAGGTGGAAGAAAGTAAAAATTGCAACATTTCCCCCTCTTTCTATGTGTGTATCAGAGCTTTATGGAACATAGCATTTTTCCTTCCTTCTCAATTGTAAATTGCCCCTTGTTACAAGATTTTCTCCTTCATCACCTTTTTCTATCTGCCTTCATTTCCACATCTGCAAAACGTGTCACGGATCTGACCCTCCTGGCAGGAACAGCATGTCTGTATAGCACAGGGAGAAGTTTGGACACATGTAAAGCACCACCACATGCTGTTGGCACAACCCCTCATCACAAGGGTGAACGGAAAGGCTCCGTGGCTGCACAGCAGTTCTGTAGTCACACTATGACAAAACAGCCTTCTGCCATTTGCAAGCAAGCACACTCTGTCCAGCAGCAGGGATCTGCTCCAGAAGAACCCTTTCCCAGCAGTCCTGACCCTTCCCTTGCTGCCTGCTATATATGCAGGCTCCATTTAGCTCCTGCTAAGGCCAAACACAGGAGGCACTATGTATCTTACCAGCTCCTTCTCCCAGGAAAAGACCTCATCCCTTGTCTCCAGGATCTTCTGACAGTAGAAGTCTTTGCAGATTGCATATCTGAGCTGAGCGGGATCTTAAGTTTTCCTTCCCACCTTTTAAAACCAGCTCTGGATGCCCAGGCAGGAACAAGCCAAACTGCCCATGCATCCCATCCTCCATCCTTTCTGGCCCTGGGGACAGTCTAAGGGGAAACATTCCTCTCAGGAATTGCAAATGGTTCATCTTTGTCTCCCAGTGGCTCCCTGGCCAATGCAGTTGATTGTTCTTGAAAGCCCTTGCAGCTGTCGAGTCTTCCACTGGGTCTGGAGCCAGGATAATTGATGTGCCCCAGGTCCAAAATAGTTTAAGACAACTGCATTCTGTCCACCTAAAAGTCACCCAGCAGGTCTTTGGGGATGGCCCCCAGCAGCTGTGCTCTTTAACAGCTGTATTTTGGAAAGGGAGAAGGGACTCCTGTAACGTGGACAGTTGTCTCAACTGCCTTGGAAAGAAACAGCAGGATGTCTGTCCTGGCTTGACTGAAAATGCCCTCAGCCAGTGCTAACTGTGCCAAAACCATAATTACCTCGTCTTCCTTGTTCTTCTGGCATCACCAAGAGCTGGTTTTTATGGGCAATAATAGCAGTGCTGCTTCTTTCCCTAACAAGCTCGTGTGAGCTGTTTCTGATGTCTCCATTTCTTGAATCCAAAGAAATCCTCTACCTGCTCTGTAATTGTGTGCTAATTGCCAGTTACAAAGGCAGAATATTCTGCCTGATTTGAGGCCAACTGGCTTTTGGCTGCAGCATCGCCTGGTGATCAGGGGTAATGGAAGAAGGTGCACATTGCCACCAGAAAACAGATTGTGGTGCTGTGGTCTTCATTTTCCAAAGCTGCAGTGCCTTTCTGCGTAAGCAGCCCCATGCAGCCAATAGATCAGTGCATCCTCATTATTCATCCTGTAAAAAATATGAAGCATCTGCAAAATCTGGCTGAGTGTGTACAAAGGATTTGGACAGGTTCCCCTGGTGTTCTGGATACCCCCCCAGAGTGGATGTGGTGAGTCTGGAGAGGGTTGGCTGCCCACCCACCAGGTTAGATTTTCTGCTCAGTGACCAGCGTTAAGCTTTGTCTTCAATTAATCTATGCACAAAAAGAAAATTGAATTTATAAAAAAAGGAAGGCTTTGCATCACGGGCACTTTTCTTCTCTCCAGCCACTGTGATCCAGCATTCACCTCCCTCCTCTCCCAGCCCCTGGGGAAAGAGCTTTTATATCAAATGGTTGTGTCACCAAATAGATGTGTTTGCCAGGTCAGTAAGCAGCAGTGACATATGAAGCTGCAAACAGGCTGAACTTCTGTTTTAACAGTTAGAGAGTTTGAACAAATACAGGTAAAGAAAAGTATGAGCTCTCTGCTTCCACCATCACCCCCAACATCAAAGGCCCTGCTGGCTCAAGAGGCTGACAAAGATGTCTGCGGATAGGAACAACCTTTTTTGCCTCTAATCCATGAAGGACTAAGTCATGAAGGAGACTGATCCATGAATCAGACTTCCCTGACACGCAATCTTTGCAGAAGGGACAAGCCCCTCAGTCCTAGGTCATGTGCAGGAGTGCAATGCAGTAAATGATCCCCTGAGAGTCACTTATAGGTTACCTGCATTAGTAGGTGAAGAAGGGCACACAGACCTGCTAGTCCACACTGCTCAGCTGCTGGCTCACTCTGTGGGTCTGTTTTGGACTGCTCTAGCCAGCTCTCTCTAACCCAGGTCTGCTTGGAAGGGGCCTGCATAGTGGAAAAATGAGTGAGCAAGTGCTGCATGAGACCAGTTAGTGGCTTTTTTTTTTTTTTTTGATTGGCAGGGTGTGAGTGCCACAGGAGCTTTGGTGCATTAGCTCAAAGTGGTGAGTAACTACTCAGTTTTCAGGATCTGGCTCCTAGGATCTGATGCTCAGGCCAGAGAACATCCATACTGATTCAGCAGACCCAGCACAAACTGCTAACTTCCCCCTTCTGCACATGAGGCGTGTTTAATGTCTGCATTGTGTTAAACAGTGAAAATGAACACTTTCCTGATAATTGCTCTCAGGAAGGAGTAGCATTATAGTCAAGGTATCCTGCAGAAACACCATGAGTCAAAGGAGAGTTAATTCCAAGACAATTTTGCTGTTAGCTGGGATCCAAGCTGTGAAAATTTTGTGCAGCTCTGAGGAAGCAGAACCCAGTAGGGCTGTAATTTTCAGTCTGTCATCCTTTATATTCCCTTTTTTTCTACAAAGATATGCCTGGTCCAAACCCCAGGCCAGGCTTATTGTGTTGCCTGTGTTCACAGGGGTAGAAGTACCCTTTGGATACACTTCTTGCATCATTAATCACAGACTTTGATCCTTCTGCTCTCATTTCCTCTGTGGCAAGAGCCCAATATCTTCCTGTCTGACACCACTCTGCAGGACTCAGTCCTGTCACCAACTGCACTGAACAAGACTGCAATACTTTCAATAGCTCCTCAGGAATCCAGTGACCCAAGTGCAGATGGAGGTGCCCAAAGTATTCCAGTAGGTATGTGTTAATAACATCCAAATATTGTTGACCAATAAAATGCAACAGGGCTGGTGCAGTGCTCCTGGAGGACACGTGAAATGGCCAGATCTGTACTCTGTGCAAGCTTTGCTGAAGGGCTGGACATGTCAGATAGATGGGCTGGGCACCAAGCCCTGTTCATTTAATCCATCTCTCAAATCAGAAACTTCCTGTGCCAAAGGTTGTATCTCATAAGCAAAGAGTTAAGCTTGTTGTCAGTCCCTCATAAATACCACATTAACTGCTGGCATTTTCAGTGGCCAGAACTCCAAAAGCACAAACCAAGGAGTTGGACTTTGGGCACTGACAGGAGAGGGGGGTGTAATTGTGAAGATCCACAGGGACAGGACAAGAGGCAACAGAAATAGGTTGCAAAAGGGAAATTCTGATTAGGTACTAGAAAAAGTTATTTCCTTGTGAGGTGGTCACACACTGGAACAGGCTGACCAAAGATGCTGTGTAATCTGCAGCCTCAGAGATATTCAGCTGAGTCCCTGAGAAGTCTGATCTATGTTGGCTGTGCTTTGAGCAGAGGATGGGACCAGATGCCATCCAAAGTCCTGTCTGACCATGACAAGTAAATGATTTTATGACTCTGTGGCCAGTGTGGGCTAAGTCACTGTGATTGAAGAAGGCACCTCAAGGATGGAGACTGAACTAAATTCTCCTCTGTTTTATAACTCTTAAATGAGAAAGTGCAAAAATCCTCTTTCTCACCTTAGGGATTGCGGGGAGCTACTCTGTATCAGGGACCCCCAAGACTGTATCTGTTATTACTTGTCTCTAAGCTACAATTTTAGTAACACAGGGGGTTTTTTCTGGTTTATTCACAAGAAACATGGTTCCAATCAGCCATAGAGAACACAGTTCCTGTTCAGCAGCTGATATTTCAGGGGGGAATCACAAAGCCACTGGGACCCAGCAGCAGCATTTTGTGGTCAGGGCACAGAAATGAGCTGTGGGAAACCGTCTGCCTCTTTCAGACCAAGCTGTGGAAGCGAGATGTCCCACCACAGAAGGAAGTCTCTAAACTCCCAGGTCATCCTTTCTTTGCTCCTGGCTATTTAAAGAGCCTGTGGAAAATGGAACAACTCCAGCACAAGGGACTGAGAGCAACCCACTCCCAGAGAGCACAGAGACACAGTCAGGACACTGCGGAGGAGGCTGGAGACGTGGGTTTCCCTCGAGGGGTGAAGCAGTTGGCTGGTTCTGCATCTCCCACATCCTGTGTCACAGCCCTCAGCCAGGGCACCCCACTCCTCCTGCTCTGTGTCCTGCCACATCTGCAGCGAGACCCTTCTTCTGGCAGCAGGAGCGGGACAGGCACCTGAGGGGATTTCTGAGGAGCAGAGGAGGGGCTCCATTCCATGCAAAACTTACTGCTTTATTTTGCTGCCAGAAGGACAAACCGGTGGGTACCTCCAGAAGGAAGGAAGCAGGGGCACAGTGATGCCTGACACACCTTAACCAGAGAGCAAACAAGAGAGAGGGAGGTGAGCAGGATTTATGGCTGTGACCTTTAGGCTTTCAGCACTTCTTACTCTATAAAGGGGGTAGTTTTCTTTGTCTGAATTGCAAAACTGTGATAACCTCCTGCACTCAGTAACAAGGGCAGGGGTGTGCCTGTGTGCTTCAAATTAAAAATCATGCATTTAACTGATGAAAATTGTATGTTAAAAAAATATGCAGAAGAAAAGCAATAATATGAGAACTGAACATAAGTGTTTTTGCAGGAATTGCCTGCTCTTTCCCTCTGGGCCACTGTATTTGCCCAGCACATAAACAACATTGCTCACACAACTCACAAGGAAATCTGACCAGCAGCAGAGGCTGCCTGGGTGGGGAGATATTTTTGTCCCAAGGCCCAAAAGAGGAACAAACAATTTTGAGCAGAGGGCATAGGTGAAACAAAAGTTGAAGGAAGCCAGCTCTGGGGCAGTGTGGGGAAGATAGACCAGTGCCTTGATGGGTGAAAGCAAGACCTCTCGTGATCAGAGGGAACAGCCCAGAGACATTGGGACTGGGACACAGCAGAAGGAGTCAGAGATGGAGAGAATGGAAGAAGAGATGAACTTGTGGTGCTACCATGAGGAGAGGAAGAGTAGGAGGAAAGCTGATCTGAGGTGTGGGCAGAGGATGCTCAGCCCAGTTTCACATATCAGGATGAAGAGCTTGGTCAAATATGGAAGGGAAGAGAGTGGGATGGCAGTGGATGGAAGGGGCAGCCCCACAGGCAGAGAGGGCACCAGCATCACTGGTGTTGCAGGAGGACCTGCTGTGCCCAGCACAGGGTGAGGCAGACTGGGAGGGGGAAGGAGGTGGCAGTGCAGGGCTCCCATGGTGGTGGGAGACATCCTGACATCCCTGAGAGCTGCTGGGCACTGTGACAGTGGGAACAAACAGCCCTTTCAGGGACCTCCACAGTAAACAGGAAGGAGAAGATAAAGCTGCAGCCAGAGAGGCCACTTGGTTTCAAGGGAGATTTCTTTCATTTTAGAAAGACATGGTCATGTTTGCAGCTAAACAGCCAAGCCTGAGGGAAATATAACCCATGGATGGAGGGGAAACCCCGCAGGTCTGTGCCAGTGCTCCCCACCTTGTCTGTCACATTGGCACCTTCTTTATCCTCAGGTCCTTCAGCCATAAACCTCCCTGATCTCAACCCACTCCAGGAGGAGGACCCCCCTCAGCATTTTGAGATCAGCTTCACACATCCCAGCCACCAGAGAAGATTTTCTTGTGATGGGCTCTTCCAGGAGGCTGCCAACCTGATGCCACTCATACTTGGGCTGGCTTCCTCTGCACACTCAACTTCTGTCCCATCCCATCCCATCCCATCCCATCCCATCCCATCCTATCCCTCTTCATCCTATCCCACCCTCAGGATAGGAGCAACAGCTGAGGGAAGAACTGGCTGTACTGAAGCAGCAGCAATGCAAAGAAGATGCTGGAAAGCACAAATTGAAGGCACACCATGAAAGCATCCACAGATGGGAATGCAAATGCCTGACCCCAGGGAGCACATCTCTGTTGGGTCACATCTCTAACCCTGTCTCCCAATGCCTCTGTGTATGGAGCTAGATGAGTTGTGGTAAATGATGCCACATGGAAAACACACTTTAGATGGTTTTGAGGAGCTGTCACACAGGGGCTTTCTTTGAGTTCTCCTCCAGATTTGTTCTCTGGCACTGACAGCAATGGCTGCTGTCAGCACGTCTGTCCTGGGCAGCACTGGCAGGGCAGACAGGGCTGCGGGTGCCTTCCTTACTCTGCAGTGTAACCTGACTCAGTGTGGGTAGGAGAAGTCCTTGTCTGGCTCTACTGCTCTCACCCCTGCTGTCAGCAAGCAGAGATAGCAGAGGGGAAGTGCTGGTTTTCCAGCACAGATTATTTTCCTAAGGATTCCTACCCCTTGTGAGTCACTGGAGGTTTTTCCGCTGACTGCAAGGAATGAAATCCTATCACTGAGATATTCAAAAAATGTGTGCAGTGGTCAGGAGTGCTGCTTTATCAGCTTTTAGGACACCATTTGTGCTAAGACAACTTTGGTTGGAGTGAAGATACAGCTAACTACAATTTAGAAGCCACATCTCCAAGTGAAACACACGGAAACAGCTTTCTCTGTCTAAAAGATGTGCAATATCCCAAAACACAGTGGTGACTTGATACGTGCTTAGCCAACTGTGGTCTTAATTAGATCCTTTTGTCCATGAGAAGCATTGGAAGTTGGGTTTCAGTGCTAGATGGCCACGATCCCACCCTGAGTTTCTGCACACAGTTGCTTTGCCTTTTCCCAGAGCTCACGATGGAGTAACATCAGTCACAGCACCACGGGCAGCACGGTCTGGTAGCACAGAGTCCCTTCCTCCCAGCTTCCCAGATGTCAGCAGCCAACCACTTCCATCCCACACTGGCAGAATAGCAGGTCAAGATATTCTCAAACAAACAGACACCAAGTAAAAGCAAAGTTCAGCGTTTTAAAGATCAGCAGTGTGTTTGCAGCTGAAGAAATTCCCTGGGTGGTTTCTGCACAGATCTAAAATAGCCAGTCTGGGGGAAAGGTTTGCATTTACCTACAAATATCCATTTTCCTGCAAGTAGAGTGCTTTTTCTCAGCTTTCTTGGAAAGAGGCCTCCAGTCAGCTCATCCCAACTATCATATGGAAAGGATTTTCAAACTGCACTAATGTGCAGGGAGATGGAGGCACTAAGTGCTGGTTTAGACATTCTAGAGAAGGTCAAAACCCTGTTTAATTTCCATTACTGTCACTCCAGTCCCTTTTGATAGTGCTGAATAGCAAAGGGAAAAAGAGAAAGATAAAAACGATCTTAAAAGCTTTTCAAAAATACCACATTGTTAAAGAAGACATTTGCTTTAGAGTGGCTTTAAAGGGAAAGAAAGTGTGAAAGAGCAAACATTTCTTCACTGATTCCCAAATTAAGGGCTGGTCATGGGGATGATTGAGATGTCATTCAGTGCTTGTTGGACACTGAGACCAACTGAATGCCCTTTTACCCCCTGCTGATGTGAGCAAAAGAGATACTCAGATACCAGTGGAGACTGTGGGAATGGGATATGTCCCCTGGTCCCCCTGCATCCCTGAAGCAGCACAGGGTAAGCAGACAGACAGTCAGGATCTGTGTTGCACAACAGAGCAAAGGCTTGGAGAGAAGGGCCGTAAGATCTTGTCCAGAAGGGAGAGAGAGCAGCCACAAGCTCAGAGAGACCACAACTGCTTTCTGCAAGGCATAAATGTCACACACTGCATTTAAAATACTTGATCAGCCTTGTCCAGCCAGCTCGGCTCTGGAAATAAACAGACTGTTCTGCTTTTTAATGTCTTTCCCTCAAATGATGCTCTAGCAACAGACTGTGTTCAAAAAAGTTCCGCAGTTGCAGTTCAAGATTTATTTTAACTTTTCAGAAAAACAAAACCTCAGAACCAAAACAAAAAGAGCCAGAAGGGACTGTGGGAAACTTTTTCCTAGATAAACGTGAAGTTAGATTATTTTGCTCTTTCCACCCTGACAGAGCTGACAGGATCCCACCCGGACAGGATGGAGGATGTGTGGTCTAATGACTAACAGGGCCAGAGAGTCTGAGCCCAGACATTACCAGCATAAAGAAGCACCTCAGGCAAATCTCTAATTGCCTATGATTTATTCCCATTTATCCAGGGGGCAGCAGCTCACTCCCGGGAATGCGGTGAGCATTTAATCAATTAGGGCTTGATTGCTGCTTTGAAATCTTGGCTTCCAAAACATGCAGGGTAATTGCAGAAGTCCTTTATTATTCCCAGCAGTAGGGATCATGCCATGTTTGCACACACAGATCAGACCCTTCCCAAGCCTGGCTGGTCCCCCCCACCCATCTGTGTAACCTGCTGATGTGGATCATGGCTAGAGCAGGATGCTGCCCATCATTACTGGAGCTGTGAGAGGTGGATCACAGGTAAGCTAAACACAGGCAACCAGAGAAGTTGTTCCACTGATTAGAGAGGACAGCCAGTTTGTAACCCCATCCTCAAGGCATGGCACTGGAAGGGAGCAGGAGACATGGCTGTGTTCCTGAGAGGAAGGAAGGGACATGCCTTGAAAATAGAGATAGTTGGAGATGGAGATGAAGCAGGCTGAGGTGACTATGATCAGTGGAAATGCCAGTAGCCTTTAATCAAAGCCCACCTACACTCTGCAGATGGATACTGCCGAAACACTCAGACAGATGATAAACCAGAGGTAGCAATGAGCTCTGAGCTGCCCTGTGTCCCTGGCAGCACACATCTCCTCAGCTCCCCAGTGGGGGAAGCAGGACCATGCTCAGGGACCCTGGCTGCTGCCCCAGGCTGCAGAGCCTGTGCCCCCTGCACAGCTCCTGTGATGGGACACAGTGCAGCCAGCATACAACCTCAGGGCTGAAATGGGGCCTTCTGTCAGCTCTGTGGAAGGAAGGCAAGTGAAAATTTTTTAGGTGTCTCACAGGAGAAGGAGGTTAACTTTCTTTACTAGATAAGACATTTTCCATCCAACCAGGACATTTCAAAATGGCCCATTCCCAAACAAGCCTTTCTGAAGACTGAGCAAAAACAAAGTGTCAGAAGCCACTGGTTTGAGTTCCTCCTGCCTCTGTTTTGCCCACCCCCCCCCGGCCCTGGCCTTGCTTCCCCCTTTGCCTTCTTCCAAGGAAGAGAGGAAAATTGTTGACATTGAAAGGCTGCCAGCAGGACTGAAATTTCATTTTACAGCAGCCTCGGTGGCCACACCAAACTCTGCAGGACCTTAGTGCCAGAGTCCTGCAGCACCATGGGGCTGGTGGCTGTAGGCACTGCTGTGACCCAGGGGCTCCTGGAGGTGGCCCCAGGTCAGATGGCTTTTCTACCCACCCATGGAGCCAGGGGAGCTGAGGGAACTGGGAGCACTATGGGAGGCACTCTCCTCTTCCATTGGGGGTTGTTCACCCTCAAGGGTGTTAGAAGCGAGCCAATTGCTCCAGAGGGGCTTGATCCTATTTCCCCACTGGCTTCTTGCCATTTGTTATTGAAATCAATGACCTTGGCTATGTGGGACTGTTGCCCACTTTCAAAACTAGCACCCAAGTGCCCAATCTGTCTGGGGCAGTCTCATTTTGGAAAGTGCCCAAGGAGGATGACCCCTCTGTCTACTACTAAATGTCCTATGTGACATTTTGCAACAGCCAGCCATGTCCAGAGGAGAAAGCCGGGTTCAGAGCCCATGCTGGTGACTCAGCTACACAATCACCATGGCACCAAGGCGAGGAGCTGAACTTGTGACAGAGGTCTCCAGCCCTGACAGCATCCCTGCTCCACCACACATGGCTGGTGTCAGTGTAAATCCGCCTTTCCCAGGAGGCTGTTGAGACAGGAGAAAACTGTGCCTCCCGAGAGGAATAAAGCCTCCCTCTTTTCAGGAAGGTGAGGTGATGTGGCAGGGCACAGGAGAAGGGAACATCCTGCTGCTGCCAGAGGTTTTATGGCAGTGACGCCCCTTAAGCTGTCAGGAGCTGCCAAAACTGTGTGTGCCTTTGAAACACCATAAATGCCAGGGTCGCCTTCTCCACCTTTGCTGGGCAAGATGCGTGAATGCAATGACTTCCCGTATTGAAGCACTGTCTTCCTGCCAATCCCTGCTCCTGCTGACGTCTGGCAAAAGCCTTGTCAGATAACCTCAGGGCTCAGCCTACCGCCAGGGGAGAAAGCATTTGCAGGGCAAGTGCTGCAGCCCTCAGTGTGTGGGAGCAGGGAGAAGCTGGCTGAGGTCTCGTGGAGAATGGCAACAGCTCTCTGGGGAGCACGCAGTAGGGAAATGCCATTGATTCATGTTTCCTAAGGAATGGCATTGCCACAAGACTGAAAAAAGGAGAAGTGGAACCGTGTAGAGGCTGTCTCAACACCTTCCACCCGTCTTTCCTCTTCCTCCACTCTCTCCAGCTCATCCCAATTCCTATCTGTTGGGATTCACCTGTTTCTCCCTCTTACCAGTCAGTGGATGCTACTGTTTCTCATGGAGGAAGAGGTATGTTTTAGGATGCCATTTACTCCCTGTTACCTTTAGCAATGATTCCCCAAGGTACAAACAAACTTCCTCCAGCAACATCCTACCTCTGGCAGCTGAGCCAGGACCCCTTCACAGCCATGATCAGCACCAAGACCTGCCAGAGAGCATCTCCCTGCTGTGACCATTTTGTGCCATTCCCTCTCCCTCAACAGACCTGTGTCTTGCCAGAGCCCAGTACCCAAGCCTGGGGGTGCCTGGGGGTGGCTGTGCTGCACTGCCCTGGGGAGAGGCACAGCTCCTGTGTGAGGGTGGAGGTAGTTGGATTGCCTGGAAAACACCTGAGGGCTCAAATTTCTTCAAAAAGCTGACTTCTTCCAAGAGCTCCAGGCAACCTTCACATGCTCCAAAGCCTCTCCAATGCTGTCTGTCAAGGAGGATGATGCAGCCTGGGCATATTTAACATGATCCAGTGAGCAAAGGGGAAAAAATAGCAGTTATTGCTATGAGTACCTCTGACAAAAATGTCCCAGTGTGACTGTAGGTCTTTCTTTCTCAGTCCCTTCCCTCTCATGCAGCTCTTTACTAGAAAACTATCCCACCTTTTCTGTTTCCTCCTGAAGAATTACTGGGTGCCTTGGTGGAGATTTTTCTTTGGGGGATTCTCCCTCTGGAAGAATCCTTTCAATTTTAGGGGCGCATTACAAGCACAAACAGACATGCCATGTGTATAAGATAGTTGTGCAGTCAGCTACCCTTTTCTTTCACCTGTAAGCTCACTTTTTCCTCACAGTGCCTCCTCCTACAGCTCATCCCACATCCTCTATCCCAGCTCACTGTCTCCACAGGGCTTCCCTCACCCCTCTCTTATCCTCAGGCTCAAACCCATAGGAGCTTCTCCACACCTCCTGTCCCCTGCATGGTCTGCATAGGCCACCATGTATAGTGTCCCACAGCTTTGTATCTGTGCTCATGTGCTCTGAGATCTTCACCAGTCTTCTGTGAGACTGAACTGAAATGCCTTTAAGGGATATCACTCTACAGCAGAAACGTAGTCTGTGGGGTGAAGGAGCCCAAGTCCTGGCTTGTCATCCTCCCGTGTAGGTAGCAGATAACAGACATTCAAAAAAGTGGTAATGAAAAGCCCCCTCACAAGCCCCAAGGCAGTGAATGATGTTATTTTCTGTCAGGAAAGTTGCTGCCAGTCTGCTAAACAGGAGAGAGGGTATTTACCACCCACAGTACCACCCAGGGGGCTGCTACCCCATGATGGAGGCATCCTCTCCCAGCTGGCACTGAAAGTCATGTCCTGCTCCCTTGGATAACCCTCCTGGGATGGGCTGAGTTCCACTGTGATCCTACCAGGAGATACTGCAGAGAGGAGCCCACTGTTCCAGCTGGGAAGAGGCCATGTTCCCACAGTGTCCAAATCAGCACTATAAAGCCACTCCTCAGGGAAGATTAATAATTTAGGAATAAATTGGAGCCTCTATTGTGTTCTGAGTAGGCTGTTGTATTTACTTATCATGACAATGTCTGATGTCCTTCCAGTAATACACCTGGATATCTGATGAAAGTTGGGCACATTCTCTTGTCCTGTCCCCAAAAAGAGAAGCACCAGCCTGCCCAGTTGCTTGGACAGCGGGATGGACTCACTTGGGTGCTGGACACCATGTCTCAGATAATGAGTTATTCCTATTATAGGCATCCAGAGTAGGGTCTAATGTAGTCATGAGCGGGGGCCACTCATGAGCCATTAAAAGTTTACAAACATGAACCCTTGAAGAAAGAAGGGTTGTCAATTGTTTTGGTAGTTCTTTCTGCAGTATGAGATTTGTTGAACCTACACAGACCACTGGGACCAATTTATCCTCTTCAGTTTTCTTCAGTAATTTCTGGAACTGCCCTGGGATAGCTTTTCCTGGGCAAGCCTGTGTGCCAGTACCCCTGTCCCAGAGTACACATGTGACTCAGTTCATCCATTTTGGTTGAGGCACCCAGGAGTAGATACTGTGCTTTAAGTTCACAGCTGTCACTAGTACCAGAAAGTTTTCCTGTGAAAACCAAGAGTGTCCTGAAAATATTGATGGTCGTCTCATGTTGCAGGCAAAGGGGCAATAACACACAGCACAGTTCAGGAGTGAGACCCAAGCTATAAACACAGGTACAGAGAGGGATTAACAGTGAAATGTCCTTACTTTTTTGGTAGCTAAACCAAGGGGCTTCAACCTATGGGAAGTGTTTAATGAGAAAGAGTGATGGAAATCCAACTTAATCTGCATTGAGCATCTTTCATGAAACAAGCACATTGAGAGATCCCTTCTGAGAAGCCTTGAAATGGGATGACCCGAAGCTGGCTGGTTTACAGGAATACAGAGTGTAGCAGTCTCATCATTAGGTGGATGGAGGGAACAGCTTAGTCACTGTTAGAGGAACCATTCACAGGGAGACGAAACCTTCTCCTCCTGTTGCAACAGAGGAGCTGTTGTTTTTTCCTTGCCCACCACTTATGTCACCACTTGTGCATGGCAGGCAACTCTCCCCCACTTCCCAGCAAGCTTTCCGTGCCACTGAGTCACACCATTGGTGTCCCTGTGGGGAGGTGCCCAAAAATTAATATCTCAGAGAACGTTGCAAATACCTTGGCTGAGCAGACACTGTGGTAAAAGGGAGTAGGTATTCATGGGGAATGATATTTGGGGAATGCTGCAGTCTCTTACTGAAACTGCAGCTCTTTACAAGAAGCACAAAAGTCCTGCAGGGGCTTGACTCAGTGGCTGTGAGGTAAATGCCTTTCATCAGAGGCCAGATGAAAAGCTCCCCAAAATCAAAGGAGACTCATGCTGATCCCCGTGGGTTTTTACTCAGGGGATAAGGGTTAAGTTTGCAGAGGAGTTAAGATGTTACTTCTGTGCAGGAGCTAAGGGTGTATCCATCCTATCAAAGTCTTCCTGGCAGCAGCATCCTTATATCCAAGAATTAAGACCTCTGAGGGAAGAGATTTAAACCTGCATTTCCCACCACATGTGGCACAGCACAGCACACCAGAGTTGGAAGAGACGATCTCATTTCCTCCTGCTTAAGCTGCTCCACTTGACGTAGACAAATTAAGTATTGATGCAAGTATTGATTACTGTTGCACTACGTATTGGAAAACTTATCCCCAACCTTTCGTGGACGTTTTTCCATCTCACTATAATTAGATGCTCAGGAGGATACTCTTCCCCCTGAGGAGGGGAGGCTGGGTTTTGACCATGACCTATAGGCCCAGCCTAGGGCTGGTGGGTCAGGTGGGAGGGGAAGGCCCCATTGCCTTGGGGAGCAGGGGGACAGCACTGCCCAGGACAAGCAGCAGCCAGCAGTGAGACCAGTGCCACCATCAGAGCTTGTGTTTAGGGGCTGTGTTTGAAGAGCACAGTGAGTGCCAGGGGGAGGAGAAGGAGATCCTCTGAGAGGCTAACTGTGAATTGGAAATCACTGGCAGTGACTGGGAAGACCTCGAGTAGGATGTTTCTAAGGAAAAGATGTGTCCTGCAGTCACCTTTTGAAAAACACCTTAATGCTCCTGCATTTTGGGAGCCTGTCACATGCAGGATGCAAACAAAGTAGAGTTAAAGAGTCCTACAAATACTAAAGCCCCGAAAACAGAGCAGAGCAAACCAGTTCCTCCCACTTTGTGGTTTTATCTATGTCCTTTTCAGATTATCTATGTTCTCTGAATCACAAGTTTATACAGGTCTTACAGCAGAGAGACATTTTCAGTAGAAACTGCATAGTTTCAGTTAAAGTGACATGCAAATGCAATGGTTTCATATCTATGGGGCAAAATTAAAAGGAAATTTTTGGTCAAAATAGCTGATGGATCTTTTGATCACAAGTAGATTTTCCAATGAGACTGCTGTTAAGGTACCCCTGCGTTGGAGGTGAATCTGCCTGAGCCACTCCTAAGGTGTAGCAACAATCTGCCCTGCAGTTCTGACCTGGTGCAGTTGATAATCTCTAGATTTTTTTGAGATAACTCAGGGGCTGTGTCCCAACACCGTTCACTGGCATAGGGTGCATTGCTTCAGAAACAGGATGCAAACAATAGGTCAGACAAGAACTGTCAAGTGTTACTCACAAACAAAGAAAACAGAACTTAAATAGGACAGGTTTTTTGTAACATCATATAAGCTAAAGCTCTGTTGTCTGTCAATAAAGTCACCCCCGAGTAATTGCTGGCACCAAGGGAGGCAGTCCAAGCATTCTGCAGTTTATCACCCTCTCTGTGGGGTGAATATTTGCACACGGTGGAGCTTTTTTCTTTCCTTTTTTTTTTTAACCTTTCCCGAAATCAACTAAGAAGTGCATTTCTCACTGAAAACATCACTGGTTTCTGCAGTTCTGCCAGAATCAACAGGTTCCAGCAACGCCTTTGATGTGGAGATGTGTTGGTGAAGCAAACTTGCCACAGTCTGTTTTTAATGCTTTTGGTGTGTACACTCTCATTGCAGAAGAGTGGAGAGAGGGAGATGAAACAAAAACACAAAATGCATTTTACATGACACCTGATCCCACCCAGAGAAGCACTTAAATCTCACAGTTACTCTCTGGATGGTGCTCCTGTCAACAGCTTAAAGCAACATTGCCTAAAGTGGCATTTATCTTTGGGGCTCTCTATCAGATTCCTTTCTGACTTTGTTACATGAGTGTTCCTTGCTGTTTATGCCTTACATGGTTAAAGGGAATCTTTGTTGCTGCTCCACAGTTTACATCAAGGTCAGGACTGAGCACTGTACATCCTTTTGTGTCCTAAATATTGGACATTTAATCCCAAAAGCTCTGTCCCAGAGGTGGAAATGCACCTACAAGGGAACCTTCTCTCCAGTCTGCCTGTGAGATTTCCTCTGTGCACAAAACTCAGCAGCCACGTGGGATTTTGGGCAGAAGTGAGCCAGTTTCTTCCTGCTACAGGTTTACATTTAAAGCTTGGTGAGAAGGGATTTATCCTTGTGCTGACCTATCCCTGGGAGTTCTGAGACCGGCTAAACAACCAGACCCTGGAGTGACCAAGGTGGTGATCCCAGCACTGGCCAGGGGCCACACAAGGTGCCCTTCTCAGCTCACAGACTGCTCAGCTTCCTCAGGCTGTACAGGTTTGTCTCATTTGCTGGACACTTTAAGAACAATCCCACAGTATTTACACACAATTAATTTGCAGCCAATTAAAACAGGAAGGCAAATCTCTGCTGCTTTTGGCTTGTCAGCAGGTGAGTGTTGGTTTATCTAAGGTGGCAGAGGGAGATGATGTGATCTAGGTGTTCAATAGTTTCTTCACTTTGGCCCATCAGACAAAAATTATGGCTTTGATGAGCAGCATCAACCATTTCAACAACACATTGCAGGTGTTTGCAGGCCATGGCTCCCTTCCCTTCCTTCCCAAGAAGGGAAGTCCAAGGGCTGTGGAGCAATAGCAGTGATGTGCCTTGGGAGACAAGTCCCTGTCTGCTGCCTTAGTAAGCCCAGCCTAAGCTAGTCTGAGGAAACACTTGGCAAAGATGGAGCAAGCCCAACCTTTATGCCAGCACACATGGAACTGAGTCTGTGTGGCCAGTTCATCCTCAGGAAACCTGCTGTCCTCTGCATCGAAAGGCAAACACCTAAGAATCAAAGAGCAGGACAAGCATTTGTTTCACAGAATCATAGAATGGTTTAGGTTGGGAGGCACTTCAAAGATCATCTAGTTTCACTTCAAAGATCATCTAGTTTCAATCCCCCTGCCATGGGAAAGGACACCTTCCACTAGACTGGGTTGCCCAAACTCCCATTCAACTTGTTCTTGAACACTTCCAGGGATGGGGAATCCACGAGTTCCTCACTACCCTTAAGGTAAAGAATTTCTTTGTAATATCTCATTTTTTAATTTAAAGCCATTGCCTCTTGCTTCTGTCACTCCAGGCCCTTGTAAACAGTTTCCAGTTTCCAGTTTTCCAGACTTCTTGTAGCCCCCTTTAGGTACTGAAAGGCCACAATTAGGTGACCCCACAGCCTTCCCTTCTCCTGGCTGAACAACCCCAACTCTCTCAGCCTTTCCTCACAGGAGAGGTGCTCCATCCCTCTGATCATCTTCATGCTCTGCTCTGCACTGGCTCCAACACATCTATGTCCTTGTGCTGAGGACCCCAGAGCTGGATGCAGCACTCCAGGTGGGGTCTCACAAGAGCAGAGTAGAGGGGTAGAATCAGTAATGCTGGGATGGGAATTACTTGTACATAGAAAACCCATTTGACACTGGATGCCACCCTAGGCCTCTTACTCTGGATACACAGATGCACGGAGAACTCCTGTAAGGATACCTCTGCATATGCAAAAGCTCAGAGTACCAATAAATGGGGTCACAATGGGGGGACTGAATCTAGATTTTGGGACAGAAATTAGACTTCTGGTCCTCCAGCCGAAGTGATGGGAATAACCTGTGCCAACAAAAGATCTAAAGAAAGAAATTGAGAGAAAAGGAAAACACCATGCGTGGTCAAAAACCTACATGTTCCTCAGCCCTCAGAGCTTCTCCACCTCCTGGAGTGACAGCTTGATTGATTCCTCCAGCTGCAGAAGAGGAGGGGGCCAGGGAGCACTATTAATACCTCAGACTCCAGTCAATGAGCAGTCCTGGTTTATATCTCATGAAGTTAAGAAGGAATCTGACAGAAACAAAAGGCTCCTTTGCTGTTTGTGGCGCACAAACAGCTGTTTGAGAGGAGAAATACGTTCACAGAGGATGAGTCTGCCATAAAAGTCATCCCTAAATTTTGGGGAATTTCTTGTGGTTGAATCCCTTCTATGCCACAGCTGTCTGAGCAAGGCCGAGTGCAAAGTCACATCCACCTATCTTAGATGCCTGTAAATACGACAGTGGAAGTGAAGTTAACACCAGGCTAACTGAATTAACTTTAATTTCTTATTTACACCAGTGCACACAGGAGAAAAATCAAGACCTGTAATATCTATTTTACCATGTCATGGTTTTGTAACACTGGAGAAGATTAATACAAAGTAAATCAGGGACAAATGACTGTGAACAACTTCATGAATAAATGGTTACATTCTGGTCTGGTTTATAGAGGTAAGTCAAGAGAGACACCTTTACCACTGGTGGCACATCTCCAGTGGAGAGGTGCTGATCTGACACACATTTTGTACTCACATCAAGGTAAGAAGGAGCAAATAATATCTGGCATTGTTGGCCAAACAGCAAATGAGCTCAGACTTCCCTGCTCCAAACCCAGTTGCAGAGGGTAACATTTCCAGGAATTCCAGTTATTCACCCCTGTCCAGTAGGCTCCAAAATAGAATAGAATCGGAGTAATTAAGGTTTGAAAAGACCTCCAAGATCATTAAGTCCAACCTTTGACCAATCACCACCTTGTCAACTAGTCCAGAGGACTAAGTGCCACATCCAGTCATTTCTTGAACACTTCCAGGGATAAATCTTGTAAGAGCCATTGAAATCTGTCAGTGAACAACTGATAGGCACAAACAAAATGGGATGACTCCTATTTTGCATTTAACAATTAGGATAACTGCTAATCCATACATGTCACAAGAAAGAATAGCACCCTTTCTGCTACATGAGCAATCTCACAGGGTTTTTCTCAGCCCTTTGAAGCATCTATATGCACACTGTTGTACCTCTGTGAGTGTGTAGTCGTGCCTCTGTGCAGAGTGGGACACTCAGTGAGACACGTCTTCATTGGAGACAGGGTCACTTCTGAAGGGGCTGTGTTTTTTTAATCTTTCTCTGACCACAGCAAACATTTAAGGGCTGTGAGAACTTCCTCTGCTACTCATGTGCCTGGTACGTACACACTTCTGAAATAAGAACTGCAAGGGAGAATTACCCCTGCTGGCAGCTTTGTCCCACCAACATTCCTTCCTCCTGTCCCACAGGAGCAGTCCTGTTCTGGCACTTTTTGGTAACTGGCTTTTGCTGCTTTATCCTCCAGAAAAGCCAAGGCAGTGTTTTACTGCAAAGCCCTGTGTGTGCCTGTGAGTGCACAGCTGAAGGAGGCTTCTTTCTGGTGGGAACTCAGAGTAGGATGGGTGCAAAAGATGCACAGCCACGTGCCTGAGGCTTGTAGGAAGGAGGGGAGCGGTGGGAATCAATAAATAGAACAGGAGGATCACTGTACATGTCCATGCTCCCTGGAAATCCCCTGACTGCCTGTACAGCCTGCCTAGGGAAGAGTTAAAAGCAGAGCTCTGGAAAGTTTGGCCAGATGACTTCCTGATGGAGTTTATACAAGTATAGTGTGTGCAAGGACGTATGTGCCTACGTGCCACTTCTCCCGGAGCAGCCGGAGCTGAGCAGAGGGAGGAAAAAAATAATAAAAGCATCACAGATGGGTCCAGTCTGAAAACAACCATCTGATGAATGTGCAGGGTCATCACATCCCTCTCATTACAAACCTGCCAGACAAATCTCTGTGATGCCTCCTCTGCTATGTAGCCCCTTTGCTGCAGAGCGAAAGGGCAGGGGCAGGGGGGAGGCAGGGCAGGGACAGACCCAAGAGGACATTAGCAGCAGGAATTCACAGTATCCCAAACCAGCTGACACTTGTTCATCTCTCGGGACGTTCCCAGCACCCAGGAAAATAACACAGTCATCTGCAGTCACTGGAATGCCAGGGTGATGCAGAGTTGATGCCAGGGAGATTCCAGGGAGATACTGGTGGGATGATGGGGTGATGCCTGCAATCAGGAAGTGTGATAGTGTGCAGCTACATATGTACATGTATGTTGGTCTTCTAGGACTTAGCCTGGATAAAAATATCAATGAAGCATTAGCACAAGCTTGTTTGCATGCATTGTACAAACCTGGGCAGGACTTTGGTACCCAAACTGTCCCCTCTTGCCTGTCCATGTACTGTCTGGATGGCAAACCCCCAGGTTTACCTTAATAGACTCACATGCATGTACTCCTGTGGAGCTGTGACAGCCAGAGCTGCTAACCCTGAGGGAAATGGGCTTGTCTCATTTGCAGGAACTTAATGCTCACTGCCACGAGTTCTTCCAGGGAAGGATTTGCAAAGATGGCTAATGAAAGTTTGTTCTGCCATGTGCTGAGTTGAGAGACCTCTCTGGCCTCCTGAAAGAGAGGAGTGGGGACAAATCAAGGACCATGTAGAGTGGCCTGATTGACCTTCTCTAGGCAGGTCAGTAAGAAGGCAAACTCCATATTACTCTCATTTAGCAGTAAATCAACCTTCCTCTCAATTATGTAATTTCTCTTGAGAACATTTGCCTCCTCCTATTTCAGGGGAGGGTGAGAGGGCACCATCTACAGAAGGATTAAGCACCAGTCCCTTTAGGGATGCTGAGTCAGTGAACCCGTGCTTCTCATTACATACTTTCAACCTGCTGTCATTTGTTAATCTTGTGGAAGAGTTTGCAAGTTTGTGCCATCCCAGAAATTTCTGCTTGTTCACTGCAGCTGTGCTCAGAGGGGATGCTCTGTGCACAGTGAGACCACAGCTAATTGCATCAGGGGGTCAAAAGGAAGGTCTTCTAAAGTGCTACTCTTACAAACCCCACCTGCATTCTCAGAGTCCAGCCAGGTTGCTTACAGAGCCATCATTAGCACCAATAGGTAAAAAGCTGCAGATAGAATTTACACAAGGTAAAACAACAATAAATAAAAAACATCTTTTCCCAGTAGTTGAGTTCACTTTGGAAAGTAAGACTAGTAAATTGTAGAAATTTGCCATATAAGTAAAACGAGCATTTTATTAATTGATTTCTTTTAGATCATAGTATTGACATTGAATACTCTCACTTGACCACCCAGATTTTATCCACTCAGCTCCTTTTAATTTTGGTTTTTTTATTGAGTCAAAAAATTTATCTTTGACTGGAGCCATAACAAATCGTAAGTTCCTGAATGCAATTCTTTGGAAGGGAGTTTTAAGTTTTGACTTATTTTGTCCCTCTTCTGGATATTCTCATCTGTACATTTCTGTCAAGGATCTCTGTTATTTCTCATTAGAGAAACACCTTGTTTCTCTATTGCCCAAAGCAAAAGGAATCTGTTGTGTTACAATCTAAAGTGTAGGTAGGGGAATTAGAAGGAAGATATGTTACATTTTCAAGCAAAAAGCCTGCTGAGATGAGAAGCCAGAGAACTGAAATTTCCAGTGGCAGACTCAGAGCTTCATTTTCTACCTCTTTGCATTTCACCTTCTCTACAGACTCAAGCCTTAAGCACAGGCTCAAGCTTGGATGAGTAGCATTAGGATGAAGCAAGATAGTGGAAAAGAAGTGATTTCATCTCAATGCAAGCATTTCACACTGGATTGTCTCCCACTTGAGCTGATGTGTTAAACAGAGATGTTTACCAGCGTGTGGTAAACTTAATTTACACGGGGTACACAGCTTGCATTGCACTGCAGCCAGAAGTGTCCCTGCTCCTGGATCCCTGCCTGAGAGCACAGAGCAGGGTTCAGACTCCCTACCTGAACAACAAACATCTGATGCCACCCACCACAGTAGTGCCCCTGTCTGGGTGGGGAGAACGGGCAGCACGAAACAATGTGTGGATTCATACCAGATTTATTCCAAAACCAAAGAATCAAATCCATCTTCCCTAAGAAACAAGCTCCCTTTTCAAAAAGAAGAGTGATTTAAGGTCAAATGCTTTCATCCTAAGCAACATAAAATGAAGAACAGCAGAACTGGGTTGGCATCCTGTGTGGTTTACCAGCGGTGCCTCGGTTTTGGGGGAGGACTGCAACGTCCTGCCTGCACAATGCAGAGCCAGCAAACCCTGTCGCAACACGGCCTGGCAGCTGAGTGGCATCAGGTCACATTACATGGGAGCATGCCACGCAGAAAAGGTCATACCCTGGGCTCCAGCCCAGCCTGTCCCACTTGGAAAGTGGGTTCTGTGCTGAGCACTGGCTGTCTTGTTCTGGAAAACGCTGCTCGGGCTCAGCGTCTGCCACCCGAGCTCCTGACAGTGGCTGGTGCCAGGCAGGGGAGCTCTGAGCATGCACAGGTGGCAGGGGAAAATAAAGGAGTCTAAGGAGGGGCTTGTTTCTTAGAAAGAAAAGAGGAACAGGCCACTCTGGGTCTGCCCAGGCGGTACAGGGTGTTTCACAAATACCAGACCCACGTGAACTGAAGTGGCTGCCGAGAGTTTCCCAGAAGTGAGTTTGACCCTTTTAGCACAGCTACAGCTGACAGCCTCCTTTGCAGGTCAACTTATCCCTCTTTTTCTTCCTTTTGGAGTATTTCCTGAGCCTCTGAAAGCTAAATATAGACCCACAGGGGCTGGCAGATACCACCAATGTCTGGCATTGCCCCCACCACTATAACCAGTGACATCTGTGTCCTCCCCACCTTGTACAAGTTGCTGTGTGTTACTGTGTTAGAAAGTCTTTGCAGATGCCAGCTCTCTGTGAGACTTTTCTGTGTCCCTTGCCTATCCATAATCCCCTTTGCAGCAACAGCAGTGGGGCTGGTTTCTGTCCTGGGGAATGATGGGCAATGTGGTCCTCAAAGTTTGGCTGTGGGGCACGAGCCAGCATTGCCAATACAGAATGGTCTCACACAGTCTTGAAGTGAAAAGCAGCCTTCTTAGGCAGGAACTGGGCTTAATTTCACATGAGATATCCTCACAAGAGCTAGCACCTAGAGCAGCCACTGTCACTGGGAGCTGAGCTGGTGTTCCCTGGTGGTGCTGCACTGTCCTTGCTCTCCCATCCATCCAACCATTGGTACCCAGAGGAGTGCATTTCCAGCCACAGAGAGACTCTGCCCTGCCAAATTTGTTAGTTTTGTACCACCAGAGTCTTACTAAGAGATTTCATCCAAGCTAGGCTCTGACTTATACACATTTAATAAAATACCTACCAGTCTGGATGTTTGTAGACCTCATGGTCTCATTGTTGCAGCAGATTGAAAAGGGAAGCCTATCCTAAATTTACCTAGAGTTTGGGGCATAACTGGGTTTGTGTGGCCAGTGATGAAGTCTGGTACGTCCAAGGACTGGTGTGGTTCTCTGCTCAAGCTGTAACATTCAAAACCTGTCTTAGGGCAAGTAAAGGAAATGCAGTCACTAAACCACTGGCATTGCTCATCTTTAAAAATGCTCCATGGTTTCCTCCTCCACTCAAGGTTCGAGACAGGAATTTGTACCTGTTAGTCAGTGAAGCAGAAAAGGAGAACACTTGAGCTTCTCACCAGGACACATTCTCAACCATTTGGCACTTGTGGAAATGGAGATGTCCTGGGAAAGTGCCAGGCTCAGTGACCAAGAAAACATTGTCAGGTGCTGAGACCCTAAAATGTGATGTCAGCAAGCACCTTCCACATCCTTCCTCTTGCAGCCAGTGCAGCCAGCACAGTTTCTGCACCCCAGCATACTAAATACACCTGCCTTCCCCATACAGACATTTAGTCTGAGGTACTTGGTCCAAAGCTTAGGCTGCTCAAGCTGGGCTGAAGAAAACATCCTGCCTCAACTCAATTCAGCAGTACCTTTACCTTTGGTCTCAATAGGGAGTTAATTTTGTCCTCTATGATGATAACTTGCTATTTGTCAATGACCCTGGAGGACATCAGGCAGTGACCCTGAAGGACATCAGGCAGATCCCACATCCATTTCATCCCCATCCTGCTCTTACAAGCCCTTTTTTTCATGCCTCAGTTTCCCTCTCTGTATCTAAAAGGAAGCCCACGCTGAAAATGCACCTTCCCCTTCCTTATGAAGTCCTTTGATACAGAGATCTAAAATACAACATAAGAGCCAACACTGACCTTCACTTTCCTTTACCCTCCCCAGACCTATTTAGTGCCTATTTATGGCAACCTGGTCATTAGCACTATAAGAACAAATTCAGCACAAAGAAAGCTTTAAACCACAGAAGTGGGGTGTGCCAGGCTGTCAGAACACTATTGTACACTTTCCTCCTTGCCCTATCAAAAGACAAAAGCCACATTTGATGATTGAAGACACAGAAACCAGAATAGCAACAGGAGCTCCTCCTGCAAAAAAGGAATTCCGTATTTCCTAAACCCCTTTCTCCTTCCCTCCACACTGCTTTGCCCCCTTGGACCTCTGCACAAGGGGATCAGAGCAGGATTTTGCTCCCAGCTTTCAGTTCACCTCTGGCAGCCCCTCAAGTCAGACCTGGGCTAAGCTATTGCAGCAGTGTCAGAAGAGCTTCTGATGTGCACGTTTTTTTGTTGCTGTGTTTTCAAATAAACAGAGCAGGCAGATGATGTGAGATGTGGGCAGCCTCTTTGTCAGGCAGGGAGCTGCTGCCACTTGCTGGCATCCCGTTAGGTACAACTGAAAAGGTTTGTTCTTCTGCATTTCTTCCCATGGAAGGTTTCAAGGGTGAAAACACATTGAAAGGAGGTGATGTACCTCCTCCTGAGCCTGGAGGAATTTTTCATTTATGGTTTCAGGTTCTTTCATAGCTCTCTTAGTACCCTTGGGCCTTAGTGCTGCACAATTCCTTTTATTTTCTCTCTGCCCCTCTTCCTGGAGCAGGGATGCTCAGTTCTAGGTCTAGCCAGGGGAAGACCAGATGCCTTTACCTTACTGGAACTCAGAGACAGTGAGAACACCTGAGTTAACCAGATCTTTCATGACTCTCCTTCTGAACTGAAATCTGGCTGGAATGGGATATTCATGTTCAGATATGGACAACAGTGAAATTGCCTTAGTGGCAAAAAGAACCTGAAAAATCCTGTTATGAAACATAGTATCTTGATGGGATTAGTTTTATTGAAAACAATTGTGATAGCAGCATGATATCCCTTGAAAACACATGTACAGACAGCCACTGTACATTATGTATGCGCATATATATATATGTATATATATATACATACACACAGAGTCACTACCCCATTTCTTGTCTTTCAGCCAATTCCATTTCAAAATGCCCATCTGGCCTATGTTGCCAACAAATAGCAAACCAACTCCAGTCTTGATCAGTCTTAGGGATGTAGCCACAACTGTGTAAAGAATGGTGTGTAAAACATGGGTTTACTAATATTTTCAAGCTTGGATATGATGGAGACAAAAATCCATAGCTTCCTCAAAAAGGTATTAGGTTGTGCAAGTAGATGCAGCAAGGAAGGAAATATAAAAAATGCAAAATAAGGTTAGATCTTATGAAATGAGCACTTTACTTCAGGTGTCAGACCCTGTGGATGCTTGGAAGATGCTGTGCAGTCCAAAAGAATCTTTTCTGGCACTCACATTTCCTGGAAGAAGAGGTTTAGAGATACTTTATGGTTGACACAAATGTTCACCGTCAGTTTATCTGGAGATTAGATAAAGATTAATGCAATCCAGTTATGTTTTCAAGGTTAAATTCTCAACACACAGATAAAAATTATTACAGGAAGTCACAGACTTACTCCAGCAGAAGTCAAGGGAAGAGAGAGCATTTTAACCACTAACTCCAAGGGGCCTTTTTACAAAACAAACCTTATTAGCGAGTTGCTATCAGCTCTTTGCTCACAGCCTTTATTGCTTGGCAAACCAGTATCACCCTGGGAAAAGCCCCAGAAGCAATCTCTCAACATGCCCTTTTATGACCCCAAATATTTATTTTCTACATTAATTTGCAAATATTCTGCAACATGCAGTCAGAAAGAGATCAAATGGACAGACTTGATGATTGCAAAGATCTTTTCCAACCTAAACGATTCTATAATTCTATGGTTCTGTGTTGTAGCTGGCCTTTTATCATTGGGAAAATGTCAACTCATTTACATGTATGTCCACAGAATCATAATGAATTTGCAAACCAGAAACCTTCAGGGTCATGGTGATATACAAATATGCATAAACAGCAGCCTCATTCACAAAAGTCTTACCAAAATCTCCTCACCTTCCAAGCAGATTCTGTCCAAAAAATTAAGCCATCATGAGCCCTTCTTGCATTTCAGCTGATTTACAAACACAATGCCATCCTCTGGGTCACAGCAAATAACTTCTCTTCCTGTTATATTGATCAACTGACTTCCCAATGATCCCTGAATCCAATTCTTTCTAAAGCCTTTTTAGGAGTTGAATTCCTGCTTGGTTATACCACTACAGCTGCCCAAACCTTTGGTATGGTCCAGTGGCAGTCCAATGGAAAAGAAATGGACTGAAACGGGGATGGTGACAGAGGGAGAGAATAACACTCAGCAGTAGGGATGACCACCTCAAGCTCTCCAAAACACCTCTGGAAACAGGATAATAATAACAAAAAAGTTCCTTGAAGTTTGAAACACTTTAAGTTTATGAACCAAAGTAACAGCACAAAGGAGAGGAGGGGAACTGGCATGACTGAAGGCAAGAAACAAAAGAAACAAAAGGAAGCAAAGAAGCAGAATCCAGAGGAAGCAAAGCCCAGAATTCAGAGATGAGGATAGAGAGGCAAAAGGCAGCGGAAAGGAGATGAGCAAAGAGAGAGGCTGTGGCCAGCTGATGTCCAGAGCTACGGCCACAACGTCAATGGGAGCAAGGCCAAAACGACATTAAATCTGCAGAAGCATCGTCAAAATAGCATCCCCCTGACTGAAACACCACGAGTCTGAGGGTCAGCTACAGGCCAGCTACTGCAACCGAGTCAGGCGGCTCCCAGGGGACGTGTTCCAGCACATCCAGCTGACCTGCCTTTGGCTCTGTCTCCTGCTGTCGTGCACAGTGCTGTGTCAAACCATCCTGCGGGTCCGCAGCGCCTTTCAGCGGGACAAGAGGGTCACTGGTCTGGTGCAGCATGAGCCAGGAGCCAGGTACAAACAAACTACCTGACAAACTATCCCTGCTCTAACTTTGCAGCCTTTGTAGTCGAGCAGCTGAGCGTGTCCCTCCAGGCAGTGAGGATGGGTCTCCCAGGGAGAAGGAGTGACTGAGAAGAGGAAGACACTCAAAATGACTCAAGGAGGCTGTCTGTGCTGCCTATGGAGCTGGCCAAGGGAGCAGAAAGGGAAAATAGGAAGAAATAATGATCATTTTTGTGATCATTTTGTGATCAGAATTGTATTATGAGCGAAAGAGAAGAAATGGAAAGGGAGATAAGTTATAGCATGCTAAGATTGCAAGTAGTCATTTCCATTTTTCCTCTATAACACACAAATACATCTGCTTGTTTTCCTATGGAAATAAAACACCATGATCCCCTCCCCCTGACTTTAATAACTTTTGAACTTATTGGCCAATTCCAATTAAATTTACTGGGAGCCAATGATATCAAAGACAATTTCATTCCCATAAGAGTTTCTTAGGCCAGACAAAGAAGAGAATTTATCCTATTTGGTATAAACTCACCCTTTACTAAGCAACAGAGAATCCATGGGTGCACAAGCCTCTGCAGGCATGAAGAAGAAAGAGGATGAGGGAGGTGTCCAAACACCAGTAACAGCCCTGGCCAAGCTCATATGTTTGTAGACTTTGAGGCCACTCAAGCACTAGATACACTGTTGTGCTGGTAAGGTGTTTGGGGAAATATTTTACTTGCAGTGGCACAGAACGAGCTCTCTTTCTGCTTGCATGTGCATCATAGATTTTGAGTTATGCCCTCAGGTTGAGTTGGGGCTTTTGCTAAAGTTGAGGGAGCACTGCTCTAAACGCTGACCACCCACCTCCCTCATTCTCCTTCTTCCTCACCCCTGCAGAAGCTTGTGCACCCATGGATTCTCTGTTGCTCAGTAAATGGTGAGTTTATACCAGTCTCTCAAATGAGATAAATTCTCTTCTTTTCTTGGCCAGGGCAACTCTTTTGGGAATGAAATCATCTTTGATATCGTTGCCTCTCACTGCTTGCCCTTTCTCCCTGGGAGTGAAGCCCTTTCCTGCCTCTGAAGCAGAAGAGAGTGAGAGACCATTTGACATGGGTGCTCTCCTCCTGCTTTTTGGCTGTTCATAGGCACTGCTAAAAACCAACCTGCATAAACCCCTGGAATAGGAAAAGAAAGTCTAACAGAATGATCATATGCCTGGTAGGAGGTCAAATGCTAACAGCACAGGAACCTGTACAGGTTTCTTAATCTACTAAAATAAGGTAACTCCTTCTCCACCAGCACATTCATGGATGGTTTCTGCCACAATAAAGACTTATTTACCAGGTCTGCAGCACAAAAGGTAGGAAATGCTGGCTGGACCCTACTGGGAGGCTGGAGAAAAGCACAGTAAACAGCAGCAAGTCCTTGTGCTGGTAGTGAGCATAAGTGCTTTGGTGCTTTTCCTCTTGCTGAAACCTCCGATGGTGGCTATAAATCTTTTGCTGTCACTTTCAGTGGGTATTTACTAATTACAGCATCAGCACGTCTTGTACCAGTTGTGGGACCTCGGGATAGCCTAGCAAAGGAGTAGAAATAGTTTTGCAATGAAGGCAGGCTCAAGGAATGAATGTCTCAGCACTGATCTCTCCAGCGCTCTGGCAGCAGCACTAGGAAAGTAAGGATCACAATACAGAGAACAAGGATGTTAATTCTGCCTAAATAACAGACCGCGTTTCCTCTACCCGGCTGTTCTGGGGAGCTAATTACACACATTCTCAAATCAAAGAAATATAAAACAGTCTGCAAACGATTGCAGTGTTGATGTGTTGGCAGTCCAAACCATGACATATGGTCCTTCAGTTTGCCATCCTAGAGAACAGACTCACGAGCAACTCTCGTTACGCAAAATTATGTCATAAACAACAGAAAGAGGCTGATTTTAGAAATGCACTTGAGGTGGCCTCCCTCCTTAGCCCCATGAGAAGACAGTCAGTGTTTCACAGAGCTGCTGCCAGCCTGGTGATAGGTTCCCAAATGTACCTCCCTTGAGGGGGAAGGAAGGTGAATCATTTCCAGGCAAGATCTCAGCTCAGTCAATACCCACACACGAACTTTGCTAAAACAGCACTCAGGTTGCAAAGTCAAGATTTCAGCACCAACCCCTGCTGAGCACCATGGGCACCTGCCTGTGCCACCAGCAGTGATCCCGGAGCTCTCTGCAGTGGTGTGCCACCCCCGGCACCACTTGGCAGCAGGATCTGAATCTCAAAGTTCATCCCCCAGACCTCCGCCGTAGACCTTGGAATGAGGGATACCTGCACAGACCATCTGTAGGCCAGGAGAGGAGAGAGGTGAGACATGAGCACCCCAAGGGCCTTCACTCACCCACAGCAGCCGCGTGGAGGTTTGATGACCTGCAGTCCCAGCCGAGGAGGTGAGCGTCGCTCCCGGTGGCACAGGGTTTGGGTCATTCCCCAGAAGTGAAACTCTCCTCTGTCTGCCTCCTTCATGCTGCTCTTGCCTGAGCATTTCCTCTTCCTCCATTCCAGCAGTGCCTCACTTCCTACCTTTGCAACCTGACCCACCGCCACCATCCCACTTCAGACCCCGCTCAGCCCCTCAGTTCCTTCTCCATCTCCAATGGACACCCAGGTTCCAGCCCAGCAGAACCTCTGAGGACCAGACCAGTGCTCCTCTCTGGTAAGCACAGAAGTGATTTTCCATGTGCAAAGGTTAAAGACAGAGCTGATTTATCTTCTCCTTACCTTCTGGACTACAGAATTCAGCTGCACAGAGCATCATCCCTGCATCAAGCATCTCAGAGCATTGAGATCAAGATTTTAGCCCAGAAGACAGGTAACCCCAGCTCCCCTGCCTGCATCCTCAAACCATTCTCCTCCTATCCCACCAGGACCACAGGGCAGTAGGAACAGGCAAAGAAGCAATGCAACAACCACACCATTCCTCCCTTAAGATCATCCTTTTGAGTTTGTAGCCCCGGGAAATGGATATTTTTATGTGCTCAACACCTGCTCTGAACACAGCTCTAAACTGCTGTGGAGTTTATTAGTTCAGGAAAGGCTAACAGGGCACTGTACCTTTGCACTTGCCTGCCTTACTGCACATTGAAATCCCAAATTCTGGCATGCTGAGCTCCACTGGTTGCCTTCATCTCACCCTGCCTGTGTTTGTCCTTCAAATGGGCAAAAAAAGCTCTGGTAATGGCATAAACGAAAGCTCAGAGAGGCCACAGGAGCATTGTGCCTCTTGGGAAGGAGACAGCAGATAAACAGGATTAAGGAATTTTGCATAGTTCAACCTGCCAATTTCTGTAAAAAGGAAATGTAGGCAGTGCCTGCAGCCCTGATTCAGAGGAGAAGCCTTTGAAATGCCTGCCAGGCAAAACGTGTTAAGATACAAGCTGCTTTTCCTCCGTAACAGGGAGTGCAGGGAACAGCCCTCCCTCTGTGGAGCCCACCCTGTGTCAGGCACAGTTTGTGGTGTGTTCCGGATGGCAGGAGCCTTGGGAGCCAGGGAAAGCAGTCCTGATCCTGCATCGCAGGCTGGTGCTAGTGCTGGGATTCAAACACGGAGGTCCCCTGCAAGATGTTCTGTTATGGACCAGACAGAAAAATTTCACTAGGAATTGGTTTCACAGGAAAATCATGGGTTTTTTTCACCTCTTTTTTCAGCTATTGAAAAGTGCTGAAAACTAAAATCTTAGAAATGAGGTAGGAAGGGGCTGGATTTGGTGTTTTCTTTAGAGAAAGTGTTCGGTTTTTCAGGTGAAAATGGCTAGTTCTGACACCTGATCTCACAGCAGCAGGTGCATTCTGCAAGAATTTGGGCTTTGCCCTGTGGGAACACAGTATTAGAGGGACCACCCTGACATCACATGGCACTGCCCTCAGCAGTCTTGCCCCCTCAGGAGGAAAGAACATGCCCATAACTTGCATCTGCTGCGTGGCAAGAGAAGCTCGCAGTGTCTCTTCCCAAAACCAGAGTCCTTAATATCCTCTCCTTGCTCCTGGTCATGCCACTGGAGGGTGAACATTGATTATTGTGAGCTGTCTGTGAGCAAGCATACAGTGAAGCCTGTGAGGGCTCTGCTCAATAAACCCAAGGGAAAGGTATTGGAAGAAAGGGCAAGAGCATTGTAAAAATTGGTTTCTGCTGTGTGATCAGCTCCATGGAGCACCAGCCCAGCTCATACAGTGTCACTGGGCTGCTCTGCTGGTGCTGTCACCAGTGGCTCTGCCTTTTTGCCCTCAGCTTTGAGGCTGGGGATGGTACCTTGAAAGCACAAAGACAGGTTTGGGCACTTTAGTGGAGCTGGGCAGAAGCAGGAGAAGAAAATCAGAGCAGAAACCAGCACAGCCTAAGCCCTGCGAGTGGCACAGCCATAGGGGTGCTCTGACAGGGACAACAGCAGCATCCACCATCCCAGCTGGAGGACAAGCAGTTCTTCCTGTTGCCTCCAACATGGAGCCAGAAATTCTCAGCAGAGACCTGGGGAAGGCACATGGAGACAGCAGTTGGCACGAAATGATGGAGCTGGTCTGGAGCATGACAAAACCCAGTCCAAAGTTTTCAAGACAGGACCAACCCGTCTCTTGGAAACACAGAAAAGAGATGCACACACAAGGTCTGTAGCAGTAGTGTGTCCCAGGGGGTGGGAATGAGGCAATGGGTGCTGGAGGGTGGTGGTGTAAGGTGGTGGAGATTTCTTGAGTGCCCGGGGTGCTCATACAAGATTTGGCAGTATCTCTACAAGTGAGGGGAGTGGGGCAGCCCTTGGGCAGCTGCCAGCGGTAGAAAGTGAGGTTGGTGTTCCTCAATGGGAGCTCCAGGTTGGGCAACCTGGTCGTGCAAGGTTGAATCTGCAGCCCTTGCACCTATGGGGCCAAATCAACCCCCAGCACATGAAACCACAAGAAAAAAAAAAAATGCTGCACTCCTGGAGTATTTAGTTCTAGCCACATCCAGCTAAAATTAAGAAAAATCTAAGCTTTTTGTTCTTTTTTATGTTTAGAGATTTTTGAAAATTATTTATTAGCAGGTAGTGATTCAGAAAAGCTTTTTTTCAAAGTTGGTCTGGACAACCTTCTGTTAAAACTTAGTTTTCTTCTGCACATGTGGCACCCACCACTATCGAGTTATAAAGAGCTAAGTGAGGACTCATATCTGGTTTCCCTGCATCTTATTTGAATTTTGTCTCTTTTGCATTCTATCTGATTTGTATCAGTCCTTCAGGGTACTTAGATGAGGTTTTAGTGTAGCTGTCAAATCCTGTTTGGATGGACTCCCAGCCAGCTCCAGACAGCTGAAAGCTTGGCTGCACGTGCAAGGTAGGACCATTGGAGCAGGCATGGGGAGAAGCTGCTTCTTTCAGACAAGGTCTGATGTGTAGTGGATATGTTTCCAAAGCAGCCCATCCCTTCTCTGCTCTCCTGGACCTGGAGGGATGTGGGTAACCTGCCTTGGCCCACTCCACAGAGCTCTGTGTCCTGCAACGTCACCCTACTTCACCATCCAGCCACCTCAGACCTGTTGGCTCTCAGGATTCAGCAAGAATCATGTCAAATTGGCAAAGGTTGGCAGCACCCAGAAACAATTCCCTGGGCTGGGAGGAAGGTGGAAGACCCGGGGTGGAGAAAGGGAAAGGAACAGTGGCCCTCATACTGCATTTTGGTGACAGCCTATGGACATACTGACAGCAGCTGTGCTTGCTAACAGGCCAGGGGATGGCCATGTCCTGTGCTGTCCTGAGCTCTGATGCAGCTGGATGCTAAATGCTCCTAAATGTTGGACCTGAAGCTTCACTCTGGATCATGCCCTGAGAAGAAACTCAACTCCCTCTCCAAGTTTTTCTATCTCAGCTGTACTGTATATCAAGTTACATCGTGGCTTAAGACATTAGAGATGGGAAAGGGGAGATGTAAGTATGGAAAATTTGTCAAAGAAAAGTTTTAAAAAATATCAAATATCCCACAGCAGTCCAAAGTAATATCTCAGCTGCTAAAAAAGGAGAATTAAATAGGTCAAACTATGGAGCTGTGCCACTTTACTCTAGCTAAAGGAACTAGCTTCTCATCTGGTAGACTATTTCACCATTTGCTGTTCCAAGAATCCATCTCTCCTGCTAGTAATGATGTCAAATAAATCTTCACTAAAATGTAAAAATGTTTATGATTATCATTACTGACCCGTTCCTTTATTAAATGAGGACAATAGGATGATGCCTTGATATTTACTAATGGGCTACTCCCATCTAACCTTTTCTTGTTCATCCAGATCATCTGTTTTCATTTCATCATTCAATGGATGCCAATAAAATTAAGTCAATTAAATTAAAGGTCTATTATGTTCTTTCAAATCAGACTGAGGCTTTTTTTCTTTCCCCAGTCACTGCTTTGAGAAGATTTTTGATAGGGCAGCTGGGAAATCTGGAGCAGATTCTCTGCTGCTGGAAACTGGTTTAGCTTTTCAAAAATCAATGGAGTACCCTCAGCTGAGGGCCTGAACCCTGATGTGCAGGAATAAGCCTCAAGCCTGTCTTTGGGCCAAGATTTAGATCTGGAATTACTCCCTCACGCAATCTCAAAGACCTTGTCTACTTACCAAAGTGTTAGAAGTTACTTATACACAGTGCAGTTACACCATCATCTCTTCCTTATGGAAATACCCCAAGTCCAGTATAAGAATGGCCTTTCATATTTTACTTAAAATGTGAGCTATTCCTAAGAGGCATAAATGAAATCAATAAAAGACTTTAATGTCATATAGTAGTGTCTGTATGAAGCTGTCTGCTTTGGTTTTCTGATATAAAACAGTTTACTGCATTTTTTCCCCACTGTAGACAAGACCTTAATATCTCATTCAGTGATAAAAGCAAACAGAGGAGGAATGTTCTACATCCTAACAGAATTCTAAGCTCTAGCCTTGAAATGCCATTAAAGTACATTAAGAACTAGTAGTGAATATTACATTGTTTGTATACATTTATTCCCCTGCTTTACTGTGGAATGAATGTTTTGGGAAGAGCTGAACATGCTTCCAAAGGGATATGTAAGTGAGGGGAGCTCCACTGCTTCAAATATCCCTGCCATGACTCACAGCTGGTGTGATCCCAGTTCTGCCTCATCCTGCAGTGCCTCTGGCATGTCTGATACATAGGTATGGGACAGGGAACGGCCTCTTACATGGTGCAGAAGGATGGATGTCTCCAGTCAGTCAGCAGGAGATGCTGGGAGTGCATCCAGGGGCTCCAGCCCGTCCAAGGAAGTGCCTTGGGGCAAGATGTCTTGTAGGAGATGTACAAATTCATTTGCACCTCCTAAGCAGTTACAACTGGTAGATAAGCCACTAGTAGCATTTTGGGCATGGCTTGGCAAGGTTTGGGGGCTGGAGTATGAGACTGGGCTCTCAGCCACCAGGAAATCTTGGGCTGCAGCCTCCAGCAGCAGGAGATGTGGCCTGCCTGGTGGAAACCCTGCTCAGTGGCAAACACAGAGGGATGTGAGGATGAGGGAGCTCCTTTCCAGGCACAGGTGAGTGGCAACCACTTGTGCAAAAGCCCATGTGCTGGCACATGGTCATAGGAGAGAGGGGAACCTGCCAGAGCAGCTGAGGGCAACCATGAGGAGACTTCCCAAAAGGTGTTGGGCTCTGTGTCATGGAATCCTGGTGGAGTGAGGCACACCAACTGGGACTGGTCTCCTTCAGTCCCATCTCATAAGGTGGGGTTGAGATCTGCCTTTCTACAGCCCAAAACAGCAGGCCTTGGGAAGACAGAGCCTATTGTACCTGTCTTAGTGGCTCAGGATATTCTGACTAATCCTTTAAAATGGCATAGAGAAGTGGGCCTGCTCACATCTCCCCAGGGTACATTTTCCCCCTGGAGTTTTAGTGTCTTGCCCCTGATAATAAAGAAGGATTGTGGATCTTTTCTGTAAAATTCTTATAGGGGTAGTGAAAATGTCAGGAATAAACCTAACCAAGACACCACCACCTAGCTCAGGTAAGAATCCTGAATGCTTTTTTCAGCTTAAAGGTGGTGAACTACCCTTAATGTTCTGAATGCTTTGTCAGAAGTCACCTGTAAACTCTTAATGCATCATATCAGAGCTGCTATTGTATTTGAATCCCCAGCCCTCTGTTAGCAATCACCTCAAAGGTCTAGTACACAAGTAGAAAGTGTTTCAACTGTCTTCCTGTGGACTTGGTGTCAAAGTTATCCCAATCCCCATCAAGCCTAGACAAACTGTGCTGTGAAAGGAAGGCAAATAAAGACCTGGAAGAGCTCCTTTATAGAGGTTGAGAGAAGAGACAATGTTTACCCAAAAACCATAAAGCAAACTTGGGAATTAACGCAGACCAGCTTTGTGTGTATTTCTAAGTGAGAGACTTTGTAAGCAAAGCTTTATTTGACTTTCTGCTGTCACAAATTCAAACAGTGAAACAGCTCCTAACCCTAATTAACTCAAAATGTTTGACATCTTAGCAAAGCTTTGAACCACAAAAGGGCTTTCTATCAGCCAAACCTACAGTGCAGACCAGAAGTTTCCCTATTTAAAACTTGAAAGTTTTTCAATTTGCATCAGGCATTGTATAAACTACAAGAAACCTCACAAAAGACCGAGCAACATGTTTGGCTCCTAGAGTGCATTTTTCTATGATAAAAGCTTTAAAATCATCTGCAAATTTCTAACTGTAAGAAGAAAACCCAAACTTCTTTTCAGACCCAAGGGGTGTGAAAATAAATACAAGAGATATGGTCACACTGTGAAAAGGCAAAGCAAAAATGTCCTTGCATGATGTTTCAAGGAGGATAGGAAAAGAGTTCAGAGTCAGACCTTCTTCTGCCATTGAGCAAGGGATGCACCTGAGTAACCCTTAAGTTCCTTGCCACAAGAGTCCCTACTCAGGCTAGAGACTGGCTACGGATTGGAAGTTTAACACACTCTTTCCTTAAAGAATCTTGTCATTCATTTATGGGTTTCCAACTCCAAATGGTCTCTGAAACGATGCAAACAAGTTTTGGTTGCTTGTTTCCTGTTAATGACCCTGCTGTGTGCAGTTCCATCAGCTCTGTGTAGAACTAATTTCTGCTGAATAATCACAGCTCAGCTGCTGGAAACCCACACGTCATCAATTTCAAGAGCTGTAAAGGTGAGCTTCCTCCCAGGAGATCCACACCACTCCTGTAATTGTCAAATTAATGGAATTACATTGGGGTAAAAGTGATGCAAATGAAGAGAACACTTGCATGGCAATTTATGTGCTGTATCAGGAAAATGTTATCACTTCTGATATGTCAGGGGGATTCTTTGTTTACTGACACCTTTGTAACACATATTGATGAAATCCTTGAGTAATGATTACACCAGGAGAGTTACACCACTGAAAAAAAATGACAGCATTTTCCATCTGTGCTGCATGTTAGATTCCAGTGAGGATGACCTCCATGAGGTTATTCCTGTGTAGAAGTGAAGCAGGAGATCTCAGATTTCTGAAACATCATCTTGAGGTGCTTTACTATATTACAGCAAAGCATACAGTGTTACTCACAGTGGTGCCACAGGTCAGTACTGCTTCTCCTCAGGTGAATGCTGAAAGCCACAGCCAGGAGAGCTTGGTGCTGGTGAAAGTGGAAGGGGAAGGGATGCTTATACCTGATGTGCTCACAGAAGGAACAGGGCTTGACCAACAGGAGCAGCAGCAGAATGACTTCTCCATATCCAGACATGCATCATGTCTATGATTCACAGACAGTAGAGGGTTTTAACAGGAAAGAGAAGAATAAGAGCAAGAATAAACTTGCTGAACAAGGTAAGTTTGTATATAGCAACATAAGTTTGCAATCCACCTACCTTTTCTTAAAGAAAGATTCTTCTTTAGATCTTTACAGCAAGGTGCCCCAATGAGAGTTAATGCTCCCTTTGACCAAAACTGAAGTGTTGCTGTGACAAGGATTAGCCTGAGCACTGTGGAAGAAAGTGCACCAGTCTCAGGGCAGGGCAGGGTGGTGTGCTTGGTCATGGGGCTGCCCAAAGGGTTTGCAAACAAGGGACATCTGAGCTGCAAAGTCACACGTGCAGGGAGTTTCTGCTGCAAACCACAGCCAGACAGCAAAAAGACATGAGAAAAGCTGTGTCCTATGTGCCTCTCCTACAGCACATGGGTTTGACAGTATAATACAAGAAATTTGTGTGGGAAGGGGTGCTGAGAGGCTTAGCCCTGACTGATGGGCAATGTGTGCAGTTCCTGTGCAGGGTGGGACATCAGCAGTGGCTCCCTGGGGGGACCTGTCCATCACCTTTTTGAGGGAAGATCCTGCAGGGTATCCCTGGCCTCCCTGCTGGGCTCTCCTCAGGCCAGAGCTGCCAAGGAGGCCAAGGTGAGAGAGAAGAGCATTGATTTGTTAGTCTGATTTATGAGCAGGGATTATTTACAACAGTATCCACAGCACAGTAATGGAGCTGCAGCTTTCGTGGGGGTGGTGTGTCTGAGCCTGTGGGTTCCCATGTCACAGGGCCTGGCTTTCCTTTCCTGCCAGGTAGATGGGATACCTGGAGTGCTTTTTGTTCCCCTCCTCTTGTTTGCCAATGGAGAGAGGAATTTTGTTGTGTGAATCTTGGAGCAAAAGCCAAGAGAACCAAAAGCAAATACTGAAGCACTGACAAAATCACTAGATCGGCCTGGATTTGTCTGTTTGTTACCAATTCTAGAATAATTGGGAGAGACTTAATCAGCCCACTGGCACAGACAAGGACATGGACAATGTCTTGTAAAACTCGGGGCAGAGAATAAAATGCAGACGCAGAAATTCAGTGTGAGAGTCTTGTGGATCTATTCTCTCTCTGTGAATGCCTTTGTTCCCTGCTGTGTCCCCAAATTCTGCAGATTTCAGCACAAACAGGTACTCCTTGAGCCTTCTACCAAACTGCAAGGGAAACAAAGTCCATATGACAAGAGCATGAATTAAGAAAAAGAGCTTATTAACTCCAGGCAGTCGCCAAGTCAATGTGTCTAGACTGCATCCAGTAAATGCTGCAGATCAGCTTTGATCCCCACTGCTTCTGGCATTTCAGTGGCAAGAAGCATTTTGTGGTGGAACTTGTCCTTAGTTCACTCCCAGTTCTCTATGACTCTCCTGGGACTTGTTTGATATAACATGATGGTCTCCATGTCACCACAGTAAGGACCTGTGAGCCACTTCCTGTGTTCCTCAGGCATTTGGCACTTTCAGGACCACAGAAATATCCACTCCAAGGCCAACAACTCTAACAAAAAATTAAAGATGCCCTTTCAGAAAAATATTACAGTTGGACACTTGGAGTTTTCTCTCAGGTCTGAAACGTCGAAACCAGTTCCTCACAGAGAGTCATGGCTTAAAGGACAGCAATGGTTTGCATGTTCTTTCTAGTCAGCCAGTTATTAAAAATGCCAAGACAAGCAACTTTCCAGGGAATCCCATATCTGCTGAAAGACAGCTGTCTTAACCAGCCACTGGTCAGACCTTTCCCCATGGAAGTACACCAAGCCAAACATCCTGCAGCCTCTGGGTCTCCTCTCTTTCTCTCCAGTTTGGCCTAGAAAGCATTGGAAGAGGCTTAACCTGACATAAAAGTGTAGGAAACAAGATATTCTTAGACATAGTCATTATGGTAGTGCACTACCTTTGCAGGACAGAAATAAGGTGATTTCTTCTTGGCAAGAACCAGTAGCAACAGCATCACAGACCCTGGCAAAACATGAGTGGGAGGCATCAGACAAAGCTCAGTAAAACACTGCACCAACCAAGACAACCCCAACAGTGTGGTGGCTAAACAGAACAGGCTTTTCTCTGTCTATACACACACACACACACAGAACTATATACACAGATGCACAAATCCAGGTATATGTATTAAGGATTAGAAGCATTGTTCAGAGAGAGGTTAATTTTAAGCTGCTGATGCCCATTAGTGCAAGGTGTAAGCAGCAATTTGGAAGCACCCAGAAGTGTTTTTCCTTTTGTGGGTGTAGAGCTGCCAAATAGCACTTAGAGGCAGCAATGGCTCTGTCTTAGGGAGACTGTGAAGCAGAGCCCCAGAAGGAAGGCTGGTGCCTCCACTTCCCCATATACCTTTCATCATAAGTCAGAGCTGCAAGAAGGATTTTCTGCCTTATCACCTCCTCCTGCTTCTCTCACTGGAGTTTATATCAGCCTGAATCTGGCCTGGCTCATTTAAACAAAGCCATCAAAGAAAATATCCCCATGTTTTCCTAAGCACAAATGGATTTAGAGAGCCCAGCACCTCAAACAGCAATGTAAAATTCACTTGCTTGACAAGCACAATCTCCCTGGTGCAAACCAAAAAATCTATGCCAAGGGAAAGTTTAATAGTCACCTGGAAAAAACATTGACTTGAGTTACATCCATTTTTCTAATGGCATATTGTGTATGTAACAAAACACCCACAAGTAATTTTGGGACCAGGGATGTTCCCCTCTCTAATTGTTTTCATCATGGGGGCCAACAGGGCTCTTACGTGCGCTTTCAACTGCTGCAGTGAAATATGTGTTCCCTGTTTGTTCTTGTTCTGCCTCTGCAGGAAATCAGAGACTTTGGCTTCCTGTAGGCTACAGATGCTTTATTCTTTGTATTCCCCAAATAGGAAGTCCTGGGGTCATTCTGCCAAATATATGGAAACTTAATTTCATTTCAACACAGGATTAATCACTAGGAAGTGTCAGGACATTGATGGTCTGATAACAAGACAGTTACGGCAGAAACCTTTTATGGGCACCAGGGTTAAAGGATTTGGCAGCAGACATGAAGCTTTAAGTCCCTGCATCCAATGGGGAAGGAAGGCTACCTGATGAGAATTAACGCCGGCCATTGTAATAGCAGTGTTTGTTTAGTGCCCTGTAAACCTTAAGAAAATTTTAAGCCTTTTTATATTTTAAGAGGAAGGTAGATTGTTTTTGATGACTAATCCCTGTTTTTGATGACTAAGCTCTATGTTTTTACTCTACAAATCAAAACAGTCTGTGATAAACGTCCTCTCCTTTCCACAGCCTGGCAATGGCACAATTCCACTCATTTGAAGGAAAGGCTTCCGATTTGCACCCTTGGAATCATGGAATAATTAAGTTTGAAAAAGACTTGAAATAAGATCATCAAGTCCAACTATTAACCCAGTACTGCCAAGGCCACCACTAAACCATGTCCCTAAGCATCACATCCATAAATTTTTTAACACTTCCAGGGATAGTGATTCCACTACTTTCCTGGGCAGACTCTTCAATGCCTGACCACTGTTTCACAGTGAAGAATTTTTATTCCCATCCAATCTAAACTTTCCCTGGTGCAACTTGAGGCAATTTCCTTCCATCCTGTCACTTGTTACCTGGAAGTTACAGATCAATCCACTACTACCACTGCATGCCAGAGGGGGTTCATATTTCTCAGGCTAATGGGTAGAATGGGAACACTGGAAAACCCAATTGCTAAATTTAGTTCCAGAAGCGATTAAATAGAGTTCCACCAAGTGTGCTCACACTTTCTGTTTAAAGCACTGTTTAAATACAGTCAGCGCCACACTGCTGTGAGATTAACAACTGTTATTACTCCCATTATAAAGGTGAGAAAAGTGAGGTACAATGACTAAGAGCTTGATCTGTGCCCACAGAGTTGGGCTTTCCATCATCACTCAGGGATTGACAGCATCAGTCATAGAATTAAAGAACCACAGAATGGTTTGGGTTGGGAGAGACCTTAGAGGTCATCTCATTCCAACCCCCTCTTCTATGGGCAGAGACACCTTCCAGTAGACCAGGCTGCTCAGATTCTCATCCAACCTGCCCTTGAACACTTCCAGGGATGGGGCATCCACAACTTCTCTGGGCAACCTCTTCCAGGGCTTTTATGAATGCTATGTCATCTCCTGCAGTAGAGGAAGAGATCTCTCTAAATCATAGGATTCTGTGAGGACAGCACACTTCTAAAATGCCTTCAGTTCAGCATTTTCTATAATAAGTAAACAGGGAGGGAGGAATCTCCTCTACAAAAAGAAAGATCCCCTTCACGGGGACCCTGAGGTGTGTGGTGCCCTACCCAAACTGCTCTTGCCTCTGTGTACAAATGTAGCTGTCACCTCCTTCCTTTCAAAAACACACTGCAGCAAGTGAGTATTTTAATTTCTACCCTTTTTGAGTTTGTGTGACATCTGCTATAGAAAAGCTGTGACATCAGCCCATTGTGCTTCATGTGCATCCTCTGTCTCTACTGTCTGAGGTCAGAGATGAGAAAAACTGGGTGTGTTGAGGGATTCCCTCTGCACACTACATGAGATCACCCAGATGCCAACACAGTTCCCACACCAGATAAGCTGAGAGGATCACCAAGGTCCTGAGCAACCCCACAGGACATTTCACCAGGCAAATCCAACACTACAAAAACGTCCCTTGATGAGCAAAGCTAAAATATCAACACTGTGCCCTGGGGAAAAAACTGTGGGATGCACAACTGGTGGAAAGGGAAGCCTCGGGGCAAGACTGCACCACTTTTCTGTCTGAACCCAGCTCTGCAAAGCTCCCCTTTCCTTGTAGTTAATCCTTGTCTCATTCAGTGATGTAGTGTGGACATTCACCTAAATCCATTAATAAGCCAAGGGATTTGAGTGTGAGTTTAATATTAAACTCATGGTTAAACATTCTGCTGAATAGAAATGGAGCCAGAAATTGGCTTATGTGCTTTGCTGAATGGGAACAGCTTGCAGCAGTTCAGCATCGGTGGCGAAGGGAGATTACTCTGTGAGGATGATTCACTTCACTCAAGCCCAGACAACCACCAGCTCCATGAGCCAGATCCCACCCTGCTTGTAAAGAGACTTGAGAACACAAGAGGCTGGAATTGAGCAATGATGCATATGATGAGCTCTGCCAGAAGACACCCAGGATGTGAAAATAACAAATGCAAAAAGGTTCACTGCAGAGCATCTCTCCCTTGGGGGTCTACATGAACCTGCAGAAACACTGCATGAAGAGAGTGGTGACCTTATCAAACTGATGTACAGCAACTGAGTCAAACCACCAGCACTTCAGTCAGCTCCACTTAGGAGCACTTGTCTACACTACAAAGCCTTTACCACCAGCTAAGCTGGCTGATTTATTTCAGCAGGCTCAGCTTATATTTGGAAAGGGGTTATTTGGAAGATTTATCTTAATGTCCTCCCTGAATAAAAGAAGCTGTGTTCTTCTGTTGGTCTAAATTCTGCTTGCTCTGCTTACTTTCCTGATCTACCTAATCTGGTTTGGGAAATAATCTCTTTTTCCCCGAAAAATTTCAGAACATCAGCTTGACTGAGGAGAACATGCAGTGGCAAAGACACACATAAAGAGGTGAGTCTAGGAGAAATGGAAAAAAAAAAAAAAAGAAAAAAGATGACAAGAGGCAGGAAATTTGGGATAAAAAACAGGCAAGGAAAGGCTTCCCAATGGTAAATCATTTTTGTTACAGGCAAAACCCAAAGGAAAAAGAACCAAACAGCTTATCACAGAAACAGTCATGCTAAAAGCCTGTCGTAGACTAAGTTTACATTAGTGGATTAAAAAAAGACATCAAGAAAGACATAAAATACTGTCCTGAAGGACATGCCCTTTACAGAAATGACTGGGCTCTGGAGGACAGAGCAATTGGTGATAAGAAGGAAATGGAGAGACTTAGGTCAAAGAATCATGAATAGTTTAGGCTGGAAAAGGTGTTTAAGATCATCAAGTCCAACTCTTAGCCCAGCACTACCAAACCCATCACTAAACCATGTCCCTAAGCAACACATCTACCACATCTACACATCTTCTAAATACCTCCAGGAATGGTGACTCCATCAGTTCCTTGGGCAGTCTGTCCCAATGCTTGACAACCCTTTTCATGGAGAAATTTTTCCTAATATCCAACCTAAACCTACCCTGGCACAACTTGAGATCATTTCCTCTTGTTCTGTCGCTTGTTACCTGGGAGAAGAGACCAACCCCCATCTGGCTACAACCTCCTTTCAGGTAGTTGTAGAGAGTGATAATGTCCCCCCGAGGGTGCTTTTCTCCAGTCTAAACAACTCCAGATTCCTCAGCTGCTTCTCACCAGACTTGTGTGCCAGATCCCTCACCAGCTCTGGACATGCTCCAGCATCTCAATGTATTTCTTGTAGTGAGGGGCCCAAAACTGGATGCAGGATTCGAGGTGTGGCCTCACCAGTGCTGAGTACAGGGATGATCATGGTCGTGGTCCTGCTGGCCACACTATTGCCAGGTGATACAAGCCAGGTGCCATTGGCCTTCTTGGCCACCTGTGCACACACTGCCTCATGTTCAGCCACTGCCAACCAGCACCCCCAGACCCTTTTCCTCTGGGCAGATTTCCAGCTCCTTTGCCCCAGCCTGTAGCTCTGCATTGGGGTTGGTGTGACCCAAGGGCAGCACTCAGCACTTGGCCTTGTCAATCCTCATACCATTGGCCTCAGCCTGTCCAGATCTCTCTGCAGGGCCTTCCTGCCCTCCAGCAGATTGACACTCCTGCCCACCTTGGTGTCACCTGCCAACTGGCTGAAGGGTGCACTTGATCCCCTTGTCCAGATCATTAACAAAGATATTAAACAGAACTGGCCCAGTGCTGAGCCTTGGGGAACCCCACTCATGAGTGGCCACCAGCTGGATGTAACTCCATTCCCCACCACTCCCTGGACCTGGCCATCCTGCCAGTTTTTCACACAGTAAATGGTGCACCTGTCCAAGACATGAGCAGCATTCTCCAGGAGAATGCTGTGGAAAATGGTGCCAAAGTCTTTACCAAAGTCCAGTAAAGACAGCATCCAAAGCCTTTCCCTCACCTAGTAAGCAGGTCAGCTGGTCATAGCAGTAGATCAGGTTTCTCAGGCAGGACTTGCCTGTCACAAACCCATGCTGGCTGATCCCCTGGTTGTCCTGCACGTGCCATGTGATGGCAATTGGGATGATTTGCTCCATGACCTTCCCCAGCACCAAGATCAGGCAGATAGGCCTGTAGTTCCCAGGATCCTCCTTCTGATCCTCCTTGTAGCTGGGGGCATCACACTCACTGATTTCCAGTCAACTGAGACCTCCCCAGTTAACCAGAACTGCTGGTAAATGATGGAAAAAAGCTTGGCAAGCTCTGTCAGTACCCTTGGATGGACCCTATATGTATGCCTAAGTGGTGTAGTAGGTCACTGATGATTTCCTCTTGGATTATGGGGTCTTCATGCTGCTCCCTGTCCCTGTCTTCTAACTCAGAAGGCTGAGTACCCAGAGAAAAACTCATTTTAGTATTAAGGTCTGAGGCAAAGAAGGCATTAAGTACATCAATCTTTTCCTCATCCTTTGTCACTATGTTTCCCCCCCATCCAAGAAAGGATGGAGATTCTCCTTAGCCTTCCTTTGGTTGCTAATGTATTTATAGAAACAATTTTTATTGTCTTTTCCAGCAGTAGACACACTAAGATCCATTTGGGCTTCGGCTCTTCTGATTTTCTACCTGTAAAACCTCATGACATCCTGAGCTGACTGTCCCTTCTTCAAAAGGTCACAAATGCTCTTTTTTTTCATTAGTTCCAGTCAGAGGTCTCTGGCCATCCAGACTGATCCTTCTCCTCCTCTGGCTCATCTTTTGGCACATGGGGATGGCCTGCTCCTGCTGTGCCTTCAGAATTTCCTTCTTAAGAATCTCCAGCCTTTCTAGACCCTTTTTGCCCTTCAGGACTGCCTCCCAAGGCTCTTAAACAGGCCAAAATCTGCCCTCTGGAAGTCCAAGGTGGCAGTTCTGCTGACCCCCACTCCTTACTTCTCCAAGAACTGAAACTCTACAGTTTCATGATTGTGATTAAAGGATCCTGCTGAAATTTGTTGACATATCTGTTTCAGGATTTCAAGTCTGAACTGGAATAGCCCCAAAACAGTTAATAACATTATTTCTTTGACTGAAGGGTTTTACCAGAAGCCCTGTGAGGATTTATGGAGTGCACATGTGCAGCTCTATGGGGGCCACAGCTCCAGGGGAAGGTGTGAGTGGGCTCTGTTTGACCTCTGTGCCAGAAAGTTTGAGCTGTGGCAAGCAAAGATCTCCTGAGCACGGGAGCTGGCACCAGTGAGGTGCCTCCAGGGCCAGACCAAGCCTCAGGGGAGGAATGTTCTTGCAACTTCACCAATATTTTTGTGCAGCTGTGCAGAGCTGGGATAGGGGAAAGGGTCAAAGGGTCCAACAGGGAATATACTGAGAATAAGATGGCCAGCAAGCAAGAATTGCATTTCACAGAAAAAAGAAAAAAGGATTTCAACACTTGTTCCCCACCCCATGTCATAGAAAGAATTCAATTTTGCACACCCACAGGAGGAGAGAAGGGAGTGAGAGAAAGGACGAGGGGAAAATGTGGAGAAAGCTGGAGAGGGGCACCTCAGTAGCAGGCAACTCAGGCTGGGGTAAAGACAGCATGCCTGAGGTCAGACATGGGGAACACTTAATCCTCAGCATGGCTGTTCATTTCCTCACTGTTTAAAAAAATACATTTATTTACAGGACTTCTCAGGGAAGGGAAGTTCTGTGAATCAGTGTCTGACTATTAGTTGCTGACCCAGATGAAGGCATTAGCAACTTGGAGTGCCCCTTTCACGTCAGCTCCCCAGGCATCCTGTGAGCTGTGTGCCATTAGAGCTAACCTCACCTGACCCTGCAGCACTGTCATGTTGACACAGCACTAGTAGTGTCTCTTATGGACCTGAGTTGACCTTGGGGGCCTTCGCCTCCTGCTCTGAAATTCTTCTTTCAAGGTGTTTGATTTGTTGGAGTGCAAAGTCTTCCAGCTTCACGATAGACAATTCTTCAAAATGAGTTATTTTCTCTCTTTGCCTCACTGTCCTTGGAGCTTCTCACAGCAACAAGTTAGAATCACAGAATGGTCTGGTTTTGAAGGGATCTTAAAGTTCCAACTCCCCTGCCATGGACAGGGACTCCTTCCACTAGACCAGGTTGCTCAGAGCCCCATCCAACCTGGCCTTGGACACTTCCAGATGTTCAAGGCATGCATGACTTCTCTGGCATCATGTCCCAGTGGCTCACACCCTCACAGCCAAGAATTTCTTCCTAACACCTAATCTAAACCTACTGTCTTTAAGTTTGAAGTTCCTACCCCAAGGTACCTTTGATCACATCACTGCTCTGCAGAGCACTCCAAAATATATATTCCTGGTTTTCAAGACTATGGATTGACAAAGGAGACCTTGAGGCTGCCCACCTCCTGCTGGGTGTTAGAGAGGCTCTCCTTTTCCCCTGTGAGCTGCCATGAGGTTCTGCAGTGCTTGTCCCAGCCTGAAGGGTCACATCTGATTCCAGCCTCTGCCTCCCCTGTACACACAACCCTGGCCCCAGGCCAGAGAGGGCTGGTGTTCAGGCAGTGTGGCCACTGTGGCTTCCCCAAGTTCCTCATCCCTGCAACCAGGGAAACCCTCGGAGAAGAAGGACTTGTGAATTAGAAGCCCTTTTGAATTAGGCAAGCCCTAAGTTTTCTTGATGGCATCTTCCAAACTGGCAGCCAAAGGCATTGCCAGAAGGATCAGCAGGCCACGAGGTGAGGTGATGTTCATGTCTGTGGGAATGATGGAGAAATTTCACAAATTAAGTGTTTCCTGGTGAGAATTAGGCACCAGGAGCCACAAGGATGGTGAAGGGTCTGGAGGGGAAGCCTTATGAGGAGTGAGCTGAGAGCACTTGATCTGTTCAGCCTGGAGGAGGCTGAGGGGAGACCTCATTGTGGTCTTCAACATCCTCATGAGAGGAAGCAGAGAGGCACACACTGATCTCTTCACTCTTGTGACCAGGGACAGGACTCAAGGAAATGGCATGAAGCTGAGCCAGGGAAGATTTAGGTTGGATATCAGGAAAAGGTTTCCTGATCCCAAAGGGTGATAGAGCACTGGAACAGGCTCCCCAGGGCAGTAGTCACAGCTCCAAGTCTGAAGAGCTCAAGAAGCATTTGCAACAACAACACTCTCAGGCACATGGTGTGACTCTTAGGGTGTCCTGTGCAGAGCCAGGAGTTGGACTCAATGATCCTGATGAATCCCTTATAACTCAGCATATTCTATGATTCTATGATTTATAAGGGCACCCAGCTGAGTTTTCAAAAGATCCCAATCTCCCAGTGCATTTATTTCAATGGAGGTTGGGGACCAAGGGGCTTTCCAAAGCACAATTGCTCTTCCAGCCACACATTTGGCCTTCACCACACATTTGGCCTTCCAGAGCCACTGGCATCACCCATCAGGAGCCTTTCAGCCCCAAGGGATGTGTCTCCTGTGCCATCAGCGTTATTTCTCCACGGTATCAGGTCACTGGGCAGGACAAAACTGAGCTGAGTAGTCACACTCACACTTCTCCATTGCATGAGCCACAACACATGGCCCAACTTCTGTGCAGCTTTACTTCATCACCCTGGCCTTGTGCCACCTTCAGGAGGATGTAGAGCACCTGATCTAGCATCAAAGCTGCTTTAATAACATTAACACAGCCAAAACTGTGTGGTCCAGTGAATGAGAAGCAGCAAGAGGGTTCAAAGTAGCAGCTCACTGTCTTGTGCTACATGGATGTAATGGATTTGGGTCAGCTTTAAGTGCTCTGAAAGTTGATTTATGATCTCATTGAGCCATGGCTTCTGCTACTTGGGAAACCTGAATAACATTTACAAAAGTACCTAAGTGCTCTTGACAAGCTTTATTACCAAAAATTAATTTTTTCCATTTCCTCTTTTTCCTCCCACTTTGCCCCTCTATTCCCATTATTGTTTCAGGAGCAAAGAATTGATGTCAGTGTCGTGAATAGTTCCAAAGCCATTCGCATACAGCTTTTTGGTTGGTTGGTTGGTTTTTTCCTCAAAAGTTTTTATTTCATTTATTTTGTCCTCCTCCTTTCTTGCATTTATGTCCAGGCTCTTCCTCCTTGCACCACTATTTCAAGAATCCCCTTCAGCTTCTCTCTTAATGGAAGCATCACTATGGAGTCATCTCTTAGCATTCAGTTCATGGATAATCCACCTCTTGCTGTTTCCTTCTGAGGGGTTGTTCACTTCTTCCTCACATCCACTCCCAGCAGTCACTCCTGTTACCTCCTCTCTGAATCTTCTGTCTCTCTCCTTTCTCTGGACTCTGCATTTCTGAAGATGGTGTCCATCTCTTTCTCTACCTGCTGTTTATGGGAATGTCTTCCTCAGATGTCCTCACAAGCTTCTCACACACCCCCCCTCCATCCCTTATCCTCATCTTTACAGTCACATACATCAGGGAAACTTGGCAAACTTTCCACGGGATTTCCCTGTTTTGTTTTTGCTTTTGCTTTTCTGCTCTGGTCACTGGAGTTCCAAAAACTTCTCCTCCTCCTTCTCTTTCTTGTTCTCCTCTTCCTTCAGAGCCAGCTCCAAAGAAAGGAGGCCCAGCCACTCTTGAAGGCTGGTGATGAACCCAACAAAAATCCCATGGTTTTCCCACCTCTCCAAGAAAGGAAAGGACATCACAATCCTTCAGTCCTCCAGGTCCTCTCCCCTTCACCTCTTCTTCCCACAGTCCCCTTACCACTTGTAGGGCTGGGGACTCCGAGGGTTTCTTCCTCACTTTGGCTCTGCTCAGGTGTCTGGAGCTCAGAAATACCTGGGATGAGGAGCACAGGAGGAGGGAATCACAGCGAGTGTCTTTGAGAGAGGAACTGATGCTCCTTTGAAGAGTTTGAGTTTCCAGCTCAGAAGCTGGTTGTTATTATCACAGATGAAACACATCCAAACATCCCACACCAGCATCCTTGCAGCCACCATTGGACAAGTCCAATGTGCAAAAAGGAGGTGGAAGATGAATAGGGAAGAGGACAAGCTCCTATTCCAGCTCATCCAAAGACCTTTCTTTCAGAGGTATATGAATACAGTCAGTGTAGCCATCAGCTGGCAAAATTAATGTAAAAGGGAAAGTTACAGCATGTTTTACCAGGGAAAAAAAAATTGAAAAGGAGGAAAAATTAGTTTTGAGTGGCAACAAATAATTCAACCAATAAGAGCAACAACTTTTCAGCAACTTGCTGGTTATTCAACAGCTTTTGGTGTCATTTCTATTAACCACAGAGGATGGAGGTTATATGATCCTATCCAGATAACACTGTTGAACCAGAGAAAAGGTAATAGAACAAACCAGCCTTTTCTGTGGCTTAATTACTTGGCCTTCATCCAAAATCCACTGAAATCAATACAAATCCTTGCCACTGAGTTTAAAGACTTTGTATGACTGAATGCTCTCAGCAGGGCTTTAATGGGAAAAAAGACCAAAGTCACAGCTGTGAAATAGAGGATATAATCCATACAACTGATGACATGCTTCCATGGCACAGACATGGGGAAAAAGGAGATTCTGAACTAACAGGAGAGCTTTAGGGTTTGCACCTTCATATTCTGATTAGAAACTTAAGGAATTCTTTGGGATTTACATTAATAATAAACACAGAGGGCCAAAATGCATGTCTGTGCATCTGGGAGATGTAGGGAACGTTGACACACAGAACTTGTTTTCTTACTGTGCCAAATCTTGATTTGGTTGAAGTGAATGGAAACACTTCCACAGGCTTCACCCAGACAGTAATTTAGGTTTTTTCTGGAAAGGGCTGGCCCTGTGGAAGGAGCAACTACTGCACACTCAGGAGTGACTGAGTCCTTTTTATAGCTGCTTCTTGTTTATAAGCAAAAGTACTTACATTAATGTTGCAAAAACAAATAGTCTAATGTTGTTACATTTTAAGGGCATATTAAATTGACAGAGCAGCCAAGTTTGTCGACTAAAATGATTCACACAACTCTAAGGCCACCAAACAAGTATTTCTCAATGTCTCAGCAGCAGCTCAAGGGAGAAGAAGCCAAAAATGCCACAGCTCAACAAACAGTTCTGTGTTCTACTGTTGATAAGTACATCATGTGTTTTTGCAAAGAAGACTTTCAGGGGATTCCTGTAAGGAAAAAAAAACCGAGCAAAAAACCCCAACAAACAAGCCATGATTAAATAAATAACACGAATTTCTAAGTACATACTGTCCTCTTTTCCTCTTTCCATTTCCCTCAGATAAGTCCTTCACAACAACCCCAACAACTCATCTGCAGTTTGCCCAGGATTCCATAATAACCTTCAAATTGGCTGCTGACTGGCCAAGAGGAAACCCCTAGGGTGGCCTGTTCCAGCCCTTTGCCTGGCAGGAACTGGAAATTCCAGGTATCAGGAGACTTCATTTACACAAGCTGATCATCCAAGGTGCACAGATTGCCTGAGAGATGCTGAATGTCCTCCACCAGCAAATATTTTGATGGGAGGTGAGCGTGTTCAGCATCACACAGACAGGGTAAGCACCTCTCAGGGACCAGCCCTAAAAGCACCAACCTACACGTGGCCATGGGGCCTTATGTGCAATTCCAGTCACAGATGCACCCCCTGATCTGTCAAATTGCAATGGGAAAAGGTCATCACCAGCTGAGAGTTCAGTCAGGATCCCTACACACCTCCCCTAAGGGAATTGTCCAGGTGCCTTGCCAAGGAAGCTGTATAAAGTGGAGATGGTTCCTTAACAAAGCAAGCAAGGCAACTGGCAACTGAATTCAGGAAGACAGTGTACTAGCAGATGTCCGACACTGGGAGTAATGAGTCCAGGGATTCATTACCAAGGCACACAGTGCAATCCCAGTTACTTGATGCCTTTTACATCTAGACTGACAAAACTTCCATTAGGGAGACTGCTCAACCAAAAGCTCTTGTGCTTGGAGGAGGATAAAATTCAAAGTCTTCTGTCATACTAAGGTCAAGCAAGGTGATCATAGAATCACAGAATCATCACAGAATCACAGAATTGCCTGGGTTGGAAGGGATCCTTAAAGATCACCCAGTTCCAACCCCTTGCCATGGGGAGGGACACCTTCCACTAGACCAGGGTGCTCAGAGCCTCATGCAACCTGTCCTTGAACACTTCCAGGGATGGGGCACCCACAGCTTGTCTGGGCAACCTGTGCCAGTCACAAAGGATTTAAAAACATTGAAGAACATGAATGAAATAATTTAAAAGATTTGAAAAGCTTTTGTCTCTGCCAACAGTGTTGAAGAAGCAGAATGGGAAAGTGTGCTCTGAAGCTGGACCACAGGCAGGGAAAATATCAAAAAGCACTACACTGTGCTGTCTGTTTTGGTAATTTCCATGGTCATGGTTGCCAAACAACAAAGATCCTCACTGATATGTTGACTTCCAGCAGGCCTGGTGAAGCATGAATGTGGCCAGATTTCACAGCTACAAAAAGAGATGAAAACCAGTGGTTTATATCATCCAGCCACATAAGACATAAATATGTCCTAATGGAGGCATGCAAAGCACTTGCCTTACTTTCTCTCCTAAGCCAGCTGAGAATATGTTTTGCTGTTGCAGTAAAAATGGCCAAACCACTGAACCTCACATTCCAGGCATACATCTTCCATGATATATAGCCTTGGTTTTCCTTCTTTTCTCTGTAAGGTGGCAAGAAAGCTTCACTGTAAATAGACAGGAGTCTTGCAGACTTGATTCTCACTCAGACCCTTACCATGCATATTCATCACACACATCTATCCTGCCATAAGAAGATTGCTGGTCTTTTGCCTGCAATATGATCGTTTGCCAGAAATTATTTTAAATAGAGCAGACAATGATCCTGTTACTTAGAAATGTTTTCTGATAATTATGTTCTGTCATTGAGCCAAAGTGATATAACATCTGTGCTCAAACAGTTCCTAGGCAGAGGGTGCCTGAGCCCCGTTTTCCCTCCAAACATTTGGTGAACAGTGAAAGACAGAGAAGGAAAATACCACTTGGAGTAACGCTGGCAGTAGCTCCACAATGCAGGCAGAAGTCCATGACCTGAATTCTCCTTACATAAACACCAATAGGGGATAAGTCAGTACTCTTGAAATCAGTCTGTCACCTTATTTCAACATCAATCTGAAGCTTGATGTGGAAGTTCAGTCAGACCTGAATGTGGCTCCACGATTTATGGTGTTTATTTAACTTAGGAGCCAGCAGGATAGTAAAATGTCTCACATACCGCTTTAATCTGGATAGTTTATATCCAAAATTGCATTTAACTTTTGGAGGATGGGAAGGAAGGAGAGTCACAGTTTGGAATAGGTTTTACTGGGTGCACTGGGTGTATTAGGTGCCTCTCAAATGCCTGTCCTGGGGAACAAAACATGGAGAGAGGCTCCGGAACGGGGATGAACTCTGGCCTTGGAGGCTAGGAAAAGGCAGGAGGGGAGTGGGGAGGGAAAAACATGTCCATCCAGAAGGGCAAAGGCACTTGGAATTCCCCCCAAAATGTATGCTACAGGGAAGGAAGCTCAATTCAGAAAGGCACAGGCCAAGCTTGGCACAGGAGACAGCTCAACCCACCGTGCTGCCCTGGGAGGAGACGGGGAATGCATCCCTCCCCTGCTCCCTCCCTCTGTGCCTGAGGACTCCATGCATCTCCTCTGCAAAGGGTACAGCCCAAACCCCAGGGGCTAAGCTTCAAAACTGTGAGAACATGTAACCCTTGCTTCCAGAGAGACTGCTGAGGGGCTGGCTGGGCACGGGTGCACTGAAACCCTCCAAGCATTCAGTGACTGGCTACTGAGCCACACAGAGCCCCTGATGTAAAGGTCACTGTTATTTTAGGTTCATTGAAGACTAGGCTGAAAGCTGCTTCACTATGGAATTATATCCAAATTATATTCTCTTCAGTTCAGGGTGGGGAGGCAGCAAACAAAAACTCAACAGTTTTCAAATTTCCCCTTTGGGACACATAGCTATGCATTTGGATTTTTAAATATCAATTTGCATGTTATCTCTAATAAAATCACACATTTACACACGTAGTTATATAAAACTCCAGAGACTTTCTAAAGACAGCAGAAGTTGAAGTGCAGCAGAAAGTTGTCCTGTTTCCCTTCAGGCAGAGCCCTGAAATGCCTCTCATGACCAGATGGTATCCCCTGCCTTTCTCTGCTGATGCCTTAAGAAGGCAGTGGAAATATGTGTTTGTTCAAGAGCTGGAGCCCCTTGGGAACTGCCAAGGCACTTGTGCTACCCACTTTACCCAGGGTTGGCAGGGGATGGACCTGCCATGGGTGGAACTGGGTGAGGTGACCCCAGGGCACAGGAGTGTTGCTGTGTTTTAAACCAAAAAAAATGAGGCTGTTATCCAGAGCGTGCTGCATCTGAAGTATTTGGGTGCAGTATCAGGTCTGCACACCTCAAAACAGCCACAGGTCCCGACACAGATGTGCCGTGGGTGGCACCGGCACAACGCTGTGCCTGGACCAAACCCACATCCACCCACGGCTGCCACGTGGAGTGGTTTGGATCGTTGGGATATTGACAAGAGCTAATGAGGCCTGAGGCTTCGCTTTATCCAGTTGGTCTTGGTTGTCCAGTGCCCAGATCTCCTCCAGGACACCGTGACAAATGCCTTGTCTAACGGCTCCCCCGACCAGCCGGGGTTTTCTGCGTCATCACCAAACGGTCTAAGAGGCACATCCAAGTGATTCAAACAGCAAGCAAATGTCAGAAAGGGGATGATTTCACTGCATTATTGAACGTATTGGGCAGATAAGCCTAGCAACAGGGACCCTGTCTGCAGGCTGACTCCCAACAATCAGCCACTGCTGTGGCTCCCTGTCATTCAACCGCATGAATAAATAAATGAACTCCTATAACTTTTCTGCAATAAGCAGAATATTAGCAGTGGCTCTCAAGATGACCTTTATCAAAGGAAGCAGCATTTATACTGGAGAAATTTATCTAAAAATAAACGATTATCACTCATGTATACATAGAAATACCAAGGGCAAGATATGACTTTCTATAATGTGAAATGACTCATTTTCCCTCTGAAGTTTTAGTGAGTGTCGAAGATATGCACTCCTAAGAGTGAATCACTCCAAACGGGCACTGGCTGATTGGCTGAGTTTGAACTAATCTCGGGGAGGAGAGCTGACGCAAGGGCCAAGGGCCGTGGGATTTGGAATGCCTCGGCTATTTGCAGGGCAAGGATGGCAGACATTAGCACTCAGTTGTCACTAGCAAATCTCAAATTGCTTTGACAGGTGGCAGATTGCGAGACGTGAATGGCTGCAGCTTCCAAGGGAACACTTCTTTTCATGGAAAGTGGGATGAGGCCAAGGGAACTGCCCATGTTTCTTCTTTGTATATATTTGTGCTTGCGTGCACATTCAAGCATAAATAACTGTAAAAAACAGAGCTCCTCTTTTATGGATCAGCCAACTAACTTGAACCCTCATTTATTCTTCCTAACTCAATGTCTAAGTAAGAGTTCAAGCTTTCTGGAAGTGTAACTGAATTTCCAGCCTCCAGAACAAGCCCAAAAATGTTCTGGAGAGTTTTCTTCAAACCTTGTCAGCATGAGAAATTTAAAAAACTCTGCACATATTCACAGGGGTGTGTGGAGCCTCCTCTCACTGGGTTCAAACCACTCCTGGGACAATCAGTGACCACAGTATGATGCCTAAAGGATTTTTTTTCAGTTACCCCAGTGAGGTTTGTCCTCTGTGTCATTCCTAGTTGCCCAGATCATCATGGATGCTGATCAGTACCCCAGGAGATGGCACAAGCCCTGAGGAGGGGTGGCATCCCCTCTCCTCCTGCATGCAGCCAGTCTGGCCAGCATATTAGTTGTGACAGCATTAGGGGAAGAATTTTCTTCTCTCTTCCCCGTGGCATAAATGGAAATTGAGGGTGGCAGGACTGAGCAGGAATGGCTGCAGTGTGCTAACCAGGCACACAACAAATCTCTGACTCACTTAGGAGTGCCTCCCCCGGGGCACAGGCATTACATACACATAAATATCAGCTTCATATTGGAGGCATGTCCTGAGAAGGGAAGTGGAAGAGAAGAAAGCCATGACTTTACAGATTAGCTCACAGCTTTTTGCAGTATCCCTTTAAACAGTGATTTTTGCAGCCTGATTGCTGAGGAGGGAAAGATCCTCAGAAAACTCTGGCTTCCAGAGGAACTCTGCAGCCTCCACAAGCCCTGTAAGTATAACTGTGCTTGCTGATAACACATCCAGCCATCAAAGTGTCACACAGTTAGAATGGGCTGAAACAGCAAAGTATCAATGCCTTGGAAATGGCTGCACATGGAAACTTGTGCTCTATGATCCTCTAGATCCCAGCACCAGCCCTGTTCCTGGTGTGTGCATGTTCCTCACACTTGGTGAACTCAGTGGCTGAACCAGAGCACCACACAGGCCTTAAACCTTGCTGAGGAACTGACTGTCTCTCATTTTACACTCCCAGGGGGAGCAGGCAACACAGCTTGCCCTGCATTTTATAGGCAACTTGGTGAAAAATGGTCACACTGGGGTAAAAGCTTTGCTGTGGGCTCTAAGGCAAAATAAAAATCAAACCAAACCAAATCAAGGAAAACTAGTTATGAAGAAATTCTTCCTCAGATGACAGAGCTGTCAAGCAAAAGGTCTTTCAGACAAAAGGAGAAATCTTTTTTGACTAAGTCTGCCAGCAAGGATAAAATCCTGGAAGGATTTTGAAAATGAGAGGGAAATGTGGATATTTCCAGTACGGCCACAGAGATTTTGTGTGATTTCAGTTTAATCAAATTGGTTTCACTCTCCCTTTGAACTCTGACTTTTTCCTTCCTCCAAAGGCAGAGAGATGACAGGAACACCTGGAATTCCTCCTACTCCTAAGGGGCATCAGTAAGTCAAACACACCAGACAAGTAGGGATTTTAAGCAGAAGTTATTTGCTAGAAACATTCATTTACACTTTGCTAATTATTCTCATACCTACTTGGAGGACTATAAATTTGTTCCTGATTACGAAACAAGAGAGGGATGCAGCTGTAACTCATCCTGTATGAAAACCCTTTGCACAACAAGGATGGAGTCAGCCCTTCTCCCACTGCAAGAGCTGTGCAGCTGCAGAGCCACAGCCAGCTGCTGCTAGGGCAGGGAAGAGGGTCAGGATCCCTCAGCCAGCCTCATACAGGAGTTAAAAAGGAGTATAAGCCACTCATTTTTTTGCTGCCATGGAGTTTTCCAGTTGTACTTCCCAGTCCCATAGTACCTGATGGCCAAAGCTGCAAAGAAATATCAAACTAACCACAGGAACGCTTCCAAATATGGATTTGCATTTTACCTTCTTGAGAACAGCCTAAAAAAAATCATACAAAATCCTCAAGTGAGTGGAGCCCTCAATAGCTAGTAACTCATGTGGTTTCCGATGACATTAAGGTTTCTGGGTCCTTCTGGGACAAATTAAAACCGTTCTGCTTTTACAGTGATGCAGCTTATCTAGAGGGAAAGATACTGTATAAAAACCCAGACGAGCTGGCTGCAAATCCCACTGCACCCTGGCTCTCTGTAATTCCAGAAAAACTGGGTAAGTGTTAACTACAGTTTGCATTTTCCACCAGAGGACATTCAAAGGACAATTATACCAGTGACTGAGAACAGCTCATGAACTACACAAGTGAGATCTATAACCATTTGCATAGGTGAAGCAGGAGATTTCAACATAATATTCTTATTTAACAGAGTCAGGTTTCCTCTCTTATAGCAGGCCATAGCTGATACCTGAAGAACATATTCTGCATGAAGAGTTTTGCTAAATATCCCATTTTCAGTGGTTGAGATTCTCCTTCGGAGAATAATTAAGTATGCAATATATGGTCTAAAACAACCAGGAAAGAGATTGAAAATACAGAAAATTGAAAGGAAATTATGTCAAACTGGAGTGCTCTGGAAAACTAAGTTATAAATGCTTTTGAGAACCTGCATTTATTACTTGCAATAAATAACTTTTCTTCCAAACACGCCTTTGTGTGAGAGATTAGCAGTGCAAGTGGAGCATATTTCTGCTGTGCAGAAGTTACTTATTTTAGAATAATGGACGTCACAAATTGGCCCTGCATAGCAACACTCATTGGAAAAAGATCACAGCTCCACTTAACACAAAAGTGCAATCTTGAAGCCCATTGAAACTGAAGTCTCTTCACAGGGCAAGCACTGAAGTAGCTTCTCATTTGCGTAAAGCTGGACAATTGTTCCACTTCCATACACAAAACATTGCTTAGATATCTGCTATGCATGGGGAAAGGCTCATTAATCACATTACAGCAAATGAACATCCCAAGGTTAAATCCTACTGCTGTGGAGTACTTCAGTGGTTTATATAGTCATCTAAATGGGATTTATATCTACAAATCTTCACGGTGCAGTGAAGATTAGGAGCTTACCTTAAACTTGAGGCACTTTTTTTTTTCCCCTGTAAGAAAAGCACAGCTCTGAAAAACAAATTTAGATACATAAGGTCTGATTCTCCACTACATTAAGCCTGTTTCATGGCTGTGTCACTGCAATGAAAATCAACCGAGTAGCACTGGTGAAAAAAAAAACCAATCTAATGATGATGAGAACTAGCCCAGGCTCTTTTAAAGGCTGCTCATGCAGCCATTCCCTCAGGTTTTCTGACTCCCTTTGGATAGCTGCTGTGTGGCAGGAGGATGCAGGAAAAAAAAGGCTGTGAGATGGCAAACCTTTCCACCCTCGTTTTCTTGTTTTATGGCGTTCCTCTCTTGCTGCCTTTGCATCATAACTCTGCTTTCCTTCAAGGAAAGGCAAACAATGAGAGCTAGATTTATCCCCACTAAGTGAGATGCCTTTCCTTACAGTTTTTTTTCTGTGAGAAGCAATTACACCTGAATTTGTTCCAGTGCTGCTGACTGCCCAGGAGGATGGCTGGGAGCATGGGATGCTATCCAGCATAGCTCTAATGGGACTGAGGGGACAGGGCTGATTTACACCCACAGAGGATCTGTCTCAGGAGCTTTGCTGTTGGGCATGTTATTTCACTTCTGGATTCTCCACTGGCAGACACTAAGTTTCCCCTCAGAAATCAGACAAAATTGCTCAAAATCTCACAGACCACTTCAAAGTCACCTTGAAATTGCCTGTGAGCGAAAAGGGAGCAGCTTCTCTGCTTGTCACCAGTTCCATGTGTCCCTGACAGTGCCCACTGCCCACACCAGCTCTCCCCTACATTCCTCCAGGATGTCCTGTGCAGGGCCAGATCCACCCTGTCCGAGACAGAGACAGCTGATAACTCACCCGTGCTGGGCTTTCTCCTCGTTCATCACATCAAAAGCTGCTCTTATGTGGCTGGGCCCCAGACATGGGAAGTCTGAGTTGCTGTTTAAATTTGCTACGGGCTCTCCACATGAGATTAGGGAAGACAGTTGAGCCCTCTGGCTCTCAGTTGCCCATTTCTGATGCTGGCACCACAATTCGTCTTCTTATCCACCCCCTCTCTGGTGCATCTGCTTTTGAGGACACAGTTTTTTTAATGTAGACCCCCCCAGTGTGACATGCCCATCCCACTTCACTGCATGAAACTCCATTCAGAGCCTAAAGATCAAAGGGTTCCACACCTGTGCCTATAATCAGTTTTCCAGAGTTTGAGTATGAAAAGGCCAAGTGGCAGGAGAGCAGGAAGGGTGGTATGACTCTGCTCAGTGCCAGCAAGCTGAGTTGAGGGCTGTGGAGGAGGTTGGCACAAGACAATTGGCAGCAAGGAATTATCCAACTCAGGGGAGCATCTGAGCAAAAGAAAATGTGTATGAGGACAAACCTGCTTAAAAGGGGATGGAGGAGAGGGTGCCCACATGGCTCTGGAGAACTGAGAAGGGAAAGGAGATAGGATGACTGAGCAAAATCCTAGGGAAGAGTCAAGGGCCCTGTAGGCACAGAGCAGTGCAAACACCAGCTTGAATTTTTCACACCTCTCTGATTTAGCCAAGCAATGTTATCCCTCTGAAGCACTCTGTGTCACACGGCTGCAGTGCTCTTTCGCCCAGGACAGAGTGCTCCAAACCCAGATTTGCCACCTCCAGGACACAAGGCCCCACAGCTGAGACTGAGCCCATGCTGGACACAGCCCTGGGAAGGGGTCCCTGCACCGAGGGTGGGTCTCTGCTCACACCTCCAGCAGGCACTGCTGCAGCTGTGATGTGTGTGTGGCTGGCACAGCTAAATCACCCTTGGCTGGATTAACAACCCACGCAGCTGTCACGTCATCCGCCCCAGTCCTGGGGTCACACTCTTTTAATTTTAGCAGCCCCACATACCTCCGGGGCTACTTACAAGGTCAGAAATGGGGGGTTTCCAAGTGAAAGCTGTGGGTAGCCAGACCCACCCTGAGCTTCTTCATTCCAGAGGTGATGCAGCTATAACTGGATATCAGCAACTGAAAGACACAGAGAGCTCCACAAGGCATCTGACTGGAGTTTCTGATTTGGTTTCCCTTTGGAGGTAAAAGTGAATGCCCCGACTCCCAGTAAAATGACAAAGCACACAGATGAATTGCAGAAATTCAGCCAGTGACAAGGTAATGAATGAGGTAGGGACGAAACACTGCCTGGAGTCTGCAGCTGAATGAATTATGCCTCCCAATAACACAGCCAGGCTGTCCACTGACAACAGGGTGGGCTTGAGATTTTCTGCAATATCCAACAAAATACAAGATCAGCACTAGTGTGTGAGGACATGGGGCCAGGGAAAGAAACGAGGTGAATAAATTACATTTTAGGAACAAGACAATGTAAAAAGTTAACATTTTCAGTGGTGTGGCCAGAAGGAAACACAGGTAAGCACAGTTCCCTCTTCTTTAATTCAGACATTTCCTTCCCTCATGTATGAGGAAGCAGCCAGACAAGTGAGTTTACCCCACTCCTTCCTTACCAGCTGCTACCAAGCTATACTGTATCATATGTAGTTGAACAGCCAGCTCCAGCACTGACCTTTAAAGCACTATACAATTCTTTCTAACCTTCTGCAAACAAAAGAGCCTTCTATCCTAAGGACAGGCAGCTGGAGACACCCAGGCTATGTCCATAACAGTGAATCAGATGTGCCCAGGTCTGTCCTCTGGCACTAAGGCCAGCCAGCATGAGATACTCCACTTCCAGACTACTGAACTTCCTTATCTGCCAAAACAAGGCAGTTTCATCTCAAATGTCTACCAAGATTGGTCTGCAGGCCCTGCTGGCTTCCAAGCCATGCCTGGGAAACATCTGAAAGACCACAGATGTGCTTTAGACAGTATAGATGACTCAGTCTTCATGTCTGGGAATGTGCCCTGGCATCATTTAATTAAACAGCAGAGAAGTAGCTTGAGGTGCTGTAGTACTGGAGCTCCAGCCAAAACCAGGGGACAGTCTCAGGCAGCCCCTGGCAGCCAGTCCTTCAGTGGTTTGAGCATCCCAGGACAAGAGAATAAAGCAGCTTTCTAAAGATGTGTCAGTGCCCCAGAGCATGTCTTGGATGTCTCTTATCTCCTACTAGAGAAAGATGTGGGAGTGAAACATCCTTTCTCACATCCCCATCGCACCCTGGTTCCCACACAGAGGAAACCTGAGTGCACAAGCTGAGCTACATCCATGTCACAGCTTGTGGAAAACGTGGATGCAGCTGCAGTGATCCAGAAGAAGAACTGGAAAACATCCTCCTAAGAACTCTACCTCTCCTCATATCCTCTCAAGAGCTCGCCCTGCCTTTTGCCCCAACTTTCTGGCCAGTCATCTTCTGTGGCTGGGTCGTGGAATCAACCCTGAGCTTAATTGCAAAGATGACAGCAAGCAACTCACTAATTAATGACAGCCATGTCAGCCTGCTAGCAGGGAGCTGCACACATGCCATGCATTTTTAACATTGCTTAGTAAACACTGGTGATGAAACATGATAAAGAATGCCAAAAGTTTAGCACTGATATGATGCCCAGACAGGTCTGAGTGACTTTGGCAGACAAGGGAGAGGGTGAGCTCCTTTTCTTTGCCATCACAATAACCCAGCAGTCTAACTAGAATCGTATCTGCAAGATCTCAGAACTAAGCAGGATGTCCTGTTCATAAATCAAATCCCAGCAGACCTCTCCCTCAACAGGCTTTTCCCTTACTGAACTGGACTTTCTGGAAACTTAAAATGTAAGATTCCAATCCTGCAAACATTTGTATGCATGTTTTCCTACCTAGAGGCCCCATTATTGAAGTTAAATCTTTGCACAAATGTTGACAGAATGGTCCCGAGCTTAGGAACAGATTTTGTAATGTTTCTTTCCAGCAAGTTACCTATTTCTAAACAAGTATCTGTGTTTTTCCACATGACCTCATAACTCTGGGGCAAAAAGAGGATCGTATACGCCCACTGAGTGACTTTATTATCAGTTGTCTTCACTGCCTTGCCCTGCACCAAACTTGGGTTGTGCCCTAAGGAGTACCTCAGATATTGCTCAAGTCGGTTGCACTTCCCTCCCTATTATTTAAGCAATAATAGCTGATGGGGAGGGTATTTCCTGAGAGTCATCTGGAGAAAATGAGGGCTCTGCCTCAGGCCCATAATTCAGCGAGGAATGTACTGCCAGGATGTAAGTCCCACCCTGTGCCCCTGTGCTGGGCCCACTGTGTTACAGCAAGTGGCTGCTTGGTTTGGGGTTTTCAGGTGCAAGAAATACATCAGACCTACATTTGTGTTTTCTTCAGTGAGCTACTTCTCGGGTTTCCAGAGCGACTGGTGATTTTGGAGACACAGGAAGCTGCCCCACTCCCAAAGGGAAATTTTGCCCTGAAGGGTCAATGACCACTGGGATGTCAGAAGGGGAGATGAACGACAGACACTATGTACCATGTACAACAGACAAGATGCACAGTCGGTGTAGGATGGCTCTCACATGCCACAGGACTCACAGGAAAGGCTCCACGAGCAGTGGGGGCTGCACTCTGCTCTTGAAAAATCTCTGCTTTAAATAGGGACAAATTTACCAATCCAGCTACACACTCTGAGCCATAAGATGCCATTCATAAGCTGGGTTTCTGGCTATACTAAATTCCCAAAAGCTGCACAGCAATCAGAGCACACAGAGAAACCTGTGCAATTATTTTATACCAGCATTTCTTTGACTGATGTGTTCTTTGCTTTTCACAGAACCTTTTATTACTTAAAATTGCTTCAAGAGCAGGGTTTATTCTCAGAAGTTATATATATACATACATACACATGCATAAATATATATAGGTATGTATTTTCTATTTTCTTTTTTCATAACATAGAAATAAAATTAAAACATGCCACAGGGATTTTAAAAACCTTGGATTCAAATCTGGAAACACAGTAGTAGTGGATAAGCTGGGGGGAGTTTTGTAGGCTTTATTCATGTGAACTGTGAAAAAGAGAAAACATTTTTTCAGATCTGTACCTGTACAACTACAAAGAATGTAGAACAGCTCCAGCAGCCTGCAGAACTCACTGCCACAGGATAGGAACCTGTTCACAGGCTGGGTAGGGTTGATGTGGAGTATTTGGAGGTATGGCATATTCTCTAAAATCACTGGTTGCTGCTGTAAATTAGCACACTTCTCCTAACTTTACCAGAGAGCTGTTGCCATCAGGTGAGGTTTTAGCTGCAAAGGTTCCTGTGGACACAGGGACACCAGGACTAACAGGCCATGGTTTCACATCACAAAGCCATCAGCAGCAATGCTGGCTCAGACAATTAACACTGCCCTCCCTTCTTGTTCCCTGTGCCATCCCTTCACACTGCCCAGCACTGCTGCCTGTGGGGTCATGTTTTGAACCGGCTTAGGGAATGGATCCAGCAGAAAAGTAATTAGGAAAAACCTACAGCAAAGAATCCTTGGGTTCTGACCCAGTTTAGGTGTCCTACCTGCTTGAGAGCACTGGCCCAAAGCAGGTGGGCAGCACAAGAGAAGGCAGGCAAGCCCTGGTGTGAGGCACAGGTGAAGGGCTGAGGGCATCCACTGCTGCAGGAGCTGTGCTGCCACAGAGGTCACAGTGCAAAAGCACAGCCTGGCTGGGCTCCCCTGCCTCGCCATGAACAGGGAAGCTGCATATGATGCCTCTCCTGAATGCCCTTCCAGCCTACAACACCCTGTGTCTCAGGGATTTCCTGAGCCAGATGCAACATCCATAACCCTTCTGGTGACACTCACAAGTTTCCTCCACAAACTTGTCTAAGCTCCCTGGATCTACATGAGTTTCCTCAGCATCTACAACACCCCCATAAGAAAGAGAGCTGCTCCATCACCAGGTCATGGGATGGGACCACAATGGTTTGGTGGCAGAAGAGGGCCCAGGCAGGGAACATGAGCCTCCTGGCAGGACTCAGCACAGCCCTGCTGAGGGCAATGTGACACAGACCATGGGTTTGATCTGGCTCCTCGCACTGGGAGTGATGGTGGGGGTTGTTACGGGGCAGGAGAGACACTGCAGTGCCCTCTCCTGCCAGAGCATGAGGCAGTGGCCAAGGAATGTTTGGCAAAAGCCAAAGGGCCAGCTCATGCTCAAGAGCACATCAGAGCAAAGAACGGGGCTCAGGAACAGGTATCACCTTCCTCCCAAGAAAAGTACCTATTCTCCAGACTTTCAGCACTTTCCTTGAGAGCACTTGCTCTGCTGGAGACAGGATTCTGGTTTGTGGGTTGTGATTTTGCCACTGTCTTTGCACATTCCTCACACAGTGGAAACAACCTGCCTGTGGAAGACACGATTCTTGCTGTTTCCCGAGTGCTGATCGATTGCACATTTTGGGTGAGAATGTCTGGATTGCTGCTAATGTGAGTTATGGCAGTGTCAGGTTGTTAAGCATCCAGAAGGTTTTGACTTTTTGCACCCGCCACTTGAACACCAAATCCTGGCATTCCAAATTTCCTCTGGACAAAACTTTAAGCCCTTTACAGAAGCTGAATTTTCAAAGAGACCGAACCCCCTACCATCACAAAACCCAACAGCATTTCTATATGCACTTCAGCTTGTCTCTCTTAATTTGAAATTGCATCTACACCCTAGAGTGGTCGAAACTCTGGATGTACAAATCAATTGAAACTGAGTCACTGGGCTAGATAAAAGCCAACAGACGTCATCATAAAAGGAGTGAAGCCCCGCTTCAAGCCTCAACCACCCTGCTGAGTTACAAGATTAATTAGAGGAATGTATGAAACTGGAATGAATAAAGCAACCATTAAACATCTTGCTAATATTTAAAAAAACTTGGCCAAAAAGGAAAACTAGCTAGTGGACTAATGTTTACCTTGTAAAATGTAAATTTACAGTGTTAACTTACTCCAGAATGAACAAACAAATATTCTAAGCAGGCAAGGAAAATGCACATACTTTCAGCAAACATTGGCATCTTCTTACACTGGGGAAATTCTTGTCATGCTTAACCCGAGTGTGACACAATGCCATGTAATAATTATCCATTACTGAAGCTTATCTGGGCTTGCTGACAGCCTGGTGTTCCTGTAGCACATAAAGAAGTGCATATTTCACCCCATTTAGCTCGGGCACCAAGTGTATTCAATCCACTCACTGCCTTAGGAGGTCCAACTGCCTGTGTGCTCATAAACCAAGAAATATTTAGGTGCTTCGAATGACTCACTTGGGGCTACAGTCAATTTTTGTAGAGCTGACAAATCTGTCAACTCAGACACCTAAAGTAGGGAAGGGTGAGTATTTACTAAATATCCACCTCAGGAGCTGAGGCTTTGGTCCCTCACTTCTAGTTCCACCAGCAAGAAAGCCACTTCCCACAAATACTCCAAAAATTAACCAGAAAGAAGTCAGGGTTTCCTTTAAATCTGTAAATCTGTGTGGTGCCTCACAGTACTGCTGGTGAGTGTATCCTGTGCTGAGAGTGGGGAAGAGGAAGGGTGGATGGTGACAGAGAGGACAAAGCCTCTTATCTGGGGAACCATAACACAACCCCAGGCCCTGCTTTCATACACCCAGGGAAAAGCAGAGGAGGTTTTATCTTTAGACTCCCTTCACAGCCCATTAAGAGTGTGCCAGTGCCCACAGCTCCTTCCATAGTGGGGACACCCCACGTTTCTGGAATGGACCAATATGGGCCACAGGAGAAAGTTTTACTGGCAAAATCATGCTGTGCACTAAAGCTATGGTGACACCACCATTCTGACCTTCAGAGATCCTTTTGAGGGCAGCTGGAAGACTTTTTCTAGACCAAATAAAAATTTATCAGTGGCCACAAAATTCTTGGTACAAAGAGCCAGGCAGATGCTGATGTTCCAGCAGTGGCTGGACTGGGAGGCCTCTCCCCATCTCACCACATGGCAAATGCACCCCACAGGGCACAGCTGCTCTGGGGACACAGAAGGGCAGGGGGCTTACTGTCCCTTCACCCACATTCCTCTTGTTCTCCCAATCTAATCCCTAGAAAAATTAGTCTCTACCTGTCTTTTTACTGATTTTCCTGTCCTAATGCCTGTTATGGCCCGGGGTTCAGGCTTATCTTCACAAGCAAAACACTGGCAAACATGGAAGTCTGCTTTGAGTATAGTTAATGGAACAGACTTGATCCAATTGATAAATTTTCACCTGTTTCTGTATCTTTTTTTCAGAAAACATTTACATCAGGTTACATTAGTGGGCCTGTCTTTTATACTGATGTGGAGAAGGGTTAACAGTTCCACTCGACACAGTTCCTTTTATTTGGAATAGCAGTTAGAAAGTATTACTTATCCTTAGAGCAAAAAACCCCTGTTATAAAATCTCAGCAGCAAAACCTGAAGATCTTTAGTTATGCCTTGAGCCTTGGTCTGTAGTCCAAAAATTTAAGAATATTGTTGAATAAAAGTCAAGCAACAGATTCATGTGGAACAATGAGGAGATCGAGAAGAGAGTAGTGAAGATAAACAGCCGTGTTTTACTTTTCTCACCTTCAACAATCCACATTTTCAAGCCACAGAATGTAATTTTCATGCTGTCTCTAGACACAAGGATAACTGCTCTCCAGGAGCTACTCTGTGTGTTAAATAAATATGACATTTACAGATTGTTTTCTCTCACTATTTATTTGTTATGTCCTGAGTTAATGACCTTAAAATTTGCTCTCTCTGATGGCGTTAGTGTGAGACGATTTCCAAAAAGCATGAAACTGCAATAAACTGTCACGTTTGCACAGGTGCACTAGAGATTAAGAGATCAGCCAAAGAGCCATTAAGATCTATGGCAAAGTGCCCAGTGGGACCAAGATCAAACCTTCAGAGTGTCTTTAAAAATGTCATCATTAGGAGAGAGATGCCTTGCCTGGCAATCCCAGGAGTTCAACGTAATGCTGGATTTTAACCATACCCTTCTGCAGCACTCTGCATCTCCTACATCTCCTCTGAGATGGCAGCTGCTGGAATTTCCTATTCATCTCAAAATAGATGAAGCAAATATTAATTCTGCTGGAGGAAGGATCAGTGACACATCCCCACTATGTTGGAATACACTACAGAAGCCTTCAAATTCTTCCTCACCTGCAGGGAGAGGGCACCTTACAGGTGCAAAAAGCCCATTCACACTCATTACACAAGGACATATTTTCATCTACTATGAAAAACTCTGAGGAGCCAGCTCTTGGGAAAAATCACACTGGTCATCAGAAGGTGTTTTTCTCATCAGTAACTGCCTTCTCTGCAATCACACGAGTTTCATTCTTATCCCACTACCTTTCCACGTGGAAGGGCTCTGGCCCATGGAACTTCTGCTTGCCAAGGTGGCCAAGGGCCAGGGTGATGCCCTGAGCTGCTGATCCGCACAGAGAACATGTGGAAAGAAATCAGTGTTCAAAATCTCCTGCTGCTTTTCCTGATCTTTTCCTGGAAGGACAGGCAGGCTTCCTTTTAATTGCCTGGGATGCTCCAGAGCATCCCAGCCCCAGGAGCCTCCAGCCAGGCACAGGAAAATGCGGAATGCTTGGCACCACAGGAATACAGGAAAAATTTGCTTAGGAGTGATCACACATGGTGTCGACTCTCCATAAGTGCTAGGTAAGGAGCAGAGTGTTTGCAATGCCTTGGGAATGCCTTTCAGTCCCTCTCATCTGGCAAATGTCATCATCAATGCTGAGGTTACATTTTGCTTCAGTTCTCTGTTGGCAAACTCCTATTTCTCTCCTTTTGTGCTGTTGGTTTTGCTCTGTATCCTAAGTCTTACCCCACAAAGGAGAAAAAAGAAAGAATAAAACCTAATCCAACATTTTTTTTTCCCTCCAAACGTTCCATATTGTTTTTCTCAAGAAAAAAATCTGTGGATGTTCACAGAAACCCATACCCTGTGTCATGCTGTTGAGCACATACTTTCAGTTAGTTCTTCAAATATTTTTGTAAGATAGGAGAGTCAAGCAGGAGGCGGGAAATGACCAGACCTGAGGGCACACACGCTCAGCAAGCTGAGTCACCCCCAAATCCAGCCAGCTGCCTGCACACAGCTCCTCTGCTGCTCAACTGCAAATTAGTCCTGGCTCTGTGCAGAAAATCTGTTAAACAAGACATAATAGGTGCTAATTCTGTAGCTTTTTATTGTTACTGATGTTGTCCTTGTCCCCTGCCACTGTGGCACGGGCACCTGAAGCCCTGCAGTTGACAGTGTTATCTGAGTGATTCTGGAGGTGCTCTCTGCATGCACATCACATAAGTCCAAATCAGACCAGCATCAGGTCTAACACTGCTGACAAGAGGCAGCTCTGTCCCAGCCAACACAGCAGTTTTCAGCCTTTTTCCAATACAAAGTCCCAAACATACTTTATAGGGCGTAATGGCCCAGGGAGGAAAAAGCAGAACAGAGGAAAGTGCCTGTCTTCATGGAAAGGAGCGTAAAGGGCAAGAAATGGAAAAAGATTCCCATCATCAGACAACTGAGAGAACTTCTTCCCTGTCCCTGTTGTTGCATTCTTGGCCTTGGATGCTATTCTGAATTCAAGGACAGTGAGATTTTCAAGGTAAAAAAAAACAAAAAACAAAGCAACCCCTGCAGGGCAGAGGAAAGAAGGGAACCACAGTGAGCCCTTGGGAGAGGGCCTGGATAAACAGAAACTCAAGGCACCTACCTGTCTGCCTGCCTTCCTCTCTGCAGGCTGTGGCCATGGGGCAGACAGAAGGCACCCTGACACACCTGGGCAGCTCCTGGTGCTCTGGCTCTGCTGCTCAACACAGGGCAGGTAACTTTACAGAGCATCTAGTCATCATTGCTGCTCTTCTCCCTTCTAAGTTCTGGTCTATCCCTGCTGGAATCCCATGCTCACTGCTGATGCAGAGAAGCCTGGTTGGTTAAGACAGGACTTGCAGCCCCTCGAGGGGAGCACCACTGCAGTTACCCTGCTGTCAGTTTATCAGATACAGTGTCCAAAAGTACCAGCAGTTCAGCGGGATGGGGACGTTGCTCCAAGACCTCGTGAAAGTAAAGAAGGAATTTCTTGAGAACTGACAAGGATACGAGGGCTGTAGGGGCAGCACTAACGTGTGCTGTGCTTGATGAAGGCCTGGGAGATGTGCTGATCCACAGGCAGGACAATGCTATGGACTCCAGCAGCTTCTCCAGGCTCCTGCCAGCAGCAGGAACAAAACACGTGGGACATTTTCCAGTTTCTAAGACAACATTACAAGTCTTAGGTTTCCCACTCCCATACCATACCTTTTACTTTCTGAGGAAGCTGAGCTCCTCCAGAATGAACAGACTCAATGTCCCAAAAGCATCCTGCCCTGACCCCTCCAGGGAAGGTCTGCCTGTGCTGTGGCAGAAACGAGTGGACACAAGGGTCTCCTCGAAGCCTGGCTCACAAATAGCAGAACACTAATGCCACAGGCAGTGCAGCCACAGACAGTGGGTTCTGCCCTGGGAGAAAGCTCCCCAGGGAACATATCAACCTCTTTGCCCTGCCCTGAAGGACAAGCTTTCCTTGGCAAACTGCTTATTCCTCCCCCTCTCATTTCCTTTCTCACTTCCTCCGTAAACAGAATCTCCTTCTTTCTACGTCACTGTGCCTAAGGGTTGAATCCTTGGAAGCATGTTTCTTTTTTCTCTTCCTCTTGGTTCCAAAATGCCCTTTATCCTTTTGTCTTCCCTCAAGTTATCCAGAAAGGATTGTTTCATTCCCATTTAGGATTTTAGCATCTCATTTAGGATCCTAGCATCTAATTTAGGATCTTAGGATCCAATCTGAATTTGTGTGAACTCTCCTGGGCTCGTGCTCCTTTTGGCAACAACAACAAGAGAGTTCACACAAATTCAGACTTCTGTGTGCAAGCTGAGCTGCAGATAGGCAGGAACCAGGGCCTTCTTTTCCACTGAGTTCTCTGTAACCTGGCAGGAGCAACATCTCCACGTGTCTTACTGGGGTACACAGGAAGTCTGTGACTACGCAGGGAACTGAATCCACATCCCCCAAGACCCAGACAAGCCCAGCAGCTGTGCCCTCATCCTGCAGGGCTGCATCTCAGGCCCCAGCAAGAACCACGGAGACAACCTGTCCTGGCCACCAGTAGAGCAAAAGCTGTACAATCTTCTTGTGCCCACAGAGACTGAAATGTGGGTCTAAGAAACCAAAATTTAGTAGCAGCAGAGCACTTCATTGGAAATGCTTACTTTGTGCAGTAATGTTTCCTTTTTTGTGCCATTATAGCAATGCCTTAGAAACATTTTCCTGTCCTTTCCTCCGTGCTCCTCCTGTGACAGCTTTATCAGTGAGAAGGTTGCCAGCAGGCCACCCCCTGCCGTAGGCAGCCTGTACAGTAGAAGCTCCCTATCACTTCAGAACACTCCATTATAATTAAAAATTCATGGCAAATGCACTTTCTTCCTTTCTCAGTCCTGAAAAATGTGTATCATTCCGGGGACAAAAGCTTGTGGGATACCAAACACTTTCCATTACAGGCTCAGTACATTGCTCTGTGGCAGCTTCCACATCAGTGTCACTGTGCTGTCATGCTTGTAATTTGCCCTTGAAACCTCCCCTCTCCCTAGGCCACTGACAGCAGCACTATTGTTTTTAGCAGCTCAGCTTTTCAGCTCACTGTAGGATCCCTAGAGGAGAGGCCATCCCTTTTTTTTCTGACTGTGCTCCAGGTTGGCTTTGGTGCCCATGAAATGACTCCAACACCCTTCGATCCCTTGGCATTTACAGCCAACAGGGCACCTCCTTTCCCTTGGCTTCCTCACCCGAGCTCTCTCTGCTGCTAGATTAGCTGCCCGGGCACTGGAGATGCTGGCTGTGCCCGACAAGCAATCTCTGAAGGTTTCTGGGGCAGTATTACACGCTGTCAGCATTGTTAGAGCTGAACAGCTCAGCGGCAGATCACGGCTGCACAGGACATCACTGCTAGAGAGGCTTCCTGAAGGGGCTTCCTTACTGGAACACGGGTGACTCACAGCACTCAGCTGCTCTTGTCTCCAAGAAATTAACCTTCTGCTGCACCAGGGTAGCGATGATGTTCATGACAATCATTCTGAAGGAAAAAAAAACAGTTACTGCAATGCAAAGAAAAGAAAGGACGTTTGGGAAGGACGGCAATCACTATCGGTACCTTCTCACTGCTGAACAGTTTCTGAGCTCTGCATCTCTTGTGTCAGGCACAGGATGAAGTGTGTGTCAGGCACATTTTCCAAAATGCAGCTGCACCCAGCGAGGCTGTGGAATGCAAAATCCAGTCACAAGAGCACGTGTGTTTCTGTATGTGCATGCTGGGAGCTTGCAAACACTAGGACAAACCTACACGTGCAAAGCAGAGGTAACCACCTATCCACAGGTGTTGTGACTTTGGGCCCTTTATGTGCTACAGATCCCCCAGAAGTCCCTGTTTTCCCAGTGAGCAGCTCTGCCCACACAACTCTAAGGACAGGAAGGCTCCTCAAGCTGAGCAGGGGACCTACAGGAAAGCCAGCAGGAGTTTACAGTGTCTGCCTGCCCCTCAGGTTGGCCACCCCGTCCTTTGCCCCAGGTTCATTACTCAGAGAAGCCATTCCACAGAATCCTAGCAGCACCTTCTGGTACAGGCAAGGCCCTGGTGCTTCTGGCCAAGCCCCACAGTAAAGCAGATCAGGACACTCATTGCAGACCACATATATCAATGCCCCCAGCATGAAGAGAAACATGCTGCCTCATGGCTGGGAGAAGAGCTTGGAGCACTGCTCGAACCCAAGGCATGTTTCAGTCATGTCCCCAGAGCCTTGACTCCCTCTTGTCACTGGCTCCCAGCTTGCTCTCAGGCAGCAGGGCTCAGCCACAACCTGCTGGGAGTGCCTGGCTGCTGGCTGTGGGTTTCCTGGGGCTCTGCTGGGCTGATTATGGCTCATCTAACTCTCTATCATGGTCATTCCTGCTGCAGAAGCAACAGATGCTCAACTTGAAAAGCTTCCAAACAGCCCACACATGGTGTGATCCTTTCAGCTGAACCTCCCTGATGTTTCCTCCCAGTGCCACCAACAGCTGGGTGGAGGAGCTGCCCTTGCTGTGCCAGAGTCTGACACCTGCTCAGCCCAGCCCTGGGGTGCACCAGGCGTGTTTAAAAGCAGCTGAGGAGGCAGATGGAGAGAGTGAGGCCCAGTGGGTTCATGGAGCCACCTGTGCCAGCTCCTTGTTATCATCCCACAGCTCCCCCCTGGCCCAGCCAGATCTGCTCTCCACTAACAGGTCTGTGGAAACCCCACTACAGAAGCTGCTTTGCACCCACCCAAAATCAGTCCCTTCCCCATTTGCTGCACTCCTCATGCCAGGAAGTGCGACTGGGAGCTCCACAGTCCTGTGGGCAGGAATGGCACTGGCTCGAGAGGCCCCAGTCCTCCCTGCTCTCAGCATCCCAGCATCCCTGCTCCTTCCTCAGACCAGCCTGAAAACCTGTCCCCCATGTTTGTCTTCCCTTGCCATCACCATGGCACCACCTCACAGATCTTCCACCTCTAATTCAATGTTCTGGCTCATGTCTTGGAGTACTGACATAGATCCAGTCTCCCACTGTAGTGACTTGGGGGGCTCTTTACTCTTGCAAGAGGCTCTGACTCTCCCTGGCCTTTGGATGCCCATCACCCTCTTTCCCAAGCCAGCAGCTCCCAGAAACCTACAGGCTGAGAAAATGGCAGAAGTGCCCCTGGAAACCTTGTGCTTCACCAATGGCCCCAACCAGCCCCACATTCACTGTCAAAACACCAGGAACCAGAGCAGCAAGTCCTCTGGTAATGCTGTAGCACACTGGGGAGCAGCCAGGGGCTGGCTGCATCCATCAGCTTTTGCACATGCCATGGCTAATCCAAAATGCCCTTGTGGTTGCCCCATCCCTGGAAGTGTTCAAGGCCAGGTTGGATGGGGCTCTGAGCAACCTGGCCTGGTGGAAGGTGTCCCTGCCAATGGCAGGGGGATTGGAACTGGATGATCTTTAAAGTTCCTTCCAACCCAAACCACTCCATGATTCTATGCAATTGACTGTGGACACCACAGATCCTGCTCAAATGGAAGGGGTGTAGATCCAAGGGCTAGGCTTTTTTTCCTGCATTCTCCATGTTTTGTGCTAGTACGGGGTGACAGCTGCACTTTATTTGACCCTGGTGGTGATACAGCTACAGAAGCAAGGATGTTTTATCTCTGCAGAGAGTTTCAAGCAGCTCACTTGCTCTCCCTACCACCCAACCCATTCCCCTGCCTCAGTTCAAAGCAAGTCTCAGGTGGCATGAAAGCCACTGAGGCAGCTCAGCCAGACCTGACCTTCTCCAAACACGTGGCAGAACCTCCCAGGTCACACACCTTCCCTTCCCCAGCCCACACCAGCCTTACCCTCAGTGATTGCTGCTCCTCGTGACTGCAGCCCAACAGCACAGAAAATGAAAAACACGTCCTTTCAAAAACACCCAGCACCTGGCATTTGAAGTGCTTTAACTGCAGTCGTACCCACAGTAAAAATTACAGTTCCATAAATTACATGTGTAACTACAATTTGGTCAAAGTCTTTTCAAGGTTTCTGATCAAGCAAGTTATACATTGCAAAGGTCATCATAAAGCAGGAGAAGTTAAAATCTGTATTACCTCAAGAGTTTTCTAATGACTTTTTATCAGCTGCCACTTGCAACTCATGTATACAAGGAGCAACTTGCAGTTGCAGAAGTTCCTGCATACAAACCAAGAAAATTACAGGACACAGACATGGCCAGATGGAGCTGCAAATGAGATGCTGTGAAGAGAAAGGAAGGGGCAGCCTATGCTTTGCATACCTCTTAACTTGTAGTACAAGCCTTGGGCAGGGATAACAGAAGTTCCCTATTTCCCAGTAAAACTCCTTTTTCCTCACCTCCAGCATCCTTGCAGGACTGGAGGCACAGAGGAGATGAATCATACGGTATCACAAAACTCGTAAACACTTATCAGTTCTGAAGTCCAATCTGTGCTAATCAGTGCACGTCACAAGAGCAAATGATAACCCAAAGGAGCAGTTAAATGACTGGTGCAACCAGTTGAAATTGAATCAGCAGAGAGTTCACATGTGGCCATAGGACCAAACATCACCACCTCCCATTCTTGGAGATGCCAGGGCACTCATGCTGCCATGCCTGTCACTCAGCACGGGGCACAGAGCTCTGCCCTCACACTGGGCCTGCCTTCCTTCTGCTGAGGTTTTCCAGTTTCTTTTGACCCAGCTCATAGTCCAGGCCAAACTGACCCAAAATACCACACAATGGGGAAGCATATTACATAGCTAAACTGCCCCAAGTTACAGGAATTAAGTTTGGGAGATCCTTATTTATTTTTCCCTTGATCATCAGCATCGAATATGAAGAACCAGTGTCTCCCAGGAGCATAAGCAAAATGACACAATTTCAGGGCTCTGTATGCTCTATATAGACTGAAAGGAGCCAATTAAATTCAGCTTTAATTGTGCAGCTGATACTGTGAACCAAACAGGTGCTTTCTTCTGAGGGTTTCTAAATTGGATTTTTCATGTTTTGAGATAGCTTAGCACGAGTTTCAGTTTTACGGGTATAAATCTGGAGTAACTGATAATCTCAAAGGAACACAGAACTCATGTTTTCCTCTTCACTGAACACTGAGATTGTGCAACAAAGGAAATGGTAACACTGGAGTAACTCTGGACTTTGAACACAGCTACTGGAACCAGTGCTTTGACTGTGTGAACCCCCTTTACTCCAGTGAGCTGGTAATAATGTCTTTCAGAGGAGAGAGAGACTTGAAGCAGATCCACAGTTATTTAGCCTAATTTCTAGCACTAACCACAAGAAGACAAATTAAGCCTTTAAGTACTCCTCTCCTCTGAACAGGGACTTCTCAAGCTTACCAGCACACAAGATAACAGCTCATAATGCAATCTGCAACTAATAATGTCCACCTTGTTTCACTAAACCATTTAAATATGAGACACCTTGATGATATTTCCAACACTCTGAAACATTAAGGGTTAAGGCTTATCTCTGGCTTCTATCCACTCACCTTACTTCAGCACAATTTGACTCCAGTGACACGTGGTTTTTTCCCAAACCAAAAAGTACTGTGAATTTGCTTACTTGTGATAACAAGTTCCCCTCAAATGTTGTCTTTTTCTTCTCCATAAACACACATAGAGAATAAAAACTATAACATGAATTGTGAAAACCTAGACAAAGTTTAAGAAAACATACAGACTTTCCTGGAGAACTGTTTTGTCACAGGATCTCTCTGATACTTCTGATATTTTTGCTGTTATCATACACTGCATTTCACAGATGAGGAGACTTTTTCTTAGTTATCAGTCTTGCATAAGGAAACACTCAGTACAGAAAAAAAGAGTTTCTCAAGGTCAGTGGATCACTGATGGTTTGTCCTGGCAAGCTGCACCTGAAAGTAAAATCATCTGGGAGACACTGAAAAATTTATCATCAGATCTGAGCAGCTTGCTGTGTAAAAACTGTGGTGTCTGAAATCACCTATTTCAGCACAGCTTTAAGTGCTGACCATGCCAACAGACACACAACTAAAATGAACAGTCCTGATGGTTTTGTTTCCTGATTTCACACGGAAATGAGGTGCAGTTGCACTGCCAGTCCCTCTCATAACACTGAATTTGTCAGTGGCCCATCACCACAGTTTCCTAAGCTGGCCATGAGCACCCGTGTCACCCTCGGCTCGTGCACTCCATGCAGACCCTTGGGTGGACTTGGTTTCAGGTTGGGAAGGGCAGGGAAACTCAAGAAATATCTCAAGTCAATGGGACAAGAGGCTTCATCAGCTCTTCTCCTCACAGAAGTGCTTTTTAATTTTTCTGTTATTTACTGGCTTCCAAAGGTTTGATGAAAGACCCTCGTGAGCAGACAGCAATTAAATGGAAGGTGGACACCCTTCAGTGTTTCTTAAAATTGAACACTTTCATGAGCTGGTATTCCAGCAAATTCCCAATTATCATTTTGATCCCTTTAGGATTAAACTCTAGGAGGATTAACTAGGATAGCTAGATAAGAAAACAAATCCAATGAAATCACACTTTACAGAAGATTTAAAGCCTTCCAAAAACCTGCACTTGGTAAGTTCAATGTAGTGTTAAATCAAACACGGCAGAACCCCAAGCAACCCACTCATGTATGTGAGATCTGTATCTTAATCTTCATTTCACAGCCCCAGATCAGACTGGTACTGTCTCTAGCATTTGAGCCAAGTAATTTTAATTTATTACATTTCTAACTCTGAACATTAATCATTCTGCAAACAGCCTAAAAGGAGATGCCCTATACCTTAACTTACACATTTTACAATGGTCTTCCTCTAAAGCTGTCTGCCAATCACAGTATTTAAATCTTATGCAGTTTACTTTGTGTTTTTTATACATTTAGATTAGAAATTCACATTGTGTTTTGTTAATACATTGGGTTCCCAGCTGAGATGCAAAAATTTCAATAAGGAAAAAGATGTTACCACAGCACTGCACTTCCCATTTGCTGTTCCCTTGAACAGCCTCACCCAACTGGCCCTGTTTTTGTCATCACAGAAATGGATGCTATTTTTTTCTTAAAAAAATTGTAAATTTTGCCAATCCTAAGCACACAGTGTTTGCACTTAACCCTGAGCTAAGCAAGCTGTACTCAGAAGCTCCAACAAACACCATGGTTGAGAGGTGAAGTGATGCTGCTCACGACACAGCAGCAGTTCATTTCAGCTTCTCCAGCACACAAATAGGTACCACAGACAACAGCAATTTATTTCCTTTCTCAGGGTTTTTCTAAAATAATAGCTCAGTTTCTAGCATGCCTGGCAGCCACAGACCAGGTCAACTTGCAGTTAAGAGTGAATCTGAATAGAAATTTTGAAAGCACAATCCATTACATCCTAGAGAATTTCAGTTTTCTTTTATTAGAATAGAAAAAGAGAGGTCAGCAGTAACAACAATAAAACTGGAACTTGTGGTCCATTCTGACAAAGAAGAGTTATGAAAGGCAACCAAGTTTTCCTCACAGTACCATAATTCTCAAGGATGGACCAAAAGGATTTTTACCACTGCAATAAACTGTATATTATCAATGAAGAAGACAATTTCACTCCCCCCAGACAGCAAATACACAACATAACCTGGACCATTTTTGAAACCCATTACCAACAAAATCCCACTCAAAGAAATTAAGTCTGTCCCATCTCTAGCAGGTCACCTAAAATTACATTTGAGCAGCTAAGACCCAATATGAATTATTTTGGCTGGGTTACCTAATTTCTGAAAAGGATTTTGTCAGAGGAACTCGGGCACAGGGTTTTTTTTCAGTCAAGCCCCATCTCCCAACAACTCTTGCAGCATAAAAATATAGGAAAGGCGTAAGCAGTTGGTGTCGTAAAGCTCTTCTATGCTTCATACTCAAATATTTTAAGATCTTCAAGTAGTTCTTTTGCAAGTGCCTGCAGATCTGCATTGCGGCTCTTGGACAGGGCCAGGATGCGCTGGAATGGCAGAGTGTCCCTCACCTCGGGGGCCGACCTGGCCAACACTTCTGGCTCCAGGAGCACCGACTGCAGGAGCCGCAGAGCATGGAGGCAAACTTCTGTATCCGGGTCTGAAAGCAGGAGGGGAAAATACCCAGTGCTTATGGTGACTCCAAAAAGGCAGCGTTAAAGCTCTACACCTCATGACCTACCAGGCAGAGAGGGAATAACTCAAGTGTCCTAATTCCCAGCTGGCATTTGGTGCTGGCTCTAGGAAGAACCTGAAAAGAACATCTTTGTCCTCTCTCAGCAGCCTCTGCACAGCAGAGTTTGGGAAGGAGAGATAACCAGGAGCCTTCCTCTTGTTTTTCAGATGTTCAAAATGCCATAAACCAGGGAATTTATCAACTTGAATTTATCTAGTCAGCACCCAGGATGTACTGTTGGATGCAATCCCATTTAAGAGCAGAACAAGTTAGATGCCATGATTATTCAGACTCAAAAAACAAGCAGACCAACAAATCCAATCTGCAGCAAATCGTCAGGCTTTTCTTTAATTTCTTTTTCCACAAGCATTTGGATTTCCTCAAAGCTCAATAAAAAATTAATCTTTATAAAACTTTCCAGTAACTATGTATCAGCCTTCCAAGCATTTAATTCAGTCTACACAGAATTAAAATGGGTACTGAAGCTAAGCACTGCTGCTCAGGAATGCAGCAAAGACCTTTGACTGACTTAAGACAAGAAGACATGTAATAACTCCACTGCTAAGAACACAGGATGAATTTTTAATTAACTGAAACATTAGGAGCATTATATTTTAATCATTCACAACAGTCTATTTGCATTTAGTGGTTTACAGCTTTATCAAAAGCACGTGGTAGAAAGACTTCTCTATTCTGCATATTCCAAATGAAAATGTCTCATATATTTTTATGGCTGAAGTAGTTATTTATCCCACGTGTCGTGCATTTTTAATGTGTTTTTCATTAGCACACCTAGTCTTCAGCAAGCTTTTGATAAAGCACTGAGCATAAATGTTAAGAAAATTAATTCAGATCACTTTGTGCACAAAATCACCAGAGACCAAAATCTCACTGAAGGAGCATAAATGTAATGAAGCAATAAACTGTACTGAGTTTGAAGGAAGCATTTGGTGGGCTGAGGTGAGTCCTTTCCTTTCCTGGCTTATTTAATACCTCACACTGGTGACCTGAAAAAGGACTGAGGAGAATTATTCATTAAAGCACAAGGGTTGAAAGCACCCAGGGGGGCAGAGAACAGAATGTGATGGACAGTGAAGAAGACTATGGCTTTAAGCATGAAACCGACTGCTGAGACAGGGATTTTTAAGTAATTCCCAGTAGCACATGGCTGAAGTACAATATTAAAGATTGTGACATCTGGTCTACACCCACAAGCCAGGCACTATCTTTCTCTTCCTCCATTTTCCAACATAAATGGAAATAATCAACCTCGTAAGAAAAGAACTCTAATTTCTCTTGGAAAACCAGCAGAGTGGGGGTAAAATCTGAGGACACAGGTGTTGTCCAGAATCAAAAAATAATGTGCATTTTCTCATTTTCAGTGCAATGAAAATCTTAGCTATTGGGCACGCTGGACAATTTTAGACATGTCAAATCAATACAATCCCAATGATTAGTGCTGCACACCCTACAGAAGTGGACACACCTGTGGCACTCCTATTGCTGACACCCAGGCTGAGGGCTCTGAGGAGTCTCTTTCCAACATCATCTCCAGAAGTTCCCATTATGTGCAACTTTCTGAGTGATGAGCAGCTGTAACTCATAGAAAAAATGCTGCAGCTCAGTCTCACAGACAGCAAGACTTTATGTCCAACTTCCTGGGCAGCAACGCTTCAGTGAATCCTTTTAAAATAAACTTGGGTGCAAGTTTTGGTTTTCGGATTTACTCTGACCTAATAAAAATATGACTAAGAGCCTTGAATTCATCCTCCCATTCCTTCATTTTTTTTCTCCATGCCTGCCATAGTTTTTTTGGGGTTTTTAATGCCTATTTTTTGCCGGATATAACATTCAAACTCTGCACACATCAGCTGCCCCCTTTTTCTGTACCTGTTCTATGATCACTCACTGGAAATAGCAGCCACAAACCATAGCCCAAAAAGGTAAGAAGAAAGAAGCTTTGGGGAGTGAGATCTATGCAGTTCATCGCCATCTTCTGTGTGACATTATTCCTCAATGAAATAAAGCCATTAATACTTTTAATGGCTTGCAGTACTGCTGGGAAGCTTCACATGTCAGATGAGAAGAGCTTTGTTATTAACAGGCATCGATGTTATTACAGGCATCGATGTTACTGTTATCTGCAAGTGTTTAAAGGCTGAAGAAAGCAAAGAATTGACCGGAGAAGAAGCGTTAGCAGGGGAGCCAAACAAAATTAGGATCTGTAGGATACCAGGAAATGATTTCCAGCTTGACAAGCAAGAATGTTTTCCAGTAAGAGTAAAGAGATTCTAGGAAGAATCTCCAGCAGCAGCCAGGGAAGCTCGATGGCTTGAGTCACTCAAATGAAGAACAGATTAGGCACACGGGCATACAGCAAAGGAAGGAAATGATCCTGCACCAGAAGATGACTTAATACACATTTAACCTCAGATTGCCATTGTTTTGAATGTATTCTGAGATGTTCTGAGTTAAGTAAATACATATGCCTTAAAATACACTCCCTTAGGATTACATGCGGTTTTGAGAATACTACTTATTACGGATAATCATGTTTCCTAAGAGGATTTAAAAAAATAAACCAAACCATAGAAGCGTTTCTCTTGTCTCCAATATCATTAGGGACTTTTTCTAAAAGCCCTGTCTACAGAGCACTCAGAGAAATGTTAGGAATCTTCATTATTCAGCATTATATTTATTTCAATAGCTTCCAGATTTAGTCATTTCTACACTGGCTGAGTAACATTTTGTTTGTACAAGATCAAAAAAACGACTTTAGCTGTAATCAAATCACTGCATCATATCCTCCCAACAACCAACACACACATCTCCAACTAAAATTTCACCATTATTTCTGGGGAAGACGGGAAGAATTCGAGCTGCTTGCCTCAGCCAGGGATCACAAACGCAGCACAAACCTACCACCAGCATAAGATGCTGATGTAATTTTGCCAAGGTGTTGAAACTGCCAGAGTTTGCTGACGTCCTGCCAGCTGCCAGCTCTACCCTTTGATGTCACTGGCTGTCAGTCACTGACTAAACTGATAACGTGAACAGGTTTCAGTCACATCTGTCATTAGCACCAAGCTCTCAGATGAACCGTTCCCTGCAGCAGGGTTTAGGTAATTGCATTACATCAGTGCTGAACAGCTTATCCACACTTGGCTCCAACTTGTGTGAACTCCATTTACACGTGGCCACACCACTCCCTGGCCACCTGAATCCAAGATTTATTGCCAGCAAGCTGTTTACAGCTATGTTTATGCACAAGAGCACAGAAGTTTACAAGGTTGAGTACAAGGTCCTGCACATGGGTCAGGGCAATTCCAAGCACAAGTACAGGCTGGGGGATGAAGGGATGGAGAGCAGCCCTGAAGAGAAGGACTTGGGGGTGTTGGTGGGGGAAAGGCTGGACATGAGCCAGCAATGCAGCCCAGAAACCAACTGTGTCCTGGGCTGCATCCAAAGCACTCTGGACAGGATGTGAGGGGGGGATTGTGTCCCTCTGCTCTGGTGAGATCCCACCTGCAGAGCTCCCTCCAGCTCTGGAGTCCCCAGCACAAGAAAGCTGTGGACCTGTTAGAGTGGTCCAGAGGAGGGACACGAAGATGATCAGAGGGCTGGAGCACCTCTGCTGTGAAGACAGACTGGGCTGGGGCTGTTCAGCCTGGAGAAGAGAAGACTCTGGGGACACCTTTTAGCTCCTTCCAGCACGTAAAGGGGCTACAAGAGAGTTGGAGAAGGACTTTTTACAAGGGCATGAAGTGATAGGACAAGGGACAATGGCTTTAAACTGAAATAGGGAAGGGTTAGATTAAATATTCGGAAGAAATTCTTCACTATATGTGTGGTGAGGCACTGGAATAGGTTTCTTAGAGAAACTGTGGATACCCCATCCCAGGAAGTGTTCAAGGCCAGACTGGATGGGGCTTTGAGCAACCTGGAAGGTGTCCCTGCCAATGGCAGGGGGTTGGAACTGGATGTTTTTTAAGGTCCCTTCCATTTCACACCATTCTATGATTTTACAATTTCAAAAGCTTCCCACCATTGCTGTAGATGTCATTCAACTCAATTGCTGTCTGATTCCAGCAGGAAAAGGTGATCTGCCACTCAGCCTTTCCTTTGTCTGAGCCTGTAGATTATCTGTGTTCACAGCATTATCTAACAGAGACAGCCAGGGCCGCAGATTCCCCATGTAAGATCCCTTTGCTTTGCCAATGCTGGCAGAGCTGAAGCAGCATCTGCAGCAGCAGAGAGTTTTCCTGGCATTTTTGCACTGCTGATGGGTCTGAGGAGATAAGAAATGTTCCAGTAAAGACTCTCTGTGATGAAGGAGCAGGGAGAATACCGTGGCAAAAATAAAAGACCGAGCTTTGCTGCTGCATTTCCTACAGACACAAAAGCAAAGTATTTACCCCAGCTCCTGTGTAACAGTTGGGTTGGCTTCACTCTCCTCCCTGGCCAGGTGGCTCCTATCACATGGAGTCCAGCTAAGAGAATTCCCCACTCTCCTACAGATAAATGCTTGTCATGCTTTTATCAGGGAAATCCTTGAGAGAGACTCCCAGGGTCCAAACTGAATCAGCAATTCAGTCCCAATTTGCCTGACAACTACTCAGGTGCCGTGAGTGCAAAGGAGTTTGCACAGACACTGCTCTGTAGCTGGCAGGTAACTCTGTGCTCCTCAGGAGAACATCAGTGTGCACGAGCTGTCAGGCAGGGCAAGGACCTGCTCCCAAGGCAAGCACCTGGTGAAGCAGCTCCTGCCCAGATGGCAAGGACAGCCCCACTGCAGCTCCACCCAGGCAAGGAGGGAGTATGGCCAGGTGTGAGGATGGAAAAGGGCAAGCATTCTGTGAGCCCTCCCCTGCCACTCCTGCAGCCTCTCAGTTAACTGTGCTCAGGCCTTTCTGCGTCAGAGCTGACATCTCTGCATTTACAAAAATGGATGTGGCCTTAAAGGGCAAGGAGGGCAATCCACTGCTTCAGATTCATTGCATAGTCTGGAGAGTAGGAAAGTGCTGAGCACTTGAAAGACTGGCAACTGAGGTTTTGATTTATGAACGAAAGTTTGTTCTAATACAGACGTCAGTTTATAAATAGGGGGTTTATGTTTGTCCAGATGTCTTTCAAATAACACGCTGCCATGCAAATAACCTGAATTTCCACAAACTCTCACAGCCATAACCAATTCAGACAGAAGAGGAAAGCATTAGAAACCTTCAGGGTTAGTCATGAAAAGCAAATATTGAAGGGTGCAGGAAGCAAAGTGAGAATGTGCTTCATACAAGCACTTATAATAGAGACTATCATTTGCAAAGAATTTGGATAAACAAGGTTAGATTTCCATGTGGAAATGTGATGGAGAAAACTGAAGGGCAAGATCTAAAATTAGTCATACTTCTCTCTTTGTCTTCTGTTTAATGAAGTACCTGGAGAAATTTCCCAGCTACAGACCAGAAATGTCACTGACATAGTGTGTCTGAATTCCATGCTTTCTCATGTATCCAAAGATTTTTTTAACTGCAGTCAAAGAAAAGGGAAGCAGGGAAAGTCAAAATAAAGATATGCAATAATAAAAAAACTAACCAACAAAAAACCCCCACACAAACAAAGCAGAGAAGAGCCTAGACTCGTTTTCTCCAGCACTCATTTGTTGGCAGATGTTCTGCATGATCAAAAATTAAAACATAAATCTAGTCTTTATTATTAATACTTGAACTGAGTGTGGCTTCTCGTTCTTCAAAAGATCCTTGGCAGAGAAAAATCCCAATCTACCTCTTTGGGAATCACAGAATGGAAGTCTTATTGCATGTATAGATTGAAAACACCAGAAAAAAAACATACTGAGAAATCTCAGGTGGATTTTTACCCAAAATGATAAAACTTCTTTTTCTGTTGATGAGGACAGGGCTTCTTTAAATCTGAAAGTTATGCAAAACCCTCAGCCAAGACATCAACACAGGGACAGCAGCTGATGGAGGAAACTAAGGCTGCCTATTTTCTCCAAGATGGGAACAGCTGTTCTGCAAACAAATGGTGCTCCACAAGAAGAGAACTCTATTGATCCCACAAACTGCTCCATGAACAGAAATCTGAGTCATCATTCATGTGTTTTATGCTGGCACCAGCCTGGGAAGGTGTAGGTAGGCACAGCTGATACCTCCAAGGAGGATATTCTTCAGTGATCAGTGCTGCCTATTAAAGGGTGCCCAAGTTTTAGACAATTTTAAAGAGGCAGGGGAAAAAAAAAAGAAAAGAAAAAAACAGCCCACCTCCTAAAGTGCTACAACTAGATATCTGCATTACCTTCAAAAAGTGTGTAAAACATTTGGGTTTCTCCTATGATCAGTACAGCACCCAGCAGAAAGAGCTATTAAGAACCCTTGTTAGTGAACATGAAGTCATGCCAGCTCATCCAAATTTTCCAAAGACAGTAGGACAGTCTGCTGTTAACATTCTTACTCCACTAGAAAGCTTTATTAGATTTTTTCCTCCTTTCTCTTCCAATCTGTGTATTTAATGTCAAGGCACATTTCTGTCTCTTCAAAAAGCCTGCGAGACAACTTGAATCAAATCCCTCTTTGCTTCAGATGCAACAAAGGGAAATAAAGAAAATCAAGTCAATTATTTGCTTTCTTTACTTAATGGGAAGGACATTCTTCTTCAGGGGACAAGGATGGGCAGAGACTGAGAATTCAGAGAAGGAATTTGAGGGATTTACCAGCTGCATACAAGGCAGTGGGAATAAAATGGGCCTGATGTACACGCTGAGGTCATGGACACTTGGAGACTGACGATGGAAAAGCAAACAGGATGGTTCTCTGAAAATGAAGAAAAAAAATCAGAGGATGATTCTCGGGCTTCTCTTAGTGGGAATGCTGATAAAAGTGTACAAAACTGTGGAAAGCTGAGTCATCTCACAAGCCTTAATCAAAACACTCTTTGAAGAAGCTTCCTGCAGGCAGGCAGCACGTACAGGATACTCTGCCAGCAGAGTGTAGTGCTCTGCTCTTGCATGGAAAAAACAGGACCTTATGCTGTAGCAGCCCCAGGTGTTTGTAGTTGACTCATGTCCAGCAGAACCTGAAGATGCTGGTCAGGGAAACAGGAAAGGAGCAAGAGTGGGAGGAGGCTACTCAATTTGCAAGTAGAAACATTTAGAACTAGATTAAATGTAGAGAAAACTATGGACACCTCATAAAAAATGATGGGAACAAGATCAGGTGTTGGATCTGACCTCTTATCTGATATACAAATTAATCACCTCTCTCTCCCTCAGCAGTGCTTCCTCCAAAGTCAGGAATCAGCAGAAGTGCTTTATCCAAGAATTTTTCTCCTTTGCTGCAACTGAGGAACTTTACTATCAAGAAGTGAAGGAATTAGCCATGCCTGTCCTTCCTTCTACAACTCAGCCACACACAATTAACACTTCCAAATTGAAGAGTAGCTTTTCCATTTCTTATTTCCATTAGTGGCTGCAAATTAATTATAACTGTGCCCCAATTCATCTTCCTGTGTGATCTAGGAGCCTTTTTCAGAGAAGAGACTGCATCAAATGATTATCTTCTTTGTTTTATCACAACATTTAGAAGGGCACATTTGGGAACTCATAGTTAGGATTCCTGAGGGTGTTTTGGGTTTGGTATTTTTTTGCTACAACAGCTAATGCCTATATTAGCCAACACAAAGGAAAACCTGGATTAACATGTTAAATTTCTAAGCACAGCTGAACAAAGGACCATGTCTTTGATGTTCTCTGAGGATACTATTTTTCTCAAAATATACTAAAAAACCTATGGAACCGGTGTTTTCCCTTACAAGGATTACTCAGTTTTCTGAGACCTCAGAAGAGAGAGCCTGTGGCATTCCACAGCAGGAAATTATGTGATGAAAAACATGAGTAGTTACATTTTCTGTAAAACAGTTGAGCGAGCAATACCAGCAGCTTCCACTTTAGCAACTCAAAGCAAACCTTTTCCAAAACTTCAGAATCCAACTAATTTCTTCAAAAACCAGATGCAACCCCTCTCATTTCAGCTACTACTGGTATTTACCAGTTGTATTTTGGCAGGGTTTTGCATAACAGCACAGAGCGATAATTAACCTCCCCAGTCCTATGAACTGCACACCAAAATCTTCTCACAAAAACCTGAGAAAGCCAAGACAGAGCAACTCCAGCAGCAGTTCATTGGCAGGACAGTGTCAGAGCTCTGTCCTCACTGCTGTCCTGGCTGTCCCTCATGAGCTGTGCACACACAGGCAATGTCAGTCTCTGCTCAGGGATTTCCAGCCTCCAAAAGAGCACAGCCTTGATGTCACTCATGTTCCTGACAAGTCCTTGACATCCTTGAAGTCCTGCACTGTCCACAGGCAAAGCTGGGAACAGCACTCAAGCCCTCCAAACCCAAATCCTATTAGATAGAGGACAAGGCCATCTCTTCAGATGTAAAAGGGTCACGTTTGCAGTGGGTGAGGGCAGTTACAGAGCTGGATTCCTTTCCCAAAATGTGTACATTTTTCTTGGTTAAGTGGTAGTGAACTAGATAAGTAGTTTCCCCTCAGGATTTAAAATTGGTGTGTGAAGATACAGGTGGCTTTTTTTTAATCCACTTCACCAAATTTCTCAGCTCTCTATTTTTAATTCTACCATCCACGCATTTTGTATTAATGGAATATTACATACAATGCCAAAAATTTTGTGGAGAATGCACATCTCCCTTCAGCTACTTGCCCTTTTTGTTTACTTTTAATCTGTCAAAAGCTAATCAGGTTACAAACATAAATTTCTGGTTTGTTATTTGCAACACATAGTCCCAATCTATGATCCCAAAAGTCACAATTCACAAGGTCCTTAGGGCAACTTACCATTCAACAGCCACCAAAGCAAGGGGATAAAACCTGGGCTTTCACTGATGTACTTCAAGCCTTTCAAGTTGATACTCACATTGTAAAGTGACATTAGCATTAGCCTAGAATTGAAAGAAAAAAGATGTGAGGGCTTTTGATTTCTTTGCATGTTTTAGCATCTTTTGCCACTTGTGTCAGCCACGTCATGATGCAGAAATCTATGCTAATAATTCATATTATGGTAAAAGAGACAAGTCTCAAATGATATATAAGCAATGTTGTGCTAACCCTTGTTTCTACTGTTAAATCATGTATTTCAAACACATGGAAAAATATGCTTTTCACAGAGCCCCTGCAGTGCTTGGCTTCCAGAACACAAGCCCAGACAAAGGAACAGAGCTATAATTCCCTATAATCAGCCATCAATAAACCAGTATCTCGTAATGTAATGTTAACATTTCTTGAGAAGGTCTTTCAGCCTTAATCTGTTTGACATTTGCAGTTAGAAACGACTTGACGTAAAAAGGTACTGCTGTGTTTGTATTTTTGTATCACTTGTTTACTTTGTGCAGACAAAAGGGACTGGTGGTGGTGATCCAGGGAAGTGCTGAGGTTTTGGAGTGTTGGAAGATGATATAACCCACCCCACAAAGCCCTGCAGTAGCATATTAATGATGTAGTAGCAAATCTAATCAAACACACTCACCACACAGGAACAACATAGAAGCATTTCAGGCCCTTTAAACCACATTCACCTCTAGTACCTGCAAATTTTAGTGAGGGTTCTTTGCAGTAATTATTGCAAAAGTGCTTATTGAAGCAAACCTGACACACAATTACTTAATAAACAACACTTTCTGTTTTGTTTTGCTTTTGTTTAACATGGAGGGTGTCTTAATTATGCACTCCATAATCTTCCTATTTAGGCAAGCCAAATTTAATTAACATTTTGTACTACTGTATCTGTCAATGCTTTCTTTAAAATCTAGAACTAAAAGCACAGCTAAAGCCCCTTCTTGTCTGCTTAATACATGGGATTAGTACATAAAATGTGCTAATATGTACTAAAGTACACATTTTTACTGGCTCCTTTTAACTGCTACGTAACCAAAGTTAAATATCCCTAACAATTTAATTATAGCTATGAATAACTGTGTAAATGTTTATTGGCTTACAGTGACAAATGCTGAACAAACCCTACACCAGTGAGAAGAAAACCTGAAGTCCTTCACATCACTACTATTTCAGAAAGGCAAGGACACCCATGAGATTTCAGACCCAGCACTCACGTCGTTGCCTGGGATGTATTTATTCCATACTCATGGAATACAATGGATATCATAGCAATTTTGGAATAAATGACAGGTTCTCCCTGTAATTTTTTATTTATATACTTGTATAAGTAAAACACAGGATTACTAAAACCAGAAAAGAGAACTCCTTTCTTTATCAGCTTACTTTGATACTATTGTGTGTAGTATTAGACTCGCAGTTTCCCCTGATTTGTCACAGAGCAATGAAAAATATTTTGGAAAAGAATTGTAGAGCTTCAAAACGAAGCAAAGGACAACCATATCCTTAATAACCCAAATTTTCTCTTTAACTAAATAAATTTTGAGTTGATGTCCTCCTGTGTAACACCACTGTGATTTTTGACAAATATACACTGCATTTCAAAATAATGAACAGGCATTTTTCAGCTGTGAGGCATAGTTTTAAAAATGTGTGTCTGTGTGTGTATGTATGTAAGTCTATATGTAAACATCATTTATGATGACTCCAGAATTCATCTTCACATAACTTAGAAATTGTACTTTATGGTAATAATCACATTTTTAGCTCACAATTGTCTTCACTTTGCCCTGTCCTTTATTCCTTATGGGAAGGAGAAGAGGGAGTTCTGTTGCTTATGAAAATGTTGATTAAGGTTAGCAAGCAGCTAAAAAAACTTACTTGCAGGTAACAATTTAAAACAAACCAACCAATCCCCCAAACCCTTCTTTGCTGAGCTGGGAGAGTGTAAAATTCCCCAAAAGGACAAGAAAAAAAATCTAGTGTTAGTAGCAGGTTTTCAGAACCCAAGGTTTACAAGACACTCAGAGAGCTCATGGAAAAAAAGGAACTTGATCACAGACATGAAAGACAAACACAGGGGAAACATTTTGCACCAAAACATTTGAACAAATCAGGCTCCCTCATTCCATGAAGAAATGTCTTTTGCGGCATTTGCTCTAATGTCAGAATACACCATTTTTTTTATCAAATGGCAAGTTCAGACTAAGAAAAAAAATGTTGGTTCTGTGGAACATCAGAAAATATTATCACTGCACTGAATTCAAGCTAATTGTAACATATGCTTAACATTTCTCACTTAGCAACTACTTTGTGCAACCTCTTTTTTAGGTTGCCTCCATTTTTTAGCCCACAGGGCTGGCTCCTGTTGAATCCCTAGACACTCCATGGGATTGTTCTAAGTCTATTTTACCAGTAGTGCTGAATGGCAGCCAAGTTTATATCACCATGTGTAATTCTTCTGCAAGGCAGACAGATTTTGAAATATAATTAAAACCGACCCAAAACATAAATTCAAAAGAAAGGCTCTCAAATCCAATTACATTGTCCAATTACATTAATACAATCTGAAATGATCAAAAATAGTTTAACTGGGCCCATAGGCACATATTCACTTGAAATTCAGAGTGTGTGTTTGTGTGTGTGAAAGAACATTTTCCTCTCCCTCCTCCTCTCAAAGTCCTTTTTTTTTTCCCCATTTGCAGGTTCTGAAACAGTTTAAGTACTCTTTTCATGGTTGGCATTTTGTTTAAGCTTGTTTGTTTGTTTTCTTTTGTTTTGCTATACACATGAAAGCACAAATTACCTTTTCGTTGAGGTTCTCATACAAATCTTTCCATTTGGGCTTAAAAAAAAAACCCTACTGTTGACCTTTAAGCCCAACACTTGGGAAACACAGTAATTAACTGATCTTAAAGTATTAAGCCACTACCCACAGCACAGGATGTTCAGCTTTCCCCTCGCTACCAAACAGGGAAAGACAAACACCTTCAGAGGGCAACTTGTTCCCTCTCACACAAGCCATCATTTGACAGAAACATCTCCTTCCACTGTGGGAAGAAGCCCAGGCAGTCATCAGATGCTTGACATCCCCCTTTCTGATAGCAGAGGTTGGGCAAGATAAAACCTCTCCAAAGTGATTCCATGCCTGTCACGTACAACCTGCCTAAATGTGTGCAAGGATGTGGTCAAGTCACTGTGGCTGCTGTTTGTCAGCTGAGCTGTGACAGCTGGCTGGGGTATGAATTGTTTGTGTGTGTCCCATTTATGAAAAAAAAACCCACCACAGTGGCTTAAACCATCTTCATGACCAAAAGAACCAGGTGTACAGGACCAGTGCCCACTCATTAAGCCATGGTGATTTGCTCAGCCAAGGCCATTTAACATCCTCAGCTTGTAACATCTCTGAGGAAAAGACAAAGACAATCATTTATTTCATCTCTCCACCAGCTGAAAAGCATTTTCCAGTATCTGAACTGTGTAACATAGCCTTGATTTTAATGCAGTATTGCAAAGTCCCTTTATAGGAATTACCTTTTACAAACTAAAGTGTGTGGTGAGTCTTGGCAACTAAGTAGCCTAAAATAATTTAGTATTTTCTCTTAGCAGATCCATAACTCACTTTCTTCATTAAGCAGATGTGGCATTTACAGTCTTCATATGGGAAGGGAATAAATATGAGTCCACTTTTCTCACATCCACTCTGTTTCAAAACTCACACCTTTCTTATCTGACACTCAACTCATGACCCCCTCCCAAGGTAGAAGGGGGCATTCCTCTTCATCTTTACAATATTATGATGCTTAAAAGACTTCCAAAGAGACAAAAAAAACAGATAAAGCCTCGTAGCCATCCCTAGTATATCTGCAAGGAATGCTACTGTGAAAACAGCTTCCAAATATTAAGTTTCCTCTCCAGGAAAGCAATGCTGGGAGAGTGAGAAAACTGCTGTCACCACTGTCAGCTACACTGCAAGACAACGCATTTCATTTGAAAGGGAAAAAAAAGAAAAAGTCATCATACACTTTAAATTTGTTACAGAGTCCTGGCTTCATGTCTCCCAGGAGGTGCATCATCGTGTCCAGTAACTCCCGACTTGAACTAACCAAGAACTCACGGCCACACGCCAGCGCAGCCACATCTGCGAGAGAGCACAAAACAGCACCACAGAAATCATGGTTCAAACTAAAGTTCATAAAAAGATGTGCTGCTGTGAAGAATGAATTATGGCACTCATATAAATTTTAAACTATATTCACCCATATAGCAAATACTGAAGCAGCAAGTTACAGTGGTTGAGTGTACTTTGTTAATCAAAACTTTGGTAATCAAAACATCTCTTCAGAATGGTCAATGTCCTAACAGCAAGAGAGTGAATTATGAAACAAAAGGCTGTATTTAACCTCAAATAATGTGGTGTGGAAGCAAAACTGACCATTACAGGTTCTACTTTAAGGAAACAAGATTGCAGATTGTTTCACATTCACTCAGTACAATATACCTGGCACACTACACAAACAAAGCTCCTGTGAGCATCCACTCAAAAGCTCTTCTTCTGCATCTCTGCAAGTGCTACACTATTGGTGCACAAACTGAAAGGCAAAAATATTTCCAAAGACTACTGCTCCAAAGCAGACTTTCCTTTAGTATTTTCTATTCTGCCTGTCCCATAATTTAGGGCATCCTTATGTGCAAGAGATGTCTTCCAGCAACCTGAGCCCCTTCGTACTGTGCAACTGGCCAAGGCAGCTCCAAATGTGTGAAGCACTAGTGACAGGTACCATCCTGTTCCTGATTCCTCCTCAGAGAGAACCCCAAGTTCCCCTCCCCACCCCTCCCACTCAGCCTTTAAACATTATTTTCATTCAAGGTTTACTTTTGCTATGCCTTTTTTTCCCTCAGTGAAGCAATTTGAGAGAATTGGATTTCTCCTCATTACAGTGGCACAACGCATCGCATATTGATTTTATTACAATCTTCAATGGCACCACAACAGCTAAAATTCACACATTTAGAAAAGCTGTTCATGCAAGATTCACTTATTTGTATAAATATCCACTGCTTCATCTATCTCACATCATGTCATGAGTGTCATTTTGACAGTTAGTTTCACAAAAATACAGATGACGTATCAACCCTAATTCTCACAGCCTTCCAAGCCATGGACAGTCATACTATGACAGATCTGTGGCCTACTACTTATTTTCTGGCCCTAAAAACAAATACCTAGCATTGAAGTCAGATTTATTACCTTTTACTTCTCTCAGACAAAGGAAGGTGCAGCAACAAAACTTTTAAGCACTTTCAAAGTACTTAGACCATACCTTAAGCTGGGGCTGACCTCCTCACATCATGTGCAATTCATACATCTTGAACATGTTGGCATTCCTGGTGATTCACCAAGTGAATTGCTTCACTTATAAACTGATGTGAGCATACAGGACTAGCAGAATGGTCCCTGTTTCACTCCAGATTTAACAGATGTTTTAGGGAATTTCAGAACTCAATGGCTCTTACCCATCTGATCCTTAAGGATGCCACAGACAGCACAGGGTCAGCAGCAAAATTGGGGAGAACTTTAAAAGACCAGGAAGTCACCCAAAACATCAGCACTGACTGGATACTTCACTTTGAAAAGCTGTATTTACTGCAGCTTCTAGGAGGCAACAGATTCTCAGGACACATGGAATATTGTTCTGAGGGATAACATGAACTTACTTGTTACAATCCCTGCCAAAGCTAATACAAACTGATTTTCATCAGAATCCAAATCTTGCTGTTTCATGTCTTCACTTAATGACTTCACAAAGCTCTCCATGGTCTGGGCAGTGATTGTGAAAAACTTTACTGCTTTACTCTGCAAGTGTGGAGGAGAAAAAAACATGACACACACTACAGCAACTGTAATTATTAGATGAAATAGTAACACTGGACAATCTTCCAAATTATTAAAACATCCAGTTAATTCAAAAAACAACAGAAAATACCAAGTATTCACTAAGTGATACGTTTGATCCCCTAGTATTTGAAACCATTAGTTCAGAAGAAAATGGCAACGACTCAATGCTACATTTATTTACAAAACTAAACCATTGCATATTTACCTCCTAAACCCACAATAATATGTATCAGCCAGCAGAATTAAAGCTGAGTTTCAAAAGTGGGAATATTACCTCTTGGCTTTGCAATAGCTGCACCAGGTGTTTCACATTTGCCTGGGCTACGACAGCAGCTTTTGTCAAGACCAGCTGAAGCCTTGAGACTTAGTATGGAATTCCTAAGAAAACCAATGAAGTACCCAGAAAAAAAAAAGCAAAATTCAACTGGATCCTAATAGGAGTGAAAGCAGCTGAAACTTTTAGTCATTCCCAGCAGTGACCCAATGGAACAGCACAAGAAATGCCTGAACTTTTGACTTTCAGTCAAAATGACTGAAAATACCTTCTCAAAATTACTGCTTTCACAATATCTGCAAAGCTACTGGTAACATTTATTTATTTATTTATTTCTTCACTGCTGCCCATTCACCACATCAAAGATTGTTGTGGGGTGACTCCAGGAGAAACAGGGCACAAAAAGCAGCCAAAACTCATTATCTTCAGAAGTGATGCCATGGTCCCAGAATAACAGGAACGAAGGGATCACGGGCAAAAAGGATGGAAACAACTGCACTTCTGCATGTGCTGGATGTAGTTTTTATATTTATATGGACACCACACCTCAAAGATGGCAAATTTAACATAAGCAGTGACTATAGCTCAAGAAGCAGAAGGTGTGAGAGCAACTGAAGAGAGCCTACTATGAAAATGCATATTCACATGGGAACATAAGAGGGTACAAAGCACACTGAGTAGTTAAGTTGCACAGCAAACAAGGAAAACCTTCTCTGCCAAGCTCCTGGGGTGCCACTGGTGTCCTCTCTGCTGAACCTCCTCTCCAAATAGCCATTACTTCACTAGTGCTGAGGTCTGAGGAGCTGCAGCAGAGACCCATCAGGTGTATAAATAGCAAATATTACATACCCTGCAGAGTCTCTTATTAGCCTGACAGTATTTTCACGGGACTGAAGAATGTCTCACCCACAGACACTGAGATAAGGGCACTTCTGAGAGCAGCCATGAAGGTGCTTGAGCTCAGATGGTGCAATGAACACTTTGCTGCCCATGTAACTCCTGTGGGAAAGCCCCAGTTAATGTGAAAAACTGCTGCCATGAAAAAGAAGTCATTTGTCACCACAGCAGATAACAGTAGCAGAACACCTTGTAGGATCCAAAATCTCTCAAGCTGAAGCAAGCTTTGATGTCATTCTGAAATCAAACCTTCAGGTTGCATTTCCACATGAGAACGTTGTCATACCCGGTTGAAACATTTTCAAAGGCATCTAAAAAAGTCTTGTGGGAATTAATTTACTTCATTTTTGGCACAAGCAGGTAGGAAATCTTGAAAACCGTCTCTCATGCTTCTTCTTGTGGATGTTTCTTCTAGGAATGTCAGATGTGGCCAGAAACAGCTCCCACTGCCTTGAAATCTTGTGTCACATTTCAAATCTACTGCTTGATTTTCCTAACCCTTAGGGACACAAGTGGCACAGAGGGCACTAACATCATTTCAGTCCACTTGCATTATAGGACTGTAAAAAGACCTACTTCTGTATTGGTGCAAAGACTGAAAAAAGCTTGGGCACTGGTCCCTAAAGCATGAAATGATTCTGAACTGATGCTCCCTTCCCCACATGCTTAAATATCAGCAAGTTTCAAAGCAATCTGGACGTTCTTATGCATTTCTGTAGTTCACAGCACCTTCTCAGAGGTGGGGGAAGATGCTACAAGCTGTACCACTTGCCCCAAAACAACCCAAACCAAAAACTTTGTGTGACAAATCTCCATCACCTTTTAATGACCTGACTGACTGCCAGTTGCAATCTGTGGCTGACACAGTGCCATACAATCCATTTATGCTTTCCCTAGTAGTCTTGTTACAGCCAGGCACATTTCTTACAATGTTATGTGCAGCACCACAGTAAAATGATGCCCAAAAATGTAGCTGTGAGCTTCACCAGAAGTACAGCAGCTCAACAGGCTCAAATGGTTCCTGGAAATGACTACAGGAGAAGTATTTTGCATTTCGAACAAATCTAAACCCAAAAGTATTGCATCTTCACAGGTGAGCTTTTTACCCTTAAACAAATCATCAGGTAAGAGGCTGTTTTTACCTAATTCTACTGAATTTTGATATTTAAGACTTCTTTCAACAACCTGCCTTTTGCTTTAAATTTTAACTGCTTTCTACAGTGTTTTTACTTTCCTTAGTAACTGCTGCTGCTTGGATCTTGAATCATCAGAAGTTATCACCAGCTTTCTAATATTCAGTATAAAGTTGTAATTGTATTTTGGTGCACCCAAATTAGAACAACTGTTACAAACACATTAGTTTACCATTTACTATAATGAACTAATCCCACTCACTCAGCTGTTCCTCATGCTGCTGAAAAATCAAGCCAGAAACTGTGCCTCACTCAGATTAAATACAGCAATTCCTTCTCATTTTGGCTGTGTCAAGAATGAAAATTGTATTTTTATCAGGCCTGTTCCTCTGATCCCTGCTAATTCCACCAGCTGCACTTGGCAATGAAACTGTGTTAGTTGTAATATTACTACTGTAATTAACTGTCCTTGTTTTGGGGGTTTATTTTTCCAAATAATATACCTGTCCATGTTTAACAACGAAGATTTAATCAGATCCAGTAGCAGTTGAGCTCCCTGAACTTCCAAGAGTCATGCAAGTACTAAGGCAGCACAAAGTTGAGGATCTATGGATCTGTCTTCCTTCCATGGAAATAGCTCCTCCAAGCTCCCTACAGGCATGGAAACTCCAATATGTGCCCAAGAATTATCTTCTTCTTCTGTTAGTTTGTGAAGGTATTTACATTGTGCTACCTGTAGCCTTGCTTCCAGTTTAACTATGTGTGGTGGAAAACAAGATCATCCTTGTTCAGTAACATAATAATTTATTTATTCATAACACTTCATTACTCCAACATTTCTTAAAAGAGAATGGATGGTTCCCAAACAACATGCAATCCAGAAAACATTTCTGCAGTCCAAATAGTTTCTAAAACATATCCCTGAAGTGTGTTACACAGCAAGGGCCTTATTTCAAAGGCCTAACAGCATTACCACGGGTCAGTATTCACCTGCCATACTTACTCCTCCTAGAATGGTTTTGACAGCCTCCTCATTGCTGGACACCCCCCAGAGCAGGGTGCACACGGCTGCCCCCATCCCTGTGCAATACTCTGCCTGCTGCAGGAGCTGCTGCTTGGCCTCGTTCAGCTGCTGGCGCAGGTCAAGCTTCTCCTGCAAGAGCACAAGGAAATTTTGGTTGCACTTCATATCTGCCACAACAGGTTTGTAGGTAACAAGAACAAGATATACAATCATGGCCATATGTGGAATGGAGGGAAACTCAGAGCAGGGCAGACGTGTACCTTCTCTCCTGAGCTGTGTCTAAGCAGCCAGTACATGGTGGAGGCTGACAGTAACCAGAAGCCTGCCCACAAGGTCAAACCAAGTGACCCCCTGAGACTCAGTGGCACCTAGAGAAGCCTGATAGGAGAGTCATCTCCCCCTGAGCAAACAGCTCCGTGTCTCTTCAGGAGAGAGGGGATTTCAGCAGCAGGGGCCAGCCTTCCCTGACACCTTACAAAAGATACTGGAAACATCTCATAGGAAGGGAGGGTGGTTTGGTTTTTCAAAACTGCTTCAGCCAATGTGGCTGGATATCTATGACAAATACTGCCATCTCTTCCAACCTCTCCTATTGGCATATTCCTGATTAGCAGTGGCAAAGTAAGACAGAGTCTCCAGAAAAACACACCTAAGGTTTGATGTTCAGAGGGCCTTTCACACCAGGAAAGCCAAGGCACTGTTGTGCATCCAAAAGATTGGATGGTGCTCTGAGCAGCCTGGCCTAGTGGAAGGTGTCCCTGTCCAGGGCAGGAGGACTGGAACTGGATGATCTTAAACGTCCCTTCCAACCCAAACCATTCTAGGATTTTATGATTCTACCATCACCTAAGCAAGCTGCTGAGTGGTTCTTGCCACAAAGCATAAAAAGAGAACAGATCAACCCCACACGAGCAGAGCACAATTTCAGTTTGCCAGTATGTTTTTCCAGTCACACAGGAAGGTGGATGGAAGAATATCCTGAGATTGGGTCAGGTTGTAAGTCTCACTGGCTTCAACTGCCACAGGGGTAGTGAAGCTGCTGCACTTCTCAGCTTAGAGCCAGCACAGGCAGTGAGACCAGGGCAGAGATTCTGCAGCCTGTGGTCTCTCAGGGTGGGTGGGAGCTCCCTGCTAACTCCTAGCAGGGTGGTATGAGACAGTGCTGCAGGGAAAGACAAAGGCCAGTCAAGAAAAATGATGCTAATTCAAGTATTAAAAGAGAGAGAAATGCAGATTTCACGATTTCACGAGAACAGAAGGATCTTACTCTGCCCACTTTACAGACATGGGATTTTCAGATTTACTGCAGAAAGCACCTTCCTCAGCTCAGCCCCTCTCAGTGTGTTTGGATATCAGGAATAAGTATGGGGAAATAAGAAGGAATCTTCCAAGTCAATTTTGAAAACAACTAAACAGAACAAGACTTTTAACTGCATAATGTCATCAAGATTCTAAAACAAGTATATTGTAATTTTTGGGGTTCACCTCAATGATTTGTGTTGAAAGTTTGGAAAGAATAAAAAGGTAAACTCATCTGAAAATTTATAGACTGTGGTATCAACCAGTACAAAGCTGCCTGCATTCTGTCTGTCATCAATTACCTACTGAGCCTCCTGATCACACCTGACAGCCTGATTTGCACTGCTTTATCATGCTGCTAATGGAACATGCAGGCAAGGATTTGTAAAGTTCAAATTAAATTTAGCAAGTAGACTTCTGTGCATAGTTACTCTCTGAAGTCTCTTTCACCTTACAGATTAATACGTGCAAAAGACTGACACTTGCTGCTGATTCCGTAGGCAGGGTCTCCCAGGAAAAGTATCTTATTTCTTAATACTTTGATCGTTTTTAAGCAAATTTGACAAATTCTCTTTTACATGACTCACTGCCAGGCCTATTGGCTTTTCTGCCACCATGTGCATCAACAAAATGTCCACAGGCATCTTCCTGTCTAATCCCTATATTCTCCCTGTCTTTCCTGCACTGTCCTTGTCTTTGGGAAATGCATCTTTAACACATTTTATTTGCATTTTGCACTTGGATGCTAATACTGAATAGTAAGATATAAACCCCACTAAATACCAAAGTTGGATCCCCAACAAGGATGCAAAGCCAGCACGAGAAGTGCCAGAATTTTTAATAGATCAAAAGCAACATCAGAACAAAGATATGAAGCGAGGAAAACAAAATAGTACATTCAAGAGCCAGGAAAATAAACGGAGCCTGCAAAAGCAAACAACCAACTGGAAGCAACACTCCTGAGAGTTCACATCACAACACAACCCTGCGCTGTGCAACACCACCACCTTCAGGAAAGGGTCAAGGCACAAGAACACAGCAGTGCCCAAGCATGGAACTGCAAAAAGACAGACAAAGGAGACATTAGCCAAGAATAACATGTGCACTTCAAGTTTTGCTCAGGCTCACAAAGCACAGCAATTCCCTGATCAGTGATGCAGCCCCTCACAGAGATTTTGGAATGCAAAATGTTGATTTGTGACAGCATCAGGAAAGGACACTGCTCAACCAGAAAATGTATTTACTTTACGTTTGTTTCAGTGAATCATTTCCTTTTCTTTCAGAAGATAAATATGTAGAAAATAATTGAGAAACTGTATGCAAGGGTGTCAATAGCACAACAGCAACCAAATGAAAAACACCAGAAAAGTGAGTAACAGGAACAAAAATCACACACATACAACACACACCAACTTCTTGTGTCCTGAAGAGCTAAAGGACTTCACATCATAAGCACAATCCACCCAAACACACCTTCCTGGCATATTACAGAACTCACTTACACAACTGGCATATACTGCACCACGTCAAAGACATGAAGAGAACCCATGAATTTATGTAGATTCCTCTGTCTCTGTGCAAACCCAAGGCTGGCCAACTGTAGAATCCCAACAACCTGAGCTTCTGCTGGCTGCTGAAGATGGCTCCAAGGAAAATGAATTTTTGCAGCAAATTATCACAACTGATTCTCACAGACACCCATTTGAACCCCAATGGCTTCACAGAAGACCCACAGTCTGAGAAATCACTATTCCTTCATTGTTAAGGATCTCCCCTCTCATAATCACTAAATACAATATTGACAGAGCAAAAGGAGCCCTGTAATTGTTCTTTGATTCACGGCTGTACATGGCAATTGGATCAATATGTGCATTGAGAAAGACTATTAACACTAAAAACAAGGTGCACAGCTCACAGCAAGCCAAAAGAGGGGCTGTTTTCATTCTGTACATTGCATTGCTTAGATTATCTTGTATTGTCCTCTTTGAAAACACATTATATTAAGGTCAAAAGGACTGATTCTGTGAAGAACATCTTTGATACTACATACACCACAATCTTCCCAAATACCCAATGTTTTATTTCAACGTGTTAATACCAACAAAATGCTTGATTTTTAACTTCCCATACCCCAAAATAAACCCTGCCAAGAACCTGCATATCAACCCCATACAACTGCCCCCCCACACAGTACAGAATGTGAGGGATTCCTGCAGCTATGCAGGAGTTCTGTACTTCAGTGGGAGTCTGTCAGTTGGTTCCTCTGTTTGTACACTTTGACTACTTTTTGGTGCTGCATCTTATTATATCTTACCTAGTTACAATATTTACCTTTTGCCTGGAAATACCAAGAGGGGAAAAAAATCAGTTATGAACTTGCAGGTTATAACTTCCTCACCTCTGGACTATATGGATAGAAATCCCAGACTGTTTTTCAGACTGAGGATTTATTTTGTGACATGAACATGAAAACCTGATCATTACTGCTTTTGTTACTTAAACTCAACCACAGAGACACCAATATTCTGGCAGCAAATCTACCTTCTTCTCTCTCATGCACTCTGCCTGGGCTGTTTCCAGACGGGCTCTGAGGTGTTCACAATCCATTCTCAGCTGCTCTATTTCCTCCTCCTTTTTCTCCAGGTCTGTGGCAGGATAAATCAGAGAAACAAAGTACCATGTTATGAGCAACGGGGGCTGCACTAAAGCAAAGAGAATCCACCGAGTGCAACTCCACTGTTTGCTTGTGCAAGATCACCTCCCCGTGGCTGAACTGCGATCGCACAATCTGCCACATCCCGGTAGTTCTGACAAAGAGAACACACACGGTTCTCATTCCAAACTGGGACAGACTGAAAGAACCACATCTAAATGTTAAATACTGCGTGCTGATAAGATTTATTAAAATTTACTCGATTTTCTAGTTTGGTTTAATGAAAGATCAGTGAGTGAAATTTCACCCAAGTCAGCGAGTACATTGAAAACCTAAGAAAAATACCAAGATCTATCAAAAGTGTCTGTTTCAATATAATATGTACAACTTTTATAAATAGAAAGAATGAAATCCAACTATTCCAAACATTTTAAATTAATGTTTATAAAGTATTATAGGCAACCTGATCTAGTGAAAGGTGTCCCTGTCTATGGCAGGGGGGTTAGAATTGGATGATCTTTAAGATCCCTCCCAACCCAAGTGATTCTGTGATTTTATAATCATAAGCTACTTAAACATTATGTCAGTTACAAGCAAATTTAATGACTCCCTTAAAAATTAATTTCTGTTATTATCAGAAATCCATTCCAATTTAGACCCTTTACTCTAGTGAATACAAATCAAGTTAAAAGTATTCTATTTCACCATCATGATGCCTGTTCTAGAAAATTCACTTGGAAGTATATTTCAATAACAGTTGTATATAATATTTTACTTTAAAACCCATAGTTCTGGATGATTAGTATTTATACTAAAATAAAAGAAATATGTTTAAGTAGTTCCAAAAAAGTAATGCCCAAACAGCATCCACTGTGATTTTGATTAGTTTAAAATAAAAAAAACCAAGTTACAGCCCACTTTGAGCACCACACACTTGATCATGACAGTTTGGTCTATGGCTTAACAGACTTCAAATACTTCCCCTTACATGTAGTTAATATTCTTTAATGTATAATTACCAAAATAATGGTATCAAATTCAACCATAAAAAGACATAATTAAAAAATTATCCAAAAATTGAGTCCCATGCACCTTTGACTGTGTGGGTGTGAGTCTTTAGTAGGTGACAGAAAGATGTCTTGAGCACGAGTAGAACAAGTTCTGCATATCAACAGCAGGTTTACAGGTAAGTTTACAGGTTTAGAGGTAAGTACATCCAGTGAAAATCTCTCTCACTGCAAGGAAACAAGCATTCCTGAAAGAGAAGAATCACTTCCAGCCTTTGAGAGGATGGATCCAACCTGAATCCTTCACTGGCAAACTTCAAAGGTCCCGGAACCAAACCTGAGCCAGAAGGGGAATAATTTAACTACTGAGTGTTAACACAATGATACCTTTATTTTTCTGAAGTCCCTCAGATAAAAAAAGGATGTGTCAATGTCCTCTAAAGTATCACAATGTTTTATGTCAAAGAAAAAAAAAAAAAGGATGATATTGAAAGCTGTTGAAAAGAGACCTACTTCTAGCTGTGCCTCATTTGTGGAAACTCCCCTCCTATGCCCAGCCAGCTCTTCCAGCTGTGCCTTTGCTCTGAAGAGAAAGAAGCAGCTTTCACTATCACCTTGGGTGAGCAAATAAATATGAAATGGAATCCTTATAGAAAGAGGAAACACGTCACTTCACCACTGCAGTGGTAACTCAGACTCTGGGAAGAAGTGGCATTTGCTCCTGAGATAGTGAAAGGCTCAAAAGCTGAACAAGGCACTGGGCACAAGAAAGGAGACCCACATTTCAGGTGGGAGGGAGACTCATCCTCATCCTTATTACAGGTTACATCAGATTTTCTGGATCAGAGATCCAACCTCAAAGCTCTGGGAGTTGGAAAACTGAGTGCAGTTAGGATGAATGCTGAGAAGTGATGGAATTCCAACTCTGTGGATCTACAAGCTAGATCTATGTTAAATGCTATTTTTAACACTTCCCCAGTGGAGTGACTTCCACTAAACATACACATAATAATACAGAAGAACTGTTGAAGTTATTTTTCTAAGATTCCTGGAGCAAAACACTCTCCCTGAGAAGGGTAGTAAGAATAAAACAGACCTTTCTTTTTGAAATGAACAACTGCCCTGGCAAAAGCCTTAATGCAGATCCTGACAGCAGCCTGAAAAACAGGTATTGGCTGCACTGAACACTGCCAGCTCAGGTCTCAAACACCACTCAGGGGAAGCTCCCATAGGAAATGGGTATCCTATTGACCTGGACACCTGGAAACATTCAAAGATCTCAAGGTTTCTCAAGGCTATTCAAGACTCCAGCTGTCTCACAACTAAATGGGCCAGAGATGCTGAAAGTCTCTGACTAATCTGACCTTGGGAAGCATGAGACTCTGCTCCTCAAGAACAGTTCACAGTACTTAGAAAAATGCAACAGCTGATCAAAAATCCAGAGATGTACAAATTACACATTGGGCTTCTGTAAGAACATGACAAAACATGTCTAGGAGCTGCCAGGACCCCATAAGCTTCACATGCCACAGCAAGAGACTATACACCATTGTGACACTGAAGGCTGCTTGTGTCCCTGTGATGTCCAGCCCTCTGGGAGCTGTGTGCTCCAAAGTCTCCTTCTGCCTTAAGGCAGGATGCAGAGGTAGGAGCAGATCGGAGCAGCAAAAATCACCACTTGACTTGTCCAGTTGTAATGGCAAACAGTGGCCACAGCCTGAACAAATATTCAAATGACCTCATCAACTACAAGAGGAAACTGCTGTGGGATTATGCTCCAGAGAGTTCAAGGGCTGACTGAGTTTCAGGACCCAGAGAACACTGGGCAGCCAGAATAACACTTGAAGGAGTCTTAAAATCCCCATGTTGTTGCCACAAACCTGCTGCCCTGACAGTGAAGGCCCTGACAGTGTCTCCTGGGACAAGGAGTGTAAAGAAGGATCAGTGAGAGAAACCTCGAGACTGTACACACAAATAAGGAGGAAAAAGAAGGATCTGACTAGCTGAGGATCTTGAACACTTAATGCAACTAGAAACAGTCCTTGATGCCTTGCAACAGCATAAACAGAACATTTCCAGATCCTGTGTCACTGCTTGTGACATCTCAACCAGCAGCAGGAGAGGTGGTACAGCCTTCCCATCTCTGTTAGGATCTGATGGCATGGAAGAACCTTTCCAAAGAGTGGATCACTGAGGCAGCAGGAAGCTCTGCCCCCTTATGTTACTTGATCATAGGCAGGCCTTGGGGCTCTGTGTAACTCCTTCCTAGACAGCTGTTGTGGCAAAGCAGTTTTCTATTTATCACTTGATATTCTAGAAAAGACACACTCTCTGTAATCTGTCTCAGTGCTTGTCCTGTGTCTTTCCAAGCAGAACCAAATCCTGGGAGAACAGGTGAATTGTGCTGCTGCATGTAAGCCACAGGTCAGGGATGGAGCTGACTCCAATTTGGTCCTGAGGGCATGTTGGGAATGGTATAAATATTGAAAAAATAATGCACAGGGAAATGTAACACTTGAAAACTGGACTTTGGGGACAGCAGTAAAAAGACTTTTATTACAGCTTCAAGTTTGGGGGGGTGGGTTATTAATATTTAAGGCAATAGCAGTATACATGCTAAAAACCAGATAACTCAAATACAATGATGCTGTCTCTTAACTTTTTATCCACTGCTATTTACCATAATTTTTTGTTTTTATTTTTCTGTGCAAAGTGACCTTTTGCAAACCAGAATGCTTTTGTCTTTTCTCAAAGGGAAAACACTTTTTTCCTAATACAGCTTCCCTTACTGCCTCAACTAAGCATGCTTTTGTCCACAGTAAAATATTTTTAAAGACTAATTTGACATGTTTTATTATTTCTAATGCAGTCTGTCATTTTCTTCACTACAAACACATTCATTTACTGAAGCAGCCACTGAACATCACAGTTTAATCTGGAATACCTTCACAAACCCTACAACTATTTGCAGGGGCATGACAGTTTGTTCTAAGTAGTTTTGGCAGAAACTTTAAGAGCTTGTAATGTGGTACTACTCACTTGATTCAATAGCATCCAGTTTCTGGAATGTCCCCAGGATATCTCCATTTACTATTTTGGGTAAGAAATCCCGCAATTGCATAACCTCAGTCGTCAGCCTTTCCAAATCCCTCCTTCTAACTTTAACAAATTCCTCTTTGGTCTCAGCCTTCTGAAATAGAACAACAAAACATAACACAACCAACAACCAACCAAAGACACTGTCACAGCCTTGCAGTGCTTTTCTGCTTGAATCACTTCTCCCGGGCAAAAATATTCCTCTGCATGACATAATTTAAGAAATTCACCACCTTTTAAAAGAGAACTATGCAGTAATTAAACCCTAAAGTCTCTGAGATGGACTCTTTGACTGTAATCTGATTTTTACCACTCTAGCCTAATGCAAGTTATATTACCTCTCTGTGTCTGTTTCTTCACCCAAAATGTGTGCAACGCACCTCAGAATGCTGTAAAAATGAACACACACATTTTAAAATGTGAGCAGCTATGCATATGCCAAGCTGCTCCTTCATGACTCTTGTAAAGAATATGGTAACTCAGTTTTTTAATTAATTCAAAAATATTTGCAAGGCCCTCGGTCCTAAATCACAACTGTTTTGTAGGAAACTGAACTTTTTCAAATGAATTAATCTTTTGTGAAAAGCAAAAACTTATTTGCAGCCACTTGCAAACAAATCCCACTTAAATAACTAAATCCTGAGGTAAGACAGAAAATGTTTACTGGATTCTTCTTCTGCCAAGCTAATGCTACAAAATAACTTTAATTCCACATTGCAATAGAATGTCCGTTAATTTTAAAATTATAAAGCAATTTTTGTACCAAAGAGCTCCTAAACTCCCATTTTTTGATGTAGAGAAATGTGCACATTGCTGATCTTAAAAAGGCTGCCACACACTGACATAAAAAAGGTTTTAAGGTATTTTGACTGAAACATCAATCGCATATTACGCTTTCACAAAGCAAGATTACAAGGTATCTTTGCACTGCATTGAGAATAAGACAAATGGAGGTCATTCTTTCTAACTATTCCCTACAATTATCTCTGCTTCCTGCTTCCACAGGTTAAACTTTTGGATTTTGTTTCCTACTCTGTTTCTTTCCCAGCTGTCTTTCAATTCCAGACATTTTTGGGACTGAAGAGGTCAGTTCCAGCTTTCCTGGTCCAGAAGCATCAGAGCTGCAATGAAGTGTGGAAGAAAGATTTTGCTTGTAACTGGAATTACATGCTCTAAGTTCCACTTAGGAAGTGCTTATGGCAAAGTCAGTATGGCCAAGCACCACCACATGACATGACCCAAGAAAAATACAACTCATTTAGGTCTCAAGAAAGCATGGAATAAACCCATGGACTCAACAGAGGAATACCATCTGCATGCCAGCAACCAGGAAAGACAGGGACAATCCAGTATTGCTCAGAATTAGGGAGCAAAAAGTACATAAACACAGCTCTGCTCACTAGCAGAAGCTAAATTCAAATAAAATACACTGTGAAGTACTGGGATGGAGATAAGAAATACGCAGTAATGAGAAAATTCTCATTTATTGTTCCCACTGTAAGCACAGATCTTTGTAGCGCTGCAGTTACACCAGACAGGTTTTATTTGCTCAGCTTAAGCAGCTACTCAGCACCTCCCTGCACCACAAGAGCATGTTAAAAGCAAATGTAGACAAAGGAGAAGTTTTCTGTCCAGCCCTTACAGTAAAACAGCAGGTGCCTGGATGCAGATTTGACTCCAGACCTCACAAGTGTCAGGTCACCAGTTCTGTACCTGAGCTCGGGGGCTGCGCGGTGCGAACCCAGTGAAGGAATGTCCCTCCCCACCACCCCAGGGTTCCTCNCTCGGGGGGGAGGGGAGTGAGGGCGGGAAGGGACGAGATGCGGCAACGCCCCCTGAAGCCACGCCCCCCAGTGGGCGGGGCGTGTGTTTGGGGCGTGGCCTGACGTCAGGCCACGCCCCCAATCCCGCCCCGGGGAGCGGAGCCGGGATAAAAAGGGAAACACCGGGGTACAACGGGAAACACCGGGATAACGCTGGGATGCCCGAGGACGGCCAGCGCACGGCCAGGCTGCTGTGCTGTCTCCAAGGGGGAACATTACCGAGTGTCCCCGGATTAAATTCGCGCACGACACCAAGTTGGGTGGGAGTGTCGGTCTGCTGGAGGGTAGGAAGGGTCTGCAGAGGGATCTGGGCAGGCGGGATCGATGAGCCGAGGGCAGTTGGTTGCGGTTCAACGAGGGCGAGTGTCAGGTCCTGCACTTGGATCACAATAACCCCAGGCTACAGCCTTGGAGCAGAGGGGCTGGAAAGCTGTGGAAAAGCACCTTGGGGTGCTGGTCAACAGCGGCTGAACGTGAGCCACCGTGTGCCCAGGTGGCCAAGAAGGCCAATGGCACCTGGTTTGTATCAGGAACAGTGTGGCCAGCAGGACCAGGGCAGTGATCGTTCCCTGTATTCGGCACTGGTGAGGCCGCACCTCGAGAAGTTTGTCCAGTTCTGGGCCCTTCAATTCAGGAAGGACACTGAGGTGCTGGAGCGTGTCCAGGGCACGGCAGTGGAGCTGGGGAAGGGTCTGGAGTGCACGTCTTAGGAGCACCTGAGGAGCTGGAGCTGCTCAGCCTGGAGAAAAGAAGGCTAAAGGGGGGAACTTGTCACTCTACAACTCCCTGAAAGGAGGTTGTAGCCAGGTGGGGATCGGCCTCTTCTCCCGGGTAACAGGCAAGGGGAAATGGCCTCGAACTGCACCAGGTGGAGTTCAGGTGGACATCAGGAAGAATTTCTCCATAGAAGGAGTGATTAAACATTGGAATGGGCTACCCAGGGAGGTGGCGGAGTCGCCGTCCCTGGAGGCGTTCAACAAACGACTGGACGTGGCACCCAGTGCTTTGGGCTGATTCACAAGGTGGTGTTGGGTCACAGCCTGGACTCGACATCTCCGAGGTCTTTTCCAGCCGAAATGGGGCCGCGGGCAGGTGTCGGAGCCCCGGGATCTCCCGATGAGCTCCCGAATGGACGCGACGGGCTGTCCACGCCCCTCCCGCGGCCACCCCAGCGCCCGTCCCGGCGCTCCGCCTCCCCTGTGCTGACGGCACAGCCCGGTGCCGGTGACGGCATCAGGC
>WEIV01000193.1:0-24448 GCA_013390005.1 Calyptomena viridis | reverse complement strand
GGGGAGGGAACCACGTGCGTGCGGAGAGCCGCGACCCGGGGCTTCTTTTGGGGCTTTTTTGTTGTTTGTTTTTTTGTTTAATTATTTATTATTATTTTAACTTAGTTTCTTTTTCCTTTTCTTTAATTTACTTTTTACTTTTACGCATTTATTTCATCGTGTTCGCCCCGGTGCCGCCGCCCGCAGCCCCCGCAGCCCTTAGAGCAGCGGGGACTCGTGTTTGCTCCACCCTGAAGTGTCTCCGGACACTGGGGGAGGATCGGCTTGGACCGGGTTAATGCAGCATTAACATTCCCGGGATCGGAGCAGGGTGGCTCGTGTGCTCCCGTTCCCAGGAACAGGATGTAAATGCTGTGAACTGATCCAGGCTGGAAACAGCCCCGCATATGCAGCATAAAGTTTTATTTTCGGTTATTTCCATGAGGTCGTGGCTGCCTGGTTCCAAGGCTGATGCTCGGGAGCGTTGGAGGGAGTTGAGGAAAGCTCAGGAGTGTTTCGGCACTGGTGTAATTGCAGTTGATTCTCTGTTACCCGTCTGGGTTATTTGTTACCCCCACATTCATGGTATCAAAAGCTTTTTCCCCAACTTTTTCCAAAAATCCTACTTGGAGCTGTGCACTGCCACCTTAAAACCAAGAGTTCAGTGCTGTCACTGGAGACAGTTTGAGCTGAAGTCTGCTCCTGAAGGTGCCTCCTGTGCACTCATCCCACATGGATGCAGGTTATTCCTATAACATTATGTTATATATAAAATATATACTGTTATATATCATATAAAATTTATTTTATTTTAAATATATATAGAAAAATACATTATTTAATTATATATTTAAATTATACATTATTATATATTATATTTTCTATTGGTATATTTTATATTATTATTTATTTTATTTATAAAAATATGTATTTTATAAAACTATAAGCTTATGAGGTCAGACATAGCACTATGTGAATTAATGGATCCAGCTCAGAGAACTTCCCTGTTGGAGTGATCAGGAACACAGTGCAGAGGTACCAGAGGGATCTTGGGCATCTCCAATGTTTCTGGACTGCTTTTTCCAGCACACTGTGTTGCAAGCTGGACACAACACAGGAGGAAAACTGTTGCTGAACATTTTCAGAGTACTGAGTCTGACCTTATAATCCTTCCTGCAGCATTTTGGGAAGCTAGTACAGAGGTTTATGCATCCACACCCCTTTGGCTTTGTTGAACCAGTGTAGACCTGACTCCAAGAGCTAAACTGCAACTGGAATATTGGTTGGACTTGAGTCAATTCCTTCAAAGACACTGAGAAATAGATGTTTCTTCCCTATACAAATAATATTTGCTCCATTAGCCACGTTTGACAGAGGAAAAGGCACATACAGCAGCCTTACAGGGCCAGGGAGCCAAATAACCCTTTATCCCATTTCCAACAGTTAACATAGATCTAGGGATTGCCTGGGGACTAGTAGGAGCAAGTGAGTGTACATCATATACCTCCCAAATACTTTCTGAGCCTCCAGCTATTTTTAGGTCTGGAGGCTTCCTAAGCCAGACAAGGCTCCTCTGTTCTGTAGTGCTCCCATTGCACAGTGCAGATTCCTTTCAGTTTGTGGAATTAGTCACAAGATGGACAGGAGTGCCTTAACTGAAGGAAAAGTTTGCAGGTTAAGTCTAAATGTCTTAAGACATTATGAAACCACCACTGGGAAATTTCTCAGTTAACATGTGAACCTTTCCTTGTTCAAATCAGCACATCATGAAATGCAGGTGGGGAGGAAACAAGGATGACTAATCTCCAGAACTCTTATATATACTCTGCTGTGCCATACTATTTAGATACTATAGAGAGATGAGGCTCACACATTAGGCAACCCAGGTAAGATTTCCTAATTGGAGGACTTGAGGACATGGTGAGTTGTGAAGGAGGTGCTGGAGTTCACCTGATATTCACCTCAGCCAGGTGTTTCATAGGTGGGACTGCTCACAGTGGTCTGTGCCAAGCCTGGGGAAGCTTCTTCAGGGAGCCAGAGCTCTTAATTTTCAGCCAGAAGTTAAACTTTACGAAAGGCATAGAACTACCAAGTTGTTGTGTGTGAGCAGATGAGCTTAGATGAGCACCTTATTCCTTGGAAGTGGTCCTTTTTGGGTTTTTTTTCTTGTTAGCTGCCCTGAAAGAGAAGAGCATGGTGTACTGTGCCAATGAAAATAGAAGGATGTGCTTATAGAGACATTAGTAAATAAATGGATGAAAGAATAGTAAACATAAGTAACTTTTAGTAAAAGAGGAAAGTTGCTGGGTGGTTCATGTCTGAAAGAGCTGCACTTACTCAGGCCCAGATCTGTAAAGAATTTATGTCATTTCCACTGAAATGTGCCTGTGTGGATCTTGACCTTGGATTTGATCTAGGATAGGAGAAATTGTACCAATTACAATGACAGCAATGTCAAAGCAGCACAAGTCCCAAACAGAAATGCTGACATTAAAGCAGCAGTGAGAGGTTGTGACATTACTAATCCAAGCTCCCACGCTGTGCACAGGGACAGAGTTACAATTCAAGCCCTAAAGCCAAAACCTTTCTCAAGGTACCTTTAAGCCAAAGAAGACCATCAGTTTTGTGCCCTGTGGTTGCTGGTACAATACATTCAGGCTTTATAATAACCTTGCTTGAATGATTAGCATTTGCCAGCTGTGGCTGGCAAAAAAATGGGGAAACACAATCTTGAAACTACTTTTTGAGTGAGTAGGGTAAGAAACTTGCTCTAAAAGCTGTTGGTCAGAATCCTTTGTCAAATGGACACAGGGCTGCCCAGGACACTTGAAAAAGCCCTGTATGTATGAAAAGCAACCCCATGGAAACTCTTTTCTTCACCAAAAGGGTTGCCAAGCACTGGAAGAGGCTGCCCAGGGCAGTGGTGGAGTCATCATCCCTGGAGGTATTTAAAAGATGTGTAGATGTGGCACTTGGGGACATGGTTTAGTGCTGGCCTTGGCAGTGCTGGATTAAGAGTTGGACTGGATGATCTCAGAGGGCTTTTCAACCTGAATGATTCTCAGGTTCAATTGTGTGAACTCCTGAGCCACCTTTATAGGCAGCAAATTAGTGATGCCTCTGTAGAGTTAATGCTGCATGTGAGGTTAAGGTTGCTTCTTACCAACACATATATAGCATATAATTCTGATAAGAAATGTTATTAATTTTAATATTTCAATGAATGTTAAATCAGTGAATCGAATTGTTTCACATTTTATCTTAACGTTGCTGTCAAATCTAAGTTAAATTTATAATTATTGCTTCCTATATAGCATTTTGCATATTTCCATCACTCTGCTCTACTTCCTTTCTTTTTAACCAGGCATGACTGCAGACAATTCAACAAATGTGGTTGCAGGTTTCTTTTGTCTGAGTGATGCAGTACTGATAATTGCTTTCAAATGACTTGGTCCAAGGAAAAGGTGCACAATTTAGATCTAGCACTGGGTCTCAGGCTTTTTGACTGGCAGGCCCTCAGAGACAGTGATCTCTTTGGAGCAAATTTGAGCTTACTGAAGAAGAGTATCTTTCTAAAGTGATTTTTCGTGAAATTACTTGGGTGTACTTAGTAGGCCATAGTTTGAAAATAGCTCAAGTAGGTCACTGTAGCTGCCTTGTAACAATATATTGTTATAATTTTACCTCCCAGAAATGTAGTTGATGTCATTAAAAAATCCAGGTTTTGAGCAACTCTTACTGAGAGTAAAATTTAATTTTCGGTGTAATGCTTTCCTTCTGTGATGTGTGAATTTCACTAGAATTTTTATATTTTCAATAGTGAAAATATTATTTGCTGTTAAAATTCAGGTGATACTGCATCTCAAGACTAACTGTATTGAAAGTATTTTCATTATAGGTGCTCAGGCTCTTTGATTATACATTTGAATATAGAAATAAATGTGTTGACTGCTAGAAGTTGATACCAACAAAACAAGTCCCTAGTAAGGAATAAAACTGTAGGTAAAGTGAGACTTTACTTAAAAAAACCCAACCAAACAAAAAAAAAAGCCATGTCAGTTATGTTTGAGGATTTGCACATTCACCTCTTGCAAAAATAGTTCTGATGCCTTCATTAAAAATGTCTTTTAGCCTTGGTGCTAAAAATATGCTAGAGAAATTTATCAGAATTATCTTAGTATTCATTCTCATCTCATTAGTATTCATTCTCATCTGTGATGTGATGAAATCTTTGTTATTTCAGTACAGGGTGGAAGTTTACAGTCTTGGAGTCACTGATCTGTGCCAAATTGCCTTCCAATTACTGTGTTTGCAATAGCAACCAACATTTAACCAAGAGATACAACAAAACCAGAGAAGAAAGCAGGAAACTGCATGAAAATATTTTGGTGGAAATGTGGGATTTTTTCATCTCATTCAGACTTCTTCTGTATTGTAGGTGGCTTCAGCCAGGAGGAACTGCTAAAAATATGGAAGGGCCTGTTCTATTGTATGTGGATGCAGGATAAACCTCTGCTTCAGGTACAGGAACTGGTTTTGTATTTGCTTGAGTGTGTCTGGTTTTGGAGTACCAGTTCTCAGTAACCTCACTTAATCAGGGCATGAACAAGGTTTATCTCACAGACAACTCCACAGAGACCTATATGAAAAGGGTGCCCTAAAGTCTCACTTCATTTGTTATTTCAAATACCTGGGATTTTTCTCCTCCTAATTTGATTTTGTCTGCTGTCAGAAAGATGATTTGTGCAGAGATCTGGTGAAATGGACAGGTTTTGAAACCCTTGAAATGTCTCTTCCAACTGGCCTGATCCCAGTGGAAGAATAACTGCAGTACTAATGCAGCTGTTAAGAGAATGTTTTTCATTTTGAGAAATGTTTCATGAAATTTATATTTCCTGCTTTTTCTGTTTGTGTATTTGATGAGGATACCAAGCTCTGAAACTGTGCTACACTAACTGTATTTATTTACTTTTAGGAGGAACTTGCAGCCAATATCTCACAGCTTATCCATGTGATTCAGAATACAGAGGCTCGTAAGTGCTATTTATTGTCTAATGCTTTGTAAGGTACTTTCATTTTTGGTGATTTTTAGGCCACTGTTACAGTGCCAGAATAGAGACAAACAGATAGGAGTGGTCTTTGGGTTTGTTCCTTTCCTTTTTGTCCAATTGGTTTGTGTGATTGCATTAAGGAAAGCAGGAAATGCAGTTTGTTTCTGGCTCTTGCAGGGGAAGAGTTGTATCTCCAGTGTGGTACAAGTGAAACTCTGCAGGATGGTGTAGTGGTTTGTAGTGGCCAAATGCCAAGGACTCACACACACAGCCACACTCTCCCACTCCCCTCCCTGCCAACAGACTGAAAAGGTTTCTCAAGTTTAGTGTTGTTGTGGAGCAGATACTGGGACTTGTGCAAGTCCCTCTGTGGAGGAAACTGTCAACCTTTTGGTGGAACTGTGTCTGTCTGCAGAGGGAAGAAAGGGCAGTAGGGTACAAAGAGAAAAGAGCAACGTAAGTGGATGTGAGCAGGGAGATTTTGCTGGCAAATTTGACATAGAAGGCAGAAAAAATATAGAGGGATGTCAAGAACCATCAGTTGGGATATCTTGCTTTGACCAGTCTCGAGAGGCAGTGAAGGTCTCTGNAAACTTCCAGCAGTTTCTCAAAGAAGCCTCCCCATAGGCCCCCCTGCTAACAAGAAAAAACCTGGCCACTAAAAACTACCACAGATGGGTAGCAAAAGAAATTTGTCCCCTTGCTTTTCCATTCTGCACAGACTGTTCCGTGTATTTCCTTTTCAAACCCAACCTTGTTCCATGAGCTGTTAAGCCCCTATTATTCCAAATGCACAGGAAATGCAGTGCTCAGTCAATGCCAAAACTTGCATGGGTAGGAATGAGTGCAGAATGGATATTGTGCTCTCACTTGTGTGTATAGAACACAAAATAGATACAAATCTGACCCTGTAATTAAACTTTATAAGTAGCTGTGTGCCTTTTCTTAGGTTGTTCTCAGGTTTAATTGACTTCTCTTTATACCAGTCTCAGGCACATCTCATCGCTCTATCCCGGTCACTAGGCAATTCCCTAGGGAGCTGCATCCCTTTCCCACATGGAAGGGATTTCTCAAGATCCTTTCAGGTCAGCAAGAGAAGTGTTGTGCCAGACGTGCAGGTGTTTTCTCTCACTCTCTGACAGGACACCTGTTCATCCAGACGTTCTGGCAAACGATGAACCGGGAGTGGAGTGGGATCGACAACCTGCGCCTCGATAAGTACTACATGGTAATAATAAATCCCCTGTGGGTGTTTCCTGCTGGAAAAGGTGGGATGGTGGTGTGCTGGAAGGCAGCTTGGTCTGCACATGCATTTATGTGTATTGTAAGAGCAGACAAGGGACCATCTTCCTGACCCATTGCAAGAGATACTTGTTTTTAAAGGCTTTCGCTCACCACTGCAAATCTAAAAGCCATCACAGTTTATTTCATGCTCAAGTGCTTTCTTGTTTGCTTTCCTTTATAACAGTGATTTTTCTCATTGATTTCTATGTGGAATATAAATACTGTCTCAAAGGACACTGTATCAACATCAGTTGTTTGGATCAGACTGTTCAAAGGCTTTTTAATGACTCTGTATAAAGTAGTTGTCACTAGAACCCCAACTTTCCACCACTGTAGTACATTCAGCTGTCAGAATTCTTTCTATAGGAAACATTATATTAAACATAAAAATCAGTGAGAGAAGAATCTTAAAAGACCTCTCTTTGTAAAGAACCCAATCCCATTAATCATCTTTGAAAGAAATTAATTGTGGACACACTCACTGTTGGGTTTTGTTTTCCAGTGTTAGCAGATACTATTTATTTCAGGAAGTGAAGTGTTTTGAGCCAGTTGAATGTAGCTATTTTGCATATGGCTGTCTCTTAATGCAAGCTACAAGTAAATTAAATTATTACTGCTATCATCTGTCCCATATTGTCTCCAGTTTAAGCTGTGAGTTCTCTTAGATTTGGCAGCAGTTAATGAAGAAATCAGAGTGATTGAGCAGGGGAAGGCTGTGTAGTAGAAGTGGTCATGGATTTTTCCGTGAAAAATGAAAATAGTTTGTTGTCTTTTGAGCTTCATGGCATCCTTCTGTTGCTTTACATGACAGACAAGTCTGTTACAATGGTCATATGAGGCAGCTTCCACCTTGTGCTACAAAGAGGTTTCCTAAGAAATCTGATCATATTACAGTCACAGTGATTCCTTTGCCTGTTTTCATGAACAATAAGTGTAACAAACTTTGCACTTTGCAGCTAATGCGTCTGATTTTGAGACAATCCTTTGAAGTGCTGAAAAGAAGTGAATGGGATGAAAGGTAAGCAGATTTCTGGATGCAGTTGCATCATAAAGCAGTCACCCAACTTACCTTTATCAAATATATTTTCATTTAATACATCCTTTTTTTTCCATAGATGGCACTGTCATGAAATCTTAGCATTAAGGCTTATGAGTTCTTCATATCACTTATGTAGTTTATAAACATAGCCAGGTGTTACACTTCATTAAATTAAATACACAGAGAGATTAGACAGGGAACCTGAATCCTTGAAAATATGGAAAAGGACTTTGTTTATGTTGTTTTTCTGATTGGCTGTGACCTTTTTTTTAAAAAAATTTTTGCTATACTGTGTTTAATCATGGTGACTTCTTTTTGATAAGACAGAAGTCATTAATTGTAAACTATCTTCCTGTTTGTTCTGTACATCAGTGTGTTGGGTTGTATTTCTTCCATATTCTATCAAAAGGCAAATAATTGCAGTCACTTGCCCAAAGGCTGAAGAGATGGAAATGTTCCTTGGCAGTAGCAGAAGGAGTGGGAGGAGGTTTGGTACAGCCAAAGCCCTTCTTCCCCACACACATTCCTGTGGCAGGGACATGGTCACCCAAACTCATCTCTGACAAGGTTTCTTAAAGGCTTTGGCCTCCATTTTTCCAGTATCTGGAGGCCCTTCCCCATCAGAGGAGGCAGTGTGGGAAAAGAAGCTCGTGATTCCTTTCTTTGCAGAGTGAGGGAGCTCAAGAACTGCCTTTCAGTCTTAAGTGGAGCCTGGAAGCTGCCTTGCCTGTCTCTCATTTCTCTTTTATTTTAAAATGCTTTTAAAGAAGGGTATATTAAAGTAAAACTGAAATAGTGGTTTTGAATGCTTTGAATTCTCTTTGGGACTGGAAATGTTTGTTCTGGCCAAAATTGCAGGAGGTCCCAAAGAACACCAGGGGAGAAACTTGGAATATATGAAGCTACACTTTCCTGAAAGATAGCAGTGATGGGCCTCAGAATATAAAAAACCCAAAAAGAGGGGGGAGGAAAATCCCAATTGCTGCTCAGCTCAGCAATGAGAGCATGTCTCAGCCATGTCACTCCAGCAGTATTTGTTAGTACCCCAGGAGTGAATAATTAAGCCACAGACCTACCCATACACAGCTCAGTCACTTCTGGCTTGAACTATTGGAATGGTGATTTTTTTATGCCTATTTTAGCCCTCAGTCTTCTTCACTGTCATTGCCTTGCTCTAAGGGACAGTGATTTAATGAATGCAGAGTCTGCACAGTTGAAATGACTTTGAGAAGGGTCAAAAGGAAATTTAATCCTTGGGTGTTCACCAGAATGGAAATCGTCTCATGGACTTCTCTTCCTTTCATATCATAATGTCTAATTATACAAGGAGTTTACTGGCACCTCTGACTATGTAGAAAGAGTCCTGTATCTAGAAACTGGATCTAATTTGTGTGTCTATATGTAGATTCTAGAAAAAAAAGGAAAATCAAGGCGTGTTATCTTGAATTTCACTGCACTGACTGCAGTGTCCTTCCCCTTGCAGACCCAAGTGACTGAATTCTCATTATTGTTATTTCCTTGTTTCTTTATTCACTTCCCTCTATTTACCACCATAGGCAACTTCAGTCTAAACAAGGTAGGTTCTTCTTCCACATTCTCTTCCCTTTCTTTCCAGATACCCTTTCTTTTCCCTTATATATGTTCACCTAAGCTTCCCACCTACAGCTTTCTCTTTTTCATCACTTACAAAGGCAATTTTAATTATTCACAATAATGCCAGATCCAACTTAAACACATGGGAATTTTAAAAGTCTTCAAATGGAAGAATGATTAATGGAAGAATGTTGCCCATCAGGATGTGAGAGCTGTGTCTTTGGAATGCTCTGCTCAAGTGACAGAATTCCTCCTCCTAAACCTCAGCCTAAATTAAGGTGTGAATTCCAGAACAGTGATTTTCATTGTAGCAAACTGTGTTGAGTGGATTGTCTGATGCTGCAAAATCATCTAGAATGTAAGGGGTTCTGATCATGGGTGGATCTTCTTTAAAGTTTGCTCTTAGATGTGAAAATTGATCTCTAGATTTATTTCTCATGAGTGTTGGATATCCATCCAGAGCTGTAAAGAACTGATAAAGCTATGAATGACTAGAGCTTGTTTTCAAGGCAAATAGAACATGAGCAATTGAATATGAATATCTTGTTCTTTTTTTTCCCTTTTTTTTTTTTTCAGTCTAGTTGAACTATTGCTGCAGCTACTAATGAAAGAAGTTATGGACCCAGACAGCAATGCTCCTACTGGGATAAAGTTGCATTTCATTGATATCTATCTGGATGAATTGGCTAAAGTTGGTGCCAAGGAGGTTAGAAAATATGTTGTTGTTTTTTTCCTGATTAATGTCAACTGTAGCATGTGACATTTTACAAGAAATGCAATTTTTAGGTGATGTATTTTTGAACAGTTTTAAGTGTAACATAACAACATTGAGTAAGCATGAAGACAGTGACTTACAAGTTATGCTTTTACTTTTATTCATGTCTTTGACAGTGAGAATTTGGTAGTTTCTCTCAAGTTCCTGAGTACTGCTCTGCTGCTCCAAATTGAGGTTGGAAATAGCGATAGAAAAGTCAGACCATTCTCATTTGTTTGTTTCAATAGAAGGGACTTACGTTCACAGAAGGGAAAAGACACTCTTTTCCAGTCTCTGCTTTGCAAAAACTGATATCAAGCCTGCTCCTGGCTTGTTGTGTAACACTTAAATAGAGGAAGAAAGTGAGCTTTCAGAGTTGTCTAATACTTGCTTACTGTTGTCTGTGCATTGTGCAGTTTACCCTCCACCTCCAGTTGTTGGTTCTGCTGGTGACATCTGTCCTTCTCTGCTGTATGTTGCTGTTGCACTTGCCCTTAATTTTGGCTGATGTTCCAGGGGTGCAGAGTTTTGCAGCACATAGAAGCCTGTTACTGCTGAACTCCTTCCAAAGAGCATTTCTCCTGTTCCTCTGCTCTGTCTCCTGCTCATCCCAGGCTCAGTTACCTCCCCTTGTCTCTGGCCTCTGATACTTCTCCTTGCAGTGGACAAAGCTGTTAGCAATTTTCCATTTGCATTCCTTGCAGTCAGTGTTGAAAGCAATCCTGTCTGCAGCTTTTGTGCTTCAGGATTGTGGAGCATGAGAGGGAAGATCTCTGCACCAGAGAAGTGCCTACACTTGGAGCTCAAATTTCTGCAACTCCAAAGACACAAAACAAAACTGTGGCTAAGCCACTCACAGCAAAGCTGGGGAGTTAGTCCTGTAGACTGTTTGAAATCATATTGGTTGATGATGGTCATAAGTTGAATTCAGGGAAGGATTTTTATCTTTAACACTCTGGAGCTGAGAGAGTTTTGGTCCAAGCAGTTCCAAAAAGAGAAACCCAGATCTTACCCTTGTCTGCTACAGACCTTCTTTGTGAAAGTGCACAGAATTATTTACACTTCTCTGCCTCATGTTTCCATTTCTAAAATAAGCAGCTTTGTTACATTTATGTACTCAGTAGATTAAAGTCTGCAAGGCAGTCAGTGTTTTGGGGGAATATCTGGATATAGTGGAGGCAGTGGTGCCAAAAAGTCCCTGGATACTTCTGTCAGTTGGAATTAGATGGTACACTGAAAGACTTTGACTTAACTTGTTAAAGAAGATCCCCCAACACCAAATATTCAAGGAATTTGAAGGTACACATACAATATTTACTGTATTAACTGTTTTTATTCTTTCTAATCACACAGCTCACAGCAGACCAGAATCTCAAGTTCATTGAACCTTTCTGCAAAATTGCTGCCAAATCAAAGGAGTAAGTTTAATGAAAAGGCAAATATTTTTTAAGAGTTAAGAAATTCTGAATATACCACTTCACATGGTAATAAATGGATTGAAGAAGAGTCCTAACTTCAGAATTTAGAGAAAGAAGGGTATTTTACCAGCAATGTGCGCAGTCATTTGAAGATAACTCCTGTTTATCAAAGCTATAGATAATCATGTATTTAAAGGAATTCTATCCACTTCTCTTGGTTAATTTGTCTAGTTAATTTTTTAACATGCTTAGAGCTGGTTGACTTTTTTGTTGTTGCAGTGGAATACAGAGCAGCTTATAAACAGTCTGAAGAGCTGGATATTCTTCCACTTTGTTTTTTCTCACCCATTTTCCCCCATCCCTTAAATTTGCAGTTTTTTAACGTGGGAGGGGAGGCTGTTTATACCTGTGCCTTCAGCTCTGTCCCTGCTCTCTCCTGACACAGTCGCTGTGTCCTGAATGCTGTAGCCACTGGTGTCTTTGAGCTGATTGTGGATCAGTCCCCCTTTGCCATTGAGGACCTGATGAAAGAAGTGGGTGGCAGCAGTGATGAGGAGGATGTTTCTGAAGAAGACAAACAGGAAAAGGAAGAGGTGCCTAAAACCAAAGGTGAGGAGGAAGTTCTAAGCTGGCCTTGGTAAGATGTGCTAGGATTGAAAAATCTGTTTCTCAAAAATATATTTCTGCTCTCAGCCAGTCAAATGTCCAGGGTGTTGTAAGGATAATTGTGCTTTTCTGTCTTCCCTTCAGATGTGCTTAACAAAGTGACTCCAAAAGAACAAATTCAAACAAACTAAGCATTAATATTCAGTCTTTTTTCTGTAATAGCAGACAGATGTCTATCAAGAAAATCAATGCAGAGCACTGAGAAAACAGGGGATATTGATGAAAATGCTGACGAGGGGATAGGAACTGTTCTTCAGGTTTGTGGCTTCTTTGCTCTCTTACTGATACTCCTGCTCTCTTTTCCTTTTTCCCATCCCTTTCAAGAGGTCTGAAGTAAAGTGTTAATGGATAAATATTACAAAATTTTAATTTCCTTCTGATAAGGTGATGTTAATGTAATGTGTACTCTATGAGGAGTAGTAGAATAAATCCATGTCTAAATTCTGAATTCTTCTTCCCTCTCTTCCATACCTTGTGTTTTCTGCTCCTCCCTGTTTCAAGACTTTAAAAATGTGTGCTGAATGCCAAGTCACTGTGGGTGGTGAAGCAATCAACTTAAATTTCATTGACAATGAAGGCAAAAGTAATGGATGATGGGATATGTAGGAAAGTAGTATGTTACAGCTTGGGTTTTCTACACCCACTGCAGTGCAGTGTTTTTGACAGATCAGTCCAGGTTGATACACTTGGTGCATCTGTGGCTTTCGAGCAAGAATTAGGCCATGACACACTTTAAATCTGATATTTAGCTAAATATTTATGGGAGTTTTGAAGTGGGTTGGCTTCTCTCTTGAGTAAGAAATAAGGTTAGGAATGTTTGAGAAAGTGATACCAAGTTCATCTGTTCTGTTAATGAAGCAACCATCTGGAACAGGCAGTATATGTGTGTGAAGGGGGCGTAAACTTCAACAGAGGAAAATATTTGGAGTTTAAAGGAAGTGTTTAAACATGTATATGCTACTTGATGTGTTGGTAGCATGGGTTGCACTGGGTTATCTTGCATGAACAAGATAACTAAGAAAAGCTGTGTTGTGCTTTCCTCTGACAGTTTGATTACAAGGCCGTTGCTGACAAACTCTTTGAATTTGGGAGCAAGAAAAATACACCTTCCTTGAACAGAAAGCGCCTGTACAAGCTGGTCAAAAAGTGAGTTCTGTTGAAATACACCCGTGGCAACTTTCACTTTGCTTTCTGTCCACCCTCAGTTGTCCTGGTGACAATGTCAGGAGAGCAGGTTTGTCTCACAAACCCTGGATGATGTGCATGACTGCCTGGAGCCTGTGCTGCTGGTTCTCATGGCTGCAGCCAGCTGAGGTTTATCTGCAGGATGTGACATCAGGTTGTGTGTGATGCAAAGTACAGATAAAGGAGAAGTGTGAAACTGCCGTTGTCTCGATACTTGGTTTGGTTTGGGTTTGGGAGTTTCTGAGGCAGATCTCTTTTGGAATGAGTTCTTTGTAACTTTCTGTGCAAAACATGTTGTTCCTATTTCGACAAAATCATAGTAAGTACAGTGATACTGTTCTGCTAGTGTTATTATTATCAGTGTTATTATTGGTACTAAACCAGTAATACTGTTTTGTTTTTATTTTCTCTCCTCCCCACCTCCAGGTTCCAGGACTTAGCAGAAGGTAAGGACCGAGCAGCAGAGACAGTAGTTTCTTTCCATTCAATTATGCATAATGTTCCAGTAGAATGTGTATTGGCAATATTTTTTTAAATTTTTTGTTTTAATGTGTATTTAAAGAATACTATTTTGGAGGTTTTCTTTTTTTTATTTTTAATCTTATTAGGATACATTACGTGTTTTTGGTGAGATGGCAAAATCCCCTTCACAATTTGAGAAACCTTGCATTTTGTCCTTAAATGAAAAATGATTGTTTACTTCAACAAATAAGAATCAGTTGTATGATTTTCTTTCATGTTGAGTGGAGAAAAAGTTGGGTTTAGTTTCTGTGGGAGTTATGTTATATATGAACAGCATAGCTGTTCACAGAAACAGAACTATTACTTTTCTGATACCTTATCCTTCCTCAACAGGAATCTTCCCCCAAGATATTCCTGAAGATGTTTCTCCAGATGAAGATGATGATGAATTTGACAGGCGAAGGCGAAAGAAAAAAGCTGTCAAGCCTTGGGAGAAAAACGAATTGGAAAAAGTAAAAGGTAAGGCAAGATCAAAATTTGGGAGAGAGACAATCTGCAGCGACTTGTGCAGTTTGGCAAAGTGTCAGATACAAGCTGTTCTAAAGAAGGCAACATTATTGTTCAGGGTGTGCTGATTTGTATCCTGTTGTGATGAAGGTTAAATATGAAATTAAGTTGTCTTTGAAAGTGGTGGGAATTCTGTTACCAAATTTGAGGCAAGAAATACCTCAAAGATTTCAGTCAAAAGCAGAAACTGGCAACAGTTTTTTGGGTTGCTCCTTTGAGGAGTTGCATTTACTGTAGGAAAATAGAAACATGTCAGTCTTAAAACAGAGTGACTTAGAATATAAGAATTTGGGAGTGTTTCTTGAAAGGTGAAGAGTTACTGAGAACCAGGTGCAAGTATCATTGTGGCTTATATTGATGTGACACATGTCCAAAAATATCTCACCAAACTACTGAGTTGCCCTTCTGATGGGCTTGACAGGTGGGTAATAACTCTTTGTAGCAATATTGGTATAAAAAAGTAGGGTTGGCAGAGGGAATGGTTTACATGTTAGCTGTGGCAAGGCAAGATTGGCAAAATACTAATTAGGACAGATGTCAGAGGACTGCAATGTTCTGACCAGCTGTAACAGTAAAACTGTTGTGCAGGCTGATAGCAGGAAAATGGGACACCTATTTTAAAAGAAAGAAAAAGAACAAAAATAGATAGAATTCAGTTGTTGTAAGTGTTGTGTTTCACATCTGTGTTACTCTGTGGCATTCTTTTTGTAATGAATTTAGAGGATAAAGAAGAGCTGTCAAGTGTGAAGGTGCCATCAGTTCCCCAGAAGAAGAGGAAAAAAAGGAAGAAGAGGGACAGCCCAAGTGCTGATCCTGGAACAGCTGATGGAAACTGTGAGGAGGGAATAGCTGAAGCATCTGGATCTAATGGTTCTAGCCAGGAAAAGGTGCCAGAAAATATCAAGGAGAGGAAGAAAAAGAAATTGCTAGTTAATGAGGCCAATGAGACCACAAATGTAGCAACTGACACCAGAGAAAATCACAGTATCTCTGCACAGAACAGTCCGACCGACACAGAACGGAGTAAAAAGAGTCAGTTGAATAAAATGAATCCAAAAGTGCAGGATGTTCCTGCAAAACCAGTGTGTCAGAATGGACCAGCTAATGCCAGTGCAGCAGAGGATGTCACCCCATCTGTCACACCCTTAACTCCCAAGGCTGTGAAGAAAAAACAGAAAGCAGGGGCTGTCCTGGCGAATGGGGATCCCCTTGTGCAGAAAACTGACATGAAAGCCAACAAGGAGGGATTGCTGGGGACCCTGCCCAGGAATCCAGGGTGTGAACCTGTGCCCTCTGGAAAGGGCACATTGAAGACAAAGCTCGTTGGTTTGGAAGGGGTGAAAGTCTCCAGTCAGAATGCAGCAACCCTGAAAAAGAAGAGAAAAGTGAAAGAGGTGCTAAACTCTGTCGAAGCCAATGGAATTCTGGAGACTGCATGCAAGAAAAGCAGGAAGGGGGTATGTACATCTCAGTCTTCTCTGCCTTCCTCATGGACTGCCAAGCTCATTTTCAAATTTGGCTTTAGATTTCTGAGTGTGGGGCTGCCTGGGGTGAGTGCTGAGGTCATCATGCATTTGTCATGGAAAAGAACTCAATTCCCTAGAAATCCACAAACTGCTGCAGTCTCACACCCTCCTGTGCAATGACACTACAGCCTGTGCCAGCTGCTCAGCTGGAAGAACCCATTTAGCTGAAACTTGGGATGTTAGGGGGTGGGTTTTTGTGGGTTTCTTTTCGCTTCCTGCATTAATTATTCTTTTGCTCTTAAGCTTACAGGATGTTCACTGAGGGTATATTTTGGCAAAACAATGAGAAATGGGAAGATGGAACATCCTTTTGGCAGGAGTAGCACACACTTAGATTAGTATAAACTCCTTGTGAAATTGCCCACAGCAATTCCAGGGCTTCTTTTGCTTGCTCACTTTTCCCTCTTGAACTTGTAGGGCTGTCTGGGCAAAGTATTTGGGGAAAAAGGGAACAGGGAATATGACACTGTGACCTTTAATGTCATCAGTGCCTGTATGATCACATTTAGGAGTGGTCTTTTTTCTTATAAAGACAACACTATTTTTTCACTAGGAAGGTCTGATTGCAGTCTTGTTCAAAAATGTGTGCATTGCAGTTTGGGAATAACCTATTCTTTTCCTTTTCTACTTCCAACCTCCATTTTCTTCTTGGCAGTAAGTAGAGTAAGGTTGATTTTGCTCAGTGATTTGAGAGTCAAAAAGCACTTTGCAGTGTATATTTTTGATAGTATGGCTAACAGAGAGAGTGCAGGGGTTCTTTCCACTCCTGCCACTGGAATTCTTTTTAACTGCTCATTTCCCATGTGCATATTCACATTTAGGGGTTCAGTTATGTTTTTGAATCTCTTGCTGAAAATCTTCAACTTTGGTAAAAAGAAAATTCATTGAGTATAAATGAGATTCTGAATACAAACCAACTCTATCTTCCTCTGTCTTAAAAGTGCATGTTTCTAACGTATGAGCTCACCTCTGTTTGACTTAAGTTTAAAATTCTAGGATCAGATAAATAGTGCTGCCTTGTAAATGAACTTGATATAACTCCTCAGTCCTTCAATAGAGAAAAAATATTTTTTGAAACATTGCTTAAATAGTAATAAAATAGCACTGGCATTTTCTGTTTTTTGATAATAAAGTACTGAGGAGGAAGAACCAGAAAGTTTCTCTCTCCCTACTGTGCAAATTGCATTTCACTCACTGCAGGTCTCCCAAAGGAGGAACCATTGGCTTTGTCTCCTGGAGCCTCAATATTCTGTGTTGCAAACTTTGTCTATAAAAGCTTAGTTTCTAAGAAAATATGATTATACGACCCCCATCTCTTTCTGTTAAACTTTTCTGCAACTGACCAACACCTTCAAAGACCTGGAATAGATTCAAGATATGAAGATCCTGCAAATTTCATGGAAATGAGTTGTTGGCACAAATGAGTGAGGGAAGGGCAGCAGCACACCCCCAGCACTGGTCTCCTCCCTCTCTGCCCAGTCAGGGCATGGGCTAATGGGTCACTCTTACATGTGTAATGGCAAAGAAACTATGGCATTTGGTTTTTCTTGCCCAGTCCAGGTAGTTGTGTGTGTATGTGTGTGTTGAGTGGGAGTGGGGGGAGACAAGGAGAGAGATCTGGGAGTTGAGTCAGGAGGAGAGTGAGAGTACTGGCATAAGAAAGAGGGCAGGGTAAAGCTAAAGTGCACAAATGCAGGGGAAATAAAGCTTTGCTAATTTTGTTTTCATTGCTTGAGAAATAACATGTTGTTTTATTTCCTGGCTTTAGTTATGTAATCCTGGCTTTGTGCCCAGAAATGAGGGGCATGGTTTGATTCTTGATTTCAAGGTCAACACACACCTCCAAAGAATTAGCTTCAAATATTGAGAGGGAGGAGGAGGAGAAGGGGGAAAAACAGATCAGCATTCTTTCAGTTGTCTCCACAATTCAGAAAGCTAAAAGGCTTATGATTTTTCATTTTATTTAAAGCACAAGGGATTTTCAAATCAAAAGAGGCTGTATCCCGTGGACATTTTCCACAGCTTGTCAGTGAACTGCTTTTGGAATTTCACATCTGTAGGTTGATGTGAAGCATAACTGTGGACAGTAGTGCACAGGTATCTGACTGGTCCACAGCCTACAGACAGCAGGTTAGAAAGCTCTGCCTGTACAAGTTGCTAAGAATTGCTTTCTGTTGGAGGGAAAAATTACTTTAAATGCCATAGAAGTATGAATTTGAGGCAGCAACTAGTAGCAATACACTACAGCTGGATTTCTGAGAATGTAAACAGACTTCATATTCCACTTCTTTTTCTTTCCAAAGTCTCTATCTTAGCCCAAAGCTGATACATTAGTTATGTATCTTATGAATCCAGAGGTACCACAGAACAGTTTTTGCTTCCTATCAAGGAAAAAAAATCATCACTTCTGTGCAGCAGAGCTGGATCAATTGCAAGGCAGCCTCATGCACATGAAGAAATACCTGTTTGTTTGCACTCTGATGGACCTGGCAAATCTATTACAAATTCTTCCTCCTGTACTTTGCACTGGCAATTTCCTATTTCTGTGCACAACTTGCATTAAATTCCTGCTTTCAGTCCTGCTAATTGCAAAATTATGTGTTAAGAGTTAACCATGATGGTGAGCATATGTACCAGGTATAGGTAATTACAGTACTGTTCTTTTGAAGCATTTTTTCCCTTTCCCTTCTTCACAGGAAAACAGTGCTGCTCTGTCACCATTAAAGAAAAAGAAAGCAAAACCAGGAAGTGATTTTGTAAAATTTGAAAAAACATCTTTACCAAAGGCAGTGTTCTTCAGGAAAGCCAGAAGCACCATCTCTTCCACCAGGACATCCTTGCAGGTAAAGTGATCTCACAGAGGGATGGGCAGAAGTCTCTTCAGCAAAGTTGCTCCAGCAAAGTGTGTGACCTCACTCATGCTGTCTTTTCCACTCTGTATTAGTGTCCTAACAGGAGCAGATAAAACTGGAAATGCTGTTACATTTCTCTTTAGACAGTCACACATGGCACCAGAGTTTCAGAAAATGCTTTTAGCCATTTCTAAAATCTCTCCTTCCCTCCCCTCTGCTTTCAACAGTACCTTCTTGTTGAACAAACACCATTCTAAATCTGCTCACTTCACAAGAAAACAAAAGCATAAACTGACTATTAGTCTTGCAAAGGGACTTTGAGCCTTCATTTCTTACCATTTGTAGAAACTGGCAACAGTACAGTGCTTCAAAAGAGTGCCCCCTGTTCTAAACCTTTTTAACATGTAATATCTTTTCAGCCCTCTCAGCACTTTGAGGCCTGAGTGCAGTGGGGCCACTCTATTTAATACACAAATATCTTCTTGTTTGTTGTTGAATTATGTAATGACATTAAGGAGAGTATGTGATTTCTTCACAAATGGAGTTTGTTTCCTTTTGGCTAGAAAAACAGTGCTGTCTTAGCAGGGGGCAATTCTAAATGAAATGAGGGAAGTAGGCTGCTTTACATTGGTGGGATGCAGGTGAAAGAACTTGTAGCATTATCTCAGAAATCTTATTTATTTCATGTCTTTGTTTTGTAGCTGAACAAGTTGCAGACGCCCAGCTCCAAAAAAGTCACATTTGGCTTGAATAAAAACATGACTGCTGGTGAGTCTGATACATCTGTGTGTCCACTTTGTCTTGTAGCTGAGGAAGGGGGAAGCTGTACACACTCACACACCCACAGAACACTTCTAGGATCATTCTGATCCTTTTTTTGTCACAGTATTTGTTTATAGTTTACAAACCCTCCACAAGTTCCTTTCCAGAGGAGGTGGTAAAGTTTAGGACGTTCAGCCCAACAGTTAGAGCTGAGCAATTCCAGGGTGCTGCAGAATGACCTGCAGAAGGAGCCTTATAGATGGAAAACTGCAGCAGAGCGATGGACTCGCCTTCCTGAGCTGCCTGTTTGCAGGGCACCTCTGAGGGAAAACGTGCACTTCACAGCCTTCACTGCACCCTTCTGTTTGCCAGGACAGAGGTGCTGATATGCTGATAAGATCAGACTTTATAGTGGCAAAGTTGCCATTTTACCTTGGCTGCCTGTGGTTTATTAATGGTTGTGAGTAGATAAGTGTTACTTCCTTTCTGTAAGTAGACAGTGTTTTCCCTGTTAAATAAATATCTTGCTCCATAGCATAGAATTGTATTCCATGTATTCATTTAGATACTTTTTAACTGAGGTGTGCAATAGGTCAGGTTCAAATTGAGACCAGTGTATTTAGATACATGTCTGTATGTCAATATAATATGGCTAAACAAAATGAGAAATAAATGCCTCTCTACTGGCACAAGGGATGACCAAGAGTCTCTAGAGCAGTGCTGTTCAACAATCAGAGTAGAGACATTTCTTAGCCATTGTTATATTTTGAACTCCACTGTGGTGTTCTTCAGGATACCTGGAACAATTGTTTCTCAGGAGTAGGTCCAGGGTCTCTGGTGGTGTGTGGAACCATGGGAATAGTTCACAGCCTCTCCATGGATTGCAGAAGACCCTGTTCTCCAAGGCACTCTGATAAGAGATGTGCTTCACCACTCTCTCTTTTATCTGCAAAGTCTTAGGCTTCTGTTCTGTAGTGGAATTAAGGATCTAAGGCAGACTTACAGGGCTGGGCATTTCCAAAGTTGATCGACAGACCCAGTTATTCCAGGAGTGGCATTTCTTTTAACTTGTTGGCTTGTTTTTCAACAGAATTTAAAAAGACTGACAAAAGTATATTAGTGAGCCCAGAAGGACCCTCCCGTGTGGCTTTCAATCCTGAACAGAAACCCCGCCATGGGGTGCTGAAGTCACCCACAGTTACTCCAGCAAGAGAGCCCCAGGTGAAGAAACCATTTACTCTGTCAGCTAAGAAGAGACCAACTGCTGTGGACTTCTTTTAAACCAACAGATGTGGCCTACTTTTGTACAGGACATTTTGCTAACCTAGAATGTTCTCTGGAGGTATTTTGAACTTCTTTATTTTTTTAAGTTAAATACAAATTGTATATACAGAATTCTGATTGTGACCTGGGTCATCGCTATTTTGAAACCACTTCAGCTGTGTCTTGAAATACTTGTTTTGTCTATTTACAGAAAAGAAACAAAATCCAATCTCTGCTCAGGTTTGGTCTACAAAAAGTATGGTTTCTGCCCATGCCATGTCATTCCCAAAAGATTTGTCCATTTAATTAAGGAGTGTTCAGGGTTTTATTGTTCCAGTGATTTTTTTTTTTTGACCCAGTGTAAGACAACTTGCATGTCATGCTGTTTAACTCTCTTTCATTGGGCAGAGCTTAAAAAGGACAAAGAAGTGTAGATTTTAAGCCTGCTTGTTTTTCATGTATTTTTAAATTTTCCTGTGTCATTTTTCCCATGTCACCCTTGGCATCCTGTTAATTCTTCTGGAAATAATGATTACCTCATGTCTCTGTTTAATAACAGCTGGACTTGGGCAGGTTTACAGGTAGCAAGCAGGCTTTCCCTGGGATAAGAAATGCCTCGCTGCTCCAGTGGTCAGTGTTACAAACAAACCTCCACAGCCTGCTGAGCTGGGGACAGTCACCACATTATTTTCAGTAACACAAGTGCCAAAGCTGGCTTGTGCCTGTCACATTGTGAGCTGGCTTCTTCTCTCCACTGTTACAGAAATCGTGCTCTTGCACAGGAGAAATCTTTGATATTTCCAGGTCTTTTCCTCTTACCCCCACTGCTGCCTTTCCTGAAGGTCTGACAAGATTCCTGGTTTTCTATTTGAGCAGCTGGAGTGTCACCACATTGTGCCAGAACTCTGGTCTCATTCAGGGAATGAACCTCTGTGTGTACTGAAGTGACATCCGTGCAGTGCATTTTTGGGTAGGACACACATCTCTCTGAAAGCTTTGGTGCCTCTCAGTACAGGGTAAAACTTTACAGCCCAGGCAGCTTTGGTTTGGTTTTGATGTAGAACCAGAACAACTCTGTCTGCAGCATTTCCTGCTGTTTTTATCTGGGTATTTTATTGCTTCTCTGCATGGTTTGTTTTTTCTTTGTTTCTTTGGTGAAGAGTGAGGTGAATTTCTGTGAGATACCATTAATGTGCTGAGGTGGAACTATAGGAAGGGGAGAACAAATGAAAATAAAAACTCTTTTGACATCATTGGAAGATTTGAACATTTTTTTAAGTTTTGCTTATGCAAATGAGGCAAAGACTTGCAGCAGATCTCTGCATTAGAGCTCAGCTTGACAGCACAACCTGGTGCCAGAGCAAAGCTGTGTGTGAAGCTTCCCACCAGTTACTTCTGGGATCCTGTAAGAGAGAGGGTGGACCTGCTTCATTACCTTGTCTTAGGATAACTTGCTTATCAGTTAAATAAGCTGATAAATGTTTAATTACATTTTGTGACATATTTACCTACTTCAATGCTGCTGTTTAACAGTCCTTGATGTTGACTGTCCTCTGCCAGAGTCACTCCTCATAAGCAACTGGATTGAAACTGTTCTTTGGTAGCTCATCTAGAATTGCTTCAAAATACTGGTGTACTTTCAGATTGCTGGTTGGTCTCAGCTGCTCAGTTCTCATCTGTCTCAGTTCTTGCACTAAGTTTGCAACAGTCCGTGGTTTGTGGTACCACCAAAAAGTAATTTTGCTCTTGTCTTTTCTCATTTACACTGAAGGACTGAATTTAATTTGGTTTTCATTTCATTTTAGGCTGTATTTGTTTGACTGATCAATAAAGAACTCTGGAGAATACATTTATAAATTAATGCTTGTTAGAGCAAGTATTGTTCATTTATGTTTTAAAAGAAAAATCTCACTGTATATTAGGATAATGGATTTTTTTTTTACAAGATGATGGTAAGTAGGGTGTAACAGCCTGTTCAATATGGTGTACTGTTATTTTGTGCTGTGGGTGAAAAGTCTGTTGTGGAATATGCATAAAAGCATTTGTATGTGCATGGTTGTTAATGCCTTAGGTTGAAGATGCCACATTCCTCCAAGGATATAGATACAATCGGTAGGTGGATCTGGTGTGCACAGAAAAATCCAGGATCAGGACACATAATGGATTGGTTTGGTTTTGGTTCACTTTGGTTTTAATACATATAACTTATTATGGAAATGTATTTAAATGTTTGTCTGGCTCTTTTTCTATTGATTGTGGATCCATTGAACCTATTGCTTGTAAAAATATTTTGTTGCCCACAGTGTTAAATGGAGAGGGTAGAAATGGCAGTCAGGTTTTGATCTATAATTTTAGTGATGTGATTGCTTGTTGCGATTCATCCATAATCCATCTGTGCCGTGAAACTGGTGGAATGATTTGTAAATATACATATATATTGTGTATTGTCTTCAGTGGTGTCTGGAATTTCATTCAGGACAACTTTACAAACAAACGCACTGTCACTGCAGTTTAATCAGCATTGGTTGGGTAAAATTACCCAAAGTATTTGGATAGTGACAGTTCCAATAAACATTGAAGACAAAAAAAAAAAAAGGCAGAAATCCACTGCACAGACACAATGGTACTGTAAGGAGAGATGTATGGATAGGAAAAGAGGAAGGAAGAACTCATCTGACCCGTTTGATGTCACTGCATAGGTTTTTTTCATCCATCTTTCCAGCTGTCAGCCATGCTCTGAGACAAAACTAATGTGGCATAACAGTATTTTGTAATGATTGTCTCTGGATTTTTGTTACAAATCTGATCAACTTTGTACTTCTCAAGCTCTAATAGTTTATAATTCTTTATAGCTTCAAGAGAACTCAGAAGCACAAAATGAATTCAGCAAGGCAAAAAGTTGAAATTATATTTAAATTATTGGATATTCAAGATCTTTTATAATCTATCAAAGCTATATGACTTGGAAAGCATCACATGCCCTTTGTCTTTTATTTCCTGTGCTTAGATTTATAACAGGCAGAACAAAAAGTATCATTTTATGTATATCTGCAAGAGCATTGTTAATACAAATACAGTGTCTAAGCCTTACATCATTTAATCTAGACCAATAAACCATATTTTTTGTGGACGTTGTATTTTGGCTAAATCTGTAAATTTTGGGAGACAGGAGACTAGCATCTGGAAGGCCACTTGAAAGTACAAAGGAAGTAGTTCCTGCCTTTGTGCACCTGCTCTTTTATTTTTTTGGTATAAATAGCCAAAACTGACGAAGACTCGGACACATTAGGAGTAGGTTTGTGATAGGATATACCTGTTAATACACCTTGAGTTTCTTGCCCTTGTAAATGGACCATAGGGAGCAGCATTTAAAAGACTGCTCAGGAGAAACAAGTAGATCACACGCTGTCATGGCTTGATGAGGAAAATGGGTAATTAAAGTGATAATGTGGCAAGGTAGGTAAGAGATGGATGCTGAAAGCTGTTGGCCTGTTTGTTAGTATCAGCATCCCCATGGAGTTATGTATAGAGAGGAATCCCACATCCCCACCTCAAGTGTACTGACAGATCCAGCACCTCCTCAGGATCAATTAAAAAATTCATCAGGGTTTCCTGAAAGCTACAGAATTTTCAGAAATGCAGACATAATTATTCAGGCAAGGAAAAGTAATCTATCCATACCAGTGGCACTAGTAAAGTTAAAACGTAAACCCTCATGTAAAATGGCAACAGTTTCCTTGAGAAAAAAAATCCTGTAAAAGAACCTGGCCTGGAGCCTGTGCACAGGCCTGAGGGATAAAAAGGTGCTGATTTTCAAATTGTGCTCGCTGTGACTGGTCTATCTAGGGAGCAAGACAGCACAGACTTCAAACTAGACAGCTGCACAGTTGCTGTGGCCAAGTCTGCAGTTGGTAAATACGTTGAAGAGCTCTTGTGTCAAGGCAGAGAGAGCCCTGAGAGACACCCCTCATGCACAGCATCCACCTGGACAAAAAGCCACTGGCCACAACACTCTGGCTGTGCCCATCCTGCCAGTTCTTCATCCCC
>WEIV01000190.1:187040-224908 GCA_013390005.1 Calyptomena viridis | reverse complement strand
AAGAATCCCACCATGTGTCTGAGGGCAGCTGAAGTCTTCCTGGGCCCTAAGTATCCCTGGGAGGAATATCATCTAAACCAGGGCTCTCCAATACTGTGCACTGTTGACTGGCACATCCGAGTCCACCTTCAAAACTGTGTGTATGTTTCATCCAGTGGTTGACCAGAGAAGCTGTGGCTGCCCCATCCCTGGGGCAGTTTATAGACACTAGTTTATAGTCCTAGTTTATAGACACTATTCCATGTCTAGTTGCTGGTTTGTTTGGGGGTTTTTACCATTATTTAGCATTTATCCTTCTGAATTTTGCTTGGGTTGGAAAATAATATCACAACCAACACTGGAAATAATTTCACTGCAAGTAGAGTGAAGACAATTTCACTGCACATCATATCCAATATGCATCCCAGAACACAGTTGCAAATATGTCTTATTCTCAATACTTTATTTTAAACAGAAGCCAGCAGTCAGCTGTGTTCATTTTGATGCCAGTAGTAAGTGACAGATAACTTTTCTGCTCTAGACAAGGCTTTTAATAAAATCTTTCAAACACTCCCCATATTCTGATTTGATTTCAGAACTTGAAACCTTCGACTGGGGTTTACCATAATGTCATAAAACCAACAGCATACTAATAATGCAGATTTTAAAAGAAAGTCCTGAGTTAATCCATTTCTGAGACTTACCATATTCTTTCCAAACTCTTAAGAGCTACCCGAGGAATGTGCTGAAAAGCATGAAAAGATTGATTGGAACTCTAAGAAAGGGCTGATCCTCCTCTCATTATGATTAAAGTTGTAGATTAGTTTTGGTATTTTGGGGCCCTGAATGTTATAATTGACAATTGCATTGTGGCCATGAGAAGAAATGAGTTATCTTGGAACCCACCAGGAGGGAGTCAGAAACTGCTTATTTTGCAGGAAAACACAAAAGGTTTTAATAAAGGTCTTGAGGTGGAGAGGTGAGTGTGACCTGGGGTGTAACAACCTCAGGTCAAATTACAGAATGCGGCAAAAACACAATCTCAGTCACTGCCCAGAACTCTTTAGAAAGCAGAGGAAAACATAAACAGAGACCAAGCACCTAAAATACCTCACTAACATCAGGAGGTGCTCCATCTTTTGTCTAAAGTCAATATCAGGTCCCAAACTCTTTCTTTCTATTACTGGATCCCACCCATCACAAGAAAAAGAAAGAAATCAAGTACTAAAAATATAGTTTTAACTTTATTCTCCAAAACCTCTTTATTTAACGTAAAAGTTGTGTTTCAGTTCTACACAAGCCATAAAAATTTGGGGTTTAGACTGGTGTGCCAGCCTTTGAAATGAAGTATTTTGCAAAGGAGGAAAAGGAAAAAGAAAATAATTAGATCTACAGAATGGCAATAGTAAAGCGGTTGGTCGTAGCTGGGAGCTGTGTGACTTTTGTTGTTCCTGTGTCACTATCCCACCATTCTTTAAGTGTAACTTTTTTTTTTTTCATATTGAAGTAAAAAAGGGGGTTGATTGCCAGGCTTTTCATGCTGGTATTTGGAACTTGGAAAACTTGTTTTCCTCCTCATTCTGCCAGGCTAGTAAAGAAGAAGAATTAGGTGATGCGTAGTGTATGTTTGTTGGCAAAATATCTCAAGAATAATAAACGAAACTACTTTTTTTTTCCCTGAATAATTTGCCTCAACATGTAGAGCTCAGTGTGTTCAGGTTCAGGGGTGTCAGAAGGTGGACTGTTAGACTGAGCATGGCTGCTAAAATGCTATCATACACTCAAATCTCTGTGTCAAGTCTACCAGTGAAATATGTTTAGCTATCAAACCACAGAGTCCAAAGTGAGCCCAATTGTCAATCTTATGCACTGCAAGAATCGTAGGTAACCAAATATTTTTGGTAACAGTACGTCAGAGTAATTAAGGTTAATTATCTGCAATTACAGAGTTCTGCTATTGGCACAACAATCTGCTTCCATGACAACCTGAAATTCATTTGATCTTCCTTGTGTTTTGAAAGCATGGGTAATCCACAATTTCTCATGCCCAGAGCCAGTGGAGTAAAAGCTTTTACAGTTTTTAATTAAATAAAAAGTGTGAATACCTGGTGGACCTACATCAGAAATCCTGTGTTTGGAAGGCTGTGGTTCAAAAACTTCCACAGATGGTAAAATTATTATGATTTCTTATTGTAAGAAATTCTGTGGGTTTCCTGTTATTCTGCAGGACTAGTAATTAACTCTATTCCACTCAGGGGAAGGATAACAGTGGGTCTGTGGACTCTAGGCCAGGCATTCAGTAGAAGTAAAAAATTCAACCAGCTGCAGCAACTGGCAATGAAAGAAGGCAAAGCAGGCTTGGTCATCGTGTCTGGCAAGGTCATATCAATGCTTTAAGCAAAACATGCCACTTCCAAAACAAGATGGAGGAAAAATACCTGAAAGGGGTAAATGTAAAGTTGGGTAGAAAGTGGGTTTCCTATAAAATTTCCAAAGTATTCCTAAGAAACAAATACAGTTTGTTTTCATTACATGTGGCAGCACAAAAGCATAGTAATCAAGGGGAGTAAAGGAAGCCACTTGGAGGTAGGAGAATTCAGATCAAATATCAATTCCACTCTAAAATCTTCTGTGTAGCAGGCATCTGGACTGCCGTAGTCTCAGATATCATGAGTGGAGAGGGACACAATGAGTTTATAATATTTCAAATAATTGTATTCTGGTCCTGTCAAAGGCATGAACATATCCATGTACAAGCAGAAGGAATCACACACATAGCTGGCTGAAGTGCTAACCTGCTCTAATCTATGCATCACTAATTCCGCCACATTTTTTTTTTGCTGTGATCGGCTCTAAGAAAGTATAAAAGCCAATAGTGTTACGGGGTTTTTTTCTTTTCACATAGATTGTTGATATATGTGGCTTTTTAATGAATCAAGATGAATTTTTTGGGGGTAGATCTATTCCAAGGGGGAAGGAGAAAGTTCCAGATGTTGTTTGTTTGAAAAAATTTAATTATTTCACCTCAGGAGAAACAGAATGGTTGAAGTCACAGCTTACTTAGAAATTGCTTGGAAATAGCACAAAATATCAGTGGTTCTTTCAGAAAGAACCAGAACTGTGCTTGTGAGTACTCTCAGAGACACACCAGGGTTAGATGACTACAGGTGGGAGCTATCTCCTTAATGTCCTGTACAGAACAGTTTCTACGACCTGATTTACTGTGTCTCCAAAGCAATAAACATATTTATTCAAGCACACTTTGTTTGAAATCACACCATCTGTGACAACCCATGAGAAAAATTACTAAATAGTTCATTAATTCATTAATGTAATTAATGAACAAAGCAGCGATGTCATTTTCCCCACACACACCATATCAATATTCTGATAGCAGAAGAGATATGCCGAATCACCTCGGGGTTATGTAATGCCTGCAAGGTAGAATCCCTTCAGAAACAAAAATCTGTCTAATCATTTTGTCCACAGGGTCCTAAATTCAGGTAAAGGGATGGCAGTTTTTCATAGATTGATTGTTGTCTTTAGTTTCATGACAAAAGAAATTATGTTGAATTTCATTTATTTTTTTTTTTTTACAAGAGAGATCTCTGAGTACCTGATGTCTAAGTAAGCATAGGAATTACTACAGTTGTGAGGAGGACTTTGTAGTCTATTGGAGAAACTTATTTCACACAAGCTATAGCAGACCCAGTTGATTCACTGCTACTCTGTAATTTGAGGGATCTAATTTGACAATACAATGTGGCATTATCTCCTTATCTGAAAAAAGAGCACGAATCTGGGCTTGCACCTCCTCAACAGGAGCTAGGTTTGCTTATTTTGTCCAGAATTTCTATTCTAGTATCTGTGAAATTTTTCACCAAAGCTGATGTGATTTAGGTGTCTAGATTTGTCAACCAAAAAAAGGTACTACTTTATCAAATTGCCTGCTACTTTGTCTTTTGCTTTGTAGCAATGAGTTCAATCAATAGTCACAAGTCTTGCTATTCAATCTGGTTGCAATATGATGCTCCAGATGATGCAGACACCTGCTGACAAACTGTGATCCACAAGGTGAAACATAGTTCCTTTCAGCCAATATAAAATAAATATTATGGGATATTTTACATGACGGCTGGGCTTCAGCTGCAGAGATCCCTATTAATGTCCTTAGATCTGTCCTGGTTCATATTAAGTCTTAATTAAGAAGAGACTTAAGTCTCTTCAGATTTGCTTCTTACAAAATACACTCTTGAGGGCAGTATGCATCCTTTAATTCAGCTCTGCTCAGTTTATGCCTTCAATAATTCTATATCAATATTGTGTAGCAATAATAGATAAGAGATTATTCTTCTCCCTCTTCTTGCTTCTTTGATTTTGATGTCTCGCCTGCATCAGTAGCATATATGACAATCACCATTTGCTTGAAATACATGTTGTGATAATTTTGTCTTTGAAGGACAATGTGGAAGAGAATCTTTCTCATTCGAATCCAAGTGACTCTTAGAATTGATAGCTATATCATGAGAAAGCAATGAATTTTTATTTAATAATAAATTAACTTCCTGTGCATCTAAAAATAGTGATGATGAAGGTGCAGCCCATTGTTTTGCCATCTGAAGAAACTGTAATGCCTGTTCACAAGCATAGGAAAAACTTCCTTTTAGATCCAAATAGTAGAAATGATTGTAAAGTGTAATCAAATGACTATTCCATTTATCTGTACGCGATTTTAGTCTTATAAAACAAAAAGTACCAAATACTAGAGGTTAGACTAAATGCACACAGTCCCTGTCTGCTGTTCCATGCCATTTATGTGCTGATTGACTGGGGAATGTGGTCCATAGCCTAAAACTAATGTGGTTTTAGCTGTGCGTACAATTTTCAAATTAACCATTTTTTTAAAGTTATTCTAAACTATCAATCTGTCATCAAACTTAGGAGCAGAACATCTTGCCCTTTTCGCAGAGAGACAAATTTTTAGAAGTATATTTTTGCTGGCTTGCTTTAGGTTTGTTTCAGTTTCTCAAAAAGATTTCTCTACGCTTGTAATCCAGGCATCCAGACCCTGAGGACATCAAAAGGCTCCACCTACCTTCCTGGTACCCATTGCTCCAGCAAATCCACTGAAACTCCCAGTCCCACCTTGTGTCCAGTCCTGGCTGTGCTTGTTTACTCATGGGACTTGGCTGAAGGGCTCTGGATGAATACTGTAGGAAGCTTCCTCTCCACTCCTGCTTCTGGCTTTATCTTGCTAATTTTGAATGGGTTTGGATCATAAAATCATAGAATCTTGGAATGGTTTGAGGTGGGAGGGACCTTAAAGGTCATCTCTTTCAACTCCTCTGCCACGGGCAGGGACACCTTCCACTATCCCAGGTTGCTCAGAGCCCCATCCAACCTGGCCTTGGACACTTCCAGGGGTGGGGCAGCCACAGCTTCTCTGGACAACCTGTGCCAGGGCCTCACCACCCTCAAAGGGAAGAATTTCTCCCTAATATCCAATCTAACCCCACTCTGTGTCAGTGTGAAGCCATTGCCTCTTGTCCTGTCACTCCAGGCCCTTGTCAATAGTCTCTCACCATCTTTCCTGTGGGTTCCCTTCAGGGACTGCAAGGCCACAATTAGGTCACCCCAAAGCCTTCTCTTCTCCAGGCTCAACAATCCCAATTCTCTCAGCCTTTCCTCCCAGCAGAGCTGCTCCATCCCTCGGATCATCTTGGTGCCTCTTCTGGACTCGCTCCAACAGCTCCATGTCCTTCCTATGCTGTTGGAAGTCTGTCCATTTTGGAGGGTACATATTTACTAGCTGTGAGCTACATAGAGAGTTCTATTATTCATTGTAACGTGATGTAACACATCAGTTTGGTCTTTTAGATCTTTTACATTCTGAGAATATGCCAACATATGAGCTCACCTTATTAGTGGGAGGGGTTTTTTTTAATGTACTCCTTGAAAACCCACTGGGCTCCTGCACACCTGGTAACTCTATCAGACAGCTTGGGGCTGTGCCAACCTATGCCACTCTAGAATAAGACGAATGTAAGGACAAATTCCTTTCATACTAGCTCCTTCTTTAAAGGACACTTACCAAGAGATCCGCAGTAGATCTTGTGGACCAAACTAGAAGGTTACTAGATTGCCAGGAGACACCCTCAGACTGAGTCTCTTCGCCCTACAGTTCTTGTAATAATTTCTACTCCGTGCAAGACAAGTGTAAAATAATAAACACATGAAAATGTTTGTGTTCAACGTTCTCTTTCCAATGTGACAAAAAATTGTGTCAGAGGGAGAGCAACTGAAGCTAATTAAATCAGTGCTGGTGTGATGCAGAAGGTTAGAATGGACAGCGAACAAGCAGGCTGTGCTTTTGCAAATGATTAGTCATTCTGTTAGACTTGAGTGATATGGGTCAGGAAAGTGTGAGCTGCTAAAGCTCCCACCCTTTTCTGAGCAGGCCCTATGTGCTGCAGGTTGAGGCAAACCCCCTCACTGGCTTCTGTCTTTTCAATAGCCACAGTAAGGACTGAGTCCATCTATTCTTCTCAAACTTAACTGTTCTTGGAGCTTTCTTGGGGGGATTCCTCTGTTGCAGCTGCAAGTTTCCTACACACTCCAAACCCTCTTGTATAATATTTGGAATAAATAAGGTCTATCTGCCAGCATGAGTCAGCAGTAAACACCATCCCCGCACAATTTCACAAGCAGCTGAGTGGAGGGTGGCATGCCACAAGCCCTCTCTATCTGTGCGTAGGGTCCCAGAAATTGGCCTGTTCTTGGCAGTTCAGTTAATTCCCAACAGTATCTGGAGCTTGTTATTGCTGTTTTTCATTTGCTGTGTGCTTCTGGGTTGAGAAACTGCCAAAGTACTGTAAGCAGCAGTCCCCGTAGCTCTATTCTCATGAGATATTCTTTTTAATTCCTGATCTCATGCATTCCCCCACCCAGATTTTCCATACCCAAAGGATCCAGATAACTGGATAAGAACTGACAGTTCTGAGTGCTTATCCAGAATCACAAGACAGTGTTTTTCATGTTCCTCTATTATTACAATATTATGGATGTTTATAGACTTGAATGAATAAAACAAACCATTATCTGTCATATAGTTATTCATTTAACTACAAAAGTATACTTCAGTTCCCTTGTTGCACACTTTTCCTGAAAGTTTGAGCTCTCCTAACAGAATTTTCATGGAAAACACATTCTTTTTACTGTAGTTTGGATTTCGAGCTGTCTGCCAGAATCTTCAACTGCATAGCCAAAAGCAATGTGACTTTTCAATTTCTCATTCAGCCATGCAGTTTGTTCTGTCTAATGTTGTAAGTGTACATGGAAATTATGTATATTGCATACAATATTCCACAGCAGTACCAATCTGCTTATGGTATTCACAAATGTTTTGAATTAAAGCAGAGATGAGAATTTTGTAAGCTGTTCTCAGGCATCTTTCAATGATCTTTATGGGTCCCTTCCAATTCAGGATGTTCTATGATTCTATGATATTCTATCTTGAAAAATGAAAAGAGGGAAAATGATTGTTTAAATGGTTTATTGCAGTCTGCATAGAAAACTCAAATATATACTTTCGTGGCAAATGAGTAACATTTGTGACCCCCTCAAGAAAACCAGGACCTGCAGCTTTATCTTGAAAACAGTGCCTGAATTTGCAAGCCTTGAAGAAGTCACTGGTGCTTTCACTGTCTTGTCAAATTCCATGGGCATTTTTCTCACTGATAAAATCAATTTGAGCCATTCCTTACCTTTCCTTCCAGCTGCCCATTTCCATTCCCTGACTGCCCTGTCAATCATTCTGGCACATTTGCTTGCGAACTTTCTTGGTTTATCCATTTTAGACAATTCTTTTTTTCCTCTGATGGATTATTTTCAGTCCACAGCTTTTCCCTAATTTAATTCCTCTGTTTCATTTTGACCCTGAAGTAGTGGGAGGATGGGTTTGAGGTGATGGGATAAGGGCAGAAAGAAAAAAGCCTGGCTTTACTGCTCAGAGCAAGTCTGATGTGATGATGGCTTAAAACTCTAAAGTGAATAGCGGTTTATCTCTAGATCCTTTGTGGGAAGAGTATCTGCAATTTTAATATTAGTCTATCTAAAATCACTGCAAAACTTGTATGTTAGGTTTGAACACCACTTCTAAAGGTAAAGTGGGCAATGAGAAGCAGTGCTGTCTTGAGTGGACTTCTTGTAGAAGAACATAGCCTTCCATATGAGTGCTTTGGGTCTAACTCAGACACTGCCTCTTCTGACATGCAGGAAATCCAGCTCATGGCTTCTGCAAATGGCTCCTGATAACCATATCCAATCCTGCAGCCAGTGCCAAAATGTTAAATGACTGCTCTGAAATACAGGCGAGGATAAATTAAGAACTGCTGATGAGAACACGCATCTACATTCAACAGTTCTTAGTCAAGTCTATGGCAAAATTCCTTTTGGCTTTGATTTTAAAGGAAATAGAATTAGTGGTTTTTGTTGTTCTCTGCTGGGTTTTGGTGGAGTTCTTTTCCACAGCTTTTTCCTTCATTGACTAAGGTTTTTCAGCTTTTCCTCATCTGACCCAACATTTAGAGTCCTGAGCTATCTGCCCAGCACAAAAAACCTTCTTCGGGGCTGCGGAGAACAAGTGAAATATTTCAAGTTGACCTTGTGGAGGAATGGAGTGGGCAGGAATAATTCCTTTAGGATGAAAATAACTATCTAATGTATCTGCCTAGTAGTTTGCTGGGTTGTGTATCTTTCCTGACGACAGGTTAGGATTCCTATTGCATCAGTAATATTCATTTATTAAAGGTCACAGAATCCCATACACTCTCATGGCAGTATTTTATAACCATGATGACCAAAGAATGAAGGCATCATGGAGCAGTGATGATGCAAAGAGAAAAAGTGTGTGGGCTTTCAGGTTCATCAACTTCTCTGTTCAGACACTGCGCTCCATGTCTCTTCATCTCACTTTTTCTTACAGGTGATTGAGGATTACAAAGTGAAATGTTCCCCACTGCCACAGAAGTGAGAGCTAGCAGAGTTTGAACTTAAAAAGACCAGCATTGTTGTTATGTTGCTTGTCAAAGAGTGATTTGGTTCCTTAACGATGTGGGATTATTCCAGTATAAGAATTTTATTGTATTATTTTATGATATTATTAACGTAATATTAAGTATTACAAAATCTTACAGCACTTTGTGTTGGAGCCTGTGTTTTGATCAAGAACCAAGAAATTGCTAATCCTGTAGAAGCCTTTACATGTGAAAAGAATACAGAAAATCATTCATCTCTCTCTTTGTTAATTAAAGGGTGTAATCAATGGGGAACATGCCAGCTGCCTAGTTAAAAGATATAACATTCTTGTTTATGATGGCAGGAGACACATAAAAATCTTCACAGTCCTCCTTGGCATGCCTTCTGTGTGGGTCTTGGCACCCAGGGCAATGCCATTTCACCCAGAAAACTGCTGTCTGTTTCAGTGTGGTAACCATGCACACCAGCCAGGGATAATTTTGGAATAAATCTTAACTTCTTTCTCTTAAAAAAAAAAAAAATCTTTAAAAAGAGAGATTTTTGTTGTGGTCAAATTAGACATGAAGGATATGTACTTTTTCAGACTGTGAATTCTCTGAGAAGCACAGAGTTATAATTGTTGAAGTGGAAAAATCAACTATTTAAGAAATGTAAAAACCCACTTTTTATTTCAGGTTTGAAACATAGTGGTTCTCTGAGCCAGGACACACAAATTTTAGCTTTACCTTCTAGGGTTTGGCTACTTGTGTATCCTGGCAATTAGTTTGGCCTCTACAGTAAAATTCTGGGCCTGAGCTTGATTAAGAGAACATTTATGAATAACATCCTCAGAAAAATTAAGGCCATGGCCAGGACCAGGCCACTGTGGCAGTGAAGTGGGTATGTTCTATGGCTAAGCTGTTCCATAAAACAGAAGAACCAGGCAGCTCATAACTCTTTACACTGATAGCAGTCATCACTCTTCTTTCACAACTTGCTAAGCCCAATTGGAAATTCCTGAAATTTTCATTTCACTTCTTTCTAAGTACACTTGCCAATTTCAGTGGAAAACATCAGACACGGTGGTGTATTTATTAATATGATGCTGTGGACATGGTGGATGAATCATGGTTTTACAAGGGGAGAGAAAGACCGACCTCTTTAATCTCCCTAAAAAAATAAATTGTGAATTAAAAACATTATTACCTACATAGGGCCTGATCCTGCAGCCCTTACTACCACTGGTATGACTAAGAATAAAAGACTCCCAGTCTTGGGTCTTATCAAATGTTGAGCCATTTAACGCAAATGTTTTTTTTCCAACTCTTTTTCATCCTTCACCAGTCTAGCAACTGAGCTGGTTCCTTGGACAGCAGGCAGGTTGAACAGATTCGTACCTTAAGAAATTGGCTTATTGACAAAAAGTCCTCAGCATTCCCAGGGGGAAACTCTGCACCAGTCCTCAAATCAGCACGGCTGTGCAGGGCATGGTAAGGGAGACCAAATCTATACTGCTAAAAAGTCATGTCACCTGAAATCAGGGGCACTGGAAAATACCTTCCAGAGAGGCAGTAGCAAGGTTGCTGTTTCCACCTATTATTCCTTCTCCTGTTGGAGGGACCTTTGTTACATCAGGGGTGAGGGAGTCCTTCTCAGGCACTACTGACTGAATAATTAACTTGGGTGACTGTTCTCGTGCTGTGCCCAGTACAGCTGGTCCTTCTACCATCTGGGCAGAGGTCTCTGGCAGAAGGTAGAACAGATCTTGATAATGCCCTTCCAGAAACATAAAATTCATCTTGGAAGAAATGCTGGTTGTGTAAAAAAATGCCACAGCCTCTTTCACCAGGAGATGAGCAATATTGTAATATATAATACACAGACAACACCACGCATTAAAGACGTGGTTTGTATCACCTAAATTTTCCCATTTTTATATCAATAATCTTTTCTAGAGTAGTTTTCTTGAGTCTTTTTGTGCTCTTTGAAGAGAAATGGCTACTCTCAACAGGTGCTTAGATTACATGTCTGAGCTAGGAAGGCTCTGGGATGTTACATATCTGTTGACACAAGTCCATGATGTTTCCACTGGGCATCTTCTAAATCCTGAAAAAAAGAATCCTACTCATACTATGAGGTGGAATGCAGTCAGAGGTATCAGAAAATATCCCTATAACAATCTGTAGGATTTAAACAAGTAGGGTTCTTTCAGCTGTTGTTCTGGTAACCCACAGAAAGGAGGGGTGGTATCTCTATATGGTATTAAACAGGAGGTGACAGATGACTGTGAGGATCTTCTACCTCCCAAAATGCAGAACATGTTAGACAGCTACACAGATATCTACCATCTCACATGCAGAAGGTTCTCTTATAGCCAAAGAGTCAAAAAAATCTCATAAACCTTATTTATGAGGTTTTACAAACTCACCTATAGCTAAAGCTTGTCTGACAAAACTTTCTCCCATCTTCAGGCCCTCTTAGACTTCGAAGGACGGTTCTCACAATAATAGGGTCAAGTCCCTAGTTACTTCTCTCATTGCCCTGCAACCACTTGCAGGAAGAGTGAGAGATTATGTTGCTCCAAGGGCCACTTATATCTCTCTGCACTTGTTAGCAAGGAAAAACTTTGTAGAAGCAGACGGAGATCCAAACTTTTTAGTCAGATCTTCTCAGATGTGACTCAGTCCTGGTCTTTTGACTCTAACTCTCTAGTGACCACCGAAGGAAATACAGTGAGAGGACTTTTCTGTGTCAGATGGAAGAGCTGACAAAGCCAGGGCAGGCAGAATGGATGGAGTGAGAGAGAAATAAGGGACATTTACATCTGATCTGGGATCTAGACTTGCTAAGGGGCCCTATCCACAGCTCATTACTGGGCTGCCCAATAGCATTTCAGTGGGAATGACACAGCCCTTGTCCACTGCAAAGGTGGTTAGGGAGAGTCCCAGAGAAAGATCATTCCAGAATGTCATGAAGTCATAAATCATGTCAAGGAAAAATGGGAAAGTCTTGCGATAAGTTTTCTATTAAATGCAATGGGGTACCAATATCCCTTCCCACACTGTGACATGGCTCCTAGCATCCCACCAGGAGTGTTGCAAACACAGAGAAAATGGTTGTGATAGATTGACTCTGTCTGGATGCCAGGTGTCCACCAAAGTTCCCCCTCAGCTGAGCAGAGGAGAGAAAACACAATGAAGGGCTCACAGGGAGGGAGAGGTCACTCACAGACTCGACTTTGAGAAAAAAACTAGTTTAATTTACTACCAGTTTTCTCTACCTCCTCCCCTACAATGGTGCAGAGGGGTGGGGAAAGTGGTTGGTGGTCAGTTCATCACGTCTCTGCCACTCCTTCCTCCTCAGGGGAAGGACTCCACACGCTCTTCCCCTGCTCCAGTGTGGGGTCTCTCCCAAGGGAGACAGTGCTCCACAAACTTTTCCAATGCCAGACCTTCCCATTGGCTGCAGTTCTGTACAAACTTCTCCAGGATGTAGTCCCTCAGGGACAGGCTACAACAAGTGTGAGTCCCCCATGAGATCACAAATCCTGTCAGCAAACCTGCTCCAGTGTGGGCTCCTTTCTCCATGGGTTCACAAGTCCTGCCAGGAGCTTGTTCCAGGTTAAGCTTCCCACAGGGTCATGGCCTCCTTTGGGCATCCACCTCCTCCATTGTGGGGTCCTCCATGGGCTACGGTGGATCTCTGCTGGCTCACCATGGTCTGCACCACAGGCTGCTTCCAGCAGCTTCTTAGAGAAGCCACCCCTGTATGTCCCCCCACTATCAAAACTGCAGCATGGAAACCCAATACAATGGTTCAAACCATGAATGAAATTCAGTTTTTTGCTCTCATTTGTAAATAAATTTTGGCTCTCACCTAATTCATCACATTGCTGGCTGTGGAGATACGTGCTGAGAGAAAACTGGTGTGGGCAGTGCACTTAAAAGCATGCCAGTCTCTTCAGAAGACATCTATTCTACACAGTCCATTAAGTCAGCCTGCAAATCACATGATTTCATTATTTTCTCTTTCCTGTTTCTAAGACTTCTGTAGAAGTGTTTTAACAAATATTCACAACTATTTTCTTCCATTTTAGATGTGATTTTTCTAAAGGAGAAAATATTATTCTAATTATACAGCACTTTTCAATAAGTATTCTTGTAATGTCTTTCTTCTTACAACCCCAGGCTGTAATCTGTGATTCTGTAATTTCTTCATTAATGGCATAGACAAAGGGATTGAGTGCACCCTCAGAAAATTTGCAGATGACACCAAGCTGAGTGGTGAGGTACAGGTAACTGAGGGATAAGATGCCACTCCAAGTGACCTGCACAAGTGGCCCATGGGAATCTCATGGGGTTTAACAAGGCCAAGTGCTGGTGCTGCATCTGGGTGGGGGTAACCCCTGGTATCAATCCAGGCTGGGCATGAACAGGTGGAGCAGCCCTGGGAGAAGGACTTGGGGGGCTGATAGGAGAGAGGCTGGACATGCCCCAGCCCAGAAACCCCCCGTGTGCTGGGCTGCATCCAAAGCAGGGTGGGCAGCAGGGGAGGGGGGATTCTGCCCCTCTGCCCCCTCAGGTGAGACCCCACCTGCAGAGCTGCCTCCAGCCCTGGGGGCCCAGCACAGGAAGGACATGGAGCTGTTGGAGCGAGTCCAGAGGAGGCACCAAGATGATCTGAGGGATGGAGCAGCTCTGCTGGGAGGAAAGGCTGGGAGAGTTGGGATTGTTGAGCCTGGAGAAGAGAAGGCTTTGGGGTGACCTGATTGTGGCCTTGCAGTCCCTGAAGGGAACCCACAGGAAAGATGGAGAGAGACTATTGACAAGGGCCTGGAGTGACAGGACAAGGGCAATGGCTTCACACTGACAGAGAGCAGATGTTGGGAAGAAATTCTTCCCTTTGAGGGCGGTGAGGCACTGGCACAGCTTTCTCAGGTAAATTGTGGATTCCCTGTTTCTGGAAGCGTTCAAGGCCAGGTTGGACAGGACTTGGAGCAACCTGGTCTAGTGGAAGGTGTCTCTCCCCATGGCAGGTGTATTTGAACAAGATGATCTTTAAGGTCTCAAACTCTTCTATGATTCTGTGATTACATGATTAACTTAAAACTGATGTATATTTTAAATATCAAGTATTTTTAATAGAAAACATTTTAAGTAGTACAAAATCCATTTCAAGAGGATGTACAGTGACAATGTATCTCCCTTGCTTTTTTGATGGATGAAAAGGGCTTTGCTCTCTGAAGGAGTGTCAGACATTCAAAAAGTACTTCTTGTTTTAGACTCATTAGGCAGGAATGCTGCTTCCAGCATCATCTGTCCTTTTGTCAGTTGGTTTTTGGTCGTTATTACCTATAACTATATATATGACTATATATACATATATTTCAGGTTCTTCATCCAAAAAAAAAGCTTGAGAAAACTATTTCAAAAGGCTTAATCAGAAAGAGCAGTAATTTTGAGCCCCAAAGACAACATTAAAAGAACTTTTAGGAGCTAATTATTATTATTTTTCAACCAGGCATGGCACCCCCCAACGTATTTATACATTCATTTGCATCACAGCAATCACACTGGAGTACCTCCTTCTCCCTAAATAAGTGTGATGGATTGGTGGTGATTTGTCTCCTTTATTCCCAGTTTGCATACAGGTGTTGCTAAAGAGTGCAGCTCTTCATGGCACAGTTAAAAATATCAACTGAAGCTACAGAATATACTCAAAAAGTGGGACTGGATGAAGGCAAAAAGCAGAGTCTTAAGCAAGCTTTATGTGAAGCCTTATTGCCCATCTTCCAGGAGCTCTGGGTATGATACACAAACAATAGACAGCATCAAATCCCTGCTGAATGTGTTTATCTTGAGAACTCTCCTAAGATCCCAGTGAGCAGCGAGCCTTTAGTAAGTAACATACTTCTGGTGCACATCTTTCCCAAGTCTCTGTTTGCATGAGCATTTTTGGAGGGCAAACACCCAAAGGATGGAATCCAATTACTCCAATTTCATGGTTTAGTGCTTCAGCCACACCTTTATAGAGTTTCAGTCCTCACCTCCTTGTTTTGCAAGGGCCTCAGGCACTGGTGGCAATTCATGCTCTCCTGGTCTCCACTCACCACATTCAGGCTGATCCCTTGGGAAAAGAAACTTTACAGCTCAAGTGTCTGGGTTTAGTATGAGGGGATTTAGGTGACAATAAGCAACACGATGCAGTAGATTATTCGGTTGTCTCTTGTGGCTTTTAAATTTCCTAAACATGTGAAAAACTAATCAGGTTTATCCCGCTCTCCAATCCCAAAAATTATGCCACTAACCCTTGTGTCAATAAATAAAAGGTTGTTATTCATAGGGTTGTTATAGGTTGTTATAGGGTTGTTATTCATATTGTTATTCATATATATATAAAACTTATTTACATCTTGCTAAATTCTTTGTTTCAAGCACATTGCTTCATGTTCTGCTAAAAAATGTTTATTTTCACTTCAATTTTATTTTAATTTATAGTTACGTGACTCACATTTTAACTTTTCAGAGCATCTGTGATATCATATACTCGTCTTGTCCCTTGTTATTTACTTCTTCTCTAAAGTGAAGAAATCCTTTCTTTTTCACTAATTTTCCAAACCTGGAAAATACCTGATGTCTTCTTTGAGGCAGAGCTGATTATAGATAGGACCACATGTGATGTAAGTGGTTTTATACCAATTTCTGGATTATTTATTCCATGTGTCCTTAGGTTGCCCAGCTCTGTTGTCTAACAGCTAAACAATACCCTGTCTTGCTCTAAGGGGAAAAAAAAAACACACAAAAAACTGCAAGTATTTCTCATGTACTCATTTAAAAACAGAGCAAAGCAGATGGAATATTTGAACAGCCCTAACCATTCATGTCAGAACTTTTGGGTTGTCCTTCATGGGGGGCACCCATGGTTTCAATGTTTCAAACCGTGAGCCTGCAGGCTCATGCTAACCCATAAAACAAGTAAAATGTTGCTTTTAAATTTAATTTATGTTTCTTTGTTTGCAGGAGACTTTTTTTCCCCCAGCTTCAAGCAGAGTTTGAAGCTGCTTCCACTCCTGCAGAAGACAGCGTCATAGAAAAAATATATTCTAATAGTGCTAATCTTGGGAGTTTGTTTGAGACTTAAAATCTGATTTTCATTAGACCAAAGTGACTTTTAAATAGTGGGAGGCAAAAAGAGATTTTGTGTTCTCCAATACTTTGCCTTATTCAAGACCTCTCTAATCTGCTAGGGTGATTTAAAGTGTCCTCAGGATATGGCTAAGTTTAGATTATATGTAACACAGGACTGGAAAACTATACAAGTAAAATTGAAATATTTCTACATTTTATCTATTTTTCCAATATATTTAGTTTGGAGGTTTTCCTTTTCTTTCTCAGCTAATTATTTTGTAGGTCATTGAAGGATGGATGAAAGAGGATGAAACTAGGATCTGGAACTACATCCAGCTCCTTTCTTTTCTGTGAATTTCTCCTTAGTCCTTGGTTGAGGCCTGTGATGCTAATTTCTCAAATGTACAGAAGCAATTAAATGTTCCTGAAAACCAAAGAAACTGGTTACGTTATTAAGATCCTGATCTTTGAGAGTCTTCAACCCTTCAACTGAAAAACAGAAATAAAACTACTTTCTTACCTTACATAATAGAAAATACAGTTTGTAGAAAACATATTAAAGATGGTGAAGAGCTTGGAACCTGACATAATGCAGAAATTAGGGCGAGGGTCCTCATGTGCACCTACATAAGGAATATGTGGATACACATTAAAGTAATTTCAGATGGTAAACCCAAAGGAATCTAATGCCTTCCTCATTAGTTACCCTGGTAGCCACCTCAGAAGACTCAGAAAAACTTTGGTGAGGCTTACATGGGTCAGTAACTTTAGTTATGTGAATCTTGGATGAAAACAAAACACAATGTGTCTGCAGAGCTAATACATCTGTGAAGAACTCTATAGTTTTGATTCAATAAATACTGGTCTTAAATAATAATACTGGTCTTAAAGGCTTCTGTGATAGGGTTGCTTTTAGGTTGGTTTTCCATAGAAATAGTATTTCTGTGGGCATACAGTGTGTTCGTCCATCCTTCCTGACGATTTTTGAACTCACTACACCACTTCAGCTCAGTTCAGCAGTGGGCTGGAAGTGAACACAAGTGTGTGTGATTTTTCACGAAAAGGAATAGCTGGGTAGTGAAAGAAAAGTTGGAATAGTGAGGAAAACCAGGCATCCAGAGCTGTTCTGCTTACTTTGTTTTTTGTTGTTCTTTTCTCTTGTGCTATCAAAGCCTCTTTCAGTGAGGGCAAGGAGAGAGAACAGCATAGCAGGTGCTGACTGAAAACTTATAAAACAGGGAAGTAGAGTCAAGACTGGTGCCTGTGGCAATGAAGGTCCTGAACAGAAAGAGTGCAACCATGTGAGTTAGAGCTCTAGTTGTGTGGCAGTGGGAGGGAGGATGTGGTGGCAAGCCTCCTATTTAGTTTGTGGGAATTAATAGCTTCCCTATGTATTTAGGGCACACCAAAAAGCAGACCATATTATCTATACTCCCTACCCTTTTCCTCGGGGGTGAAGTAAGGACAAGCTTTCAGCCAGTTTACCATGTTTCCCAGCTTTTGTGGGTTTCAGTCAGTTTTCCCCTGTAGTTTAGTGGAGATTTTTTTCTTTTTTTCTGCAGTGATTTGAATACCTAAGGAATACACTTTAATGTACCATTGTAATTTCAAGTGGTTTGCATGTTAGCCTGATTATATAAACCTTTTGGATTTGCCTTCCCAATGCAAAGAAGCCCATTAGACAGCATGTAAGATTTACCCCCTCAGTCTCATTTGTGGCCACAGGGAGGGTGCGGGAAAAAAAGCTATTGTGCAAAGAATGTCACATTTTTGGAGGAGAGCAATGGGAGCCATGCTCTGAAGCATGTGAAAAATCTTTGGATACACGCAAGCCCCTTCCACACCCTCTGTTCACTCCTGATCCTGCAGTGGCAGCCTCTGCTCCAGAGGCTCCCAGCTTCACAGGGCATCTGGGCCAGGATATTTTTGAACACTCAGGGCCAGCTGTTTATCTGACTCTGTGAACACCATCAGCCAGTTCCCCAAACCAGGCTCACTCCTCTCTGGTGTCAGCACACTGCTCCAGCTGCCCAATGCAGTTGTTTCCTTGTTTGCATTTGGCACGAGTGGGGTCAGTACACTGGAGATTGCCCACTGGCCTAATGGCACAAATATTCTGGGGGCAGGATTTACCCTTGTGTGCTGCTTTTGGCTGGGGTAGAGTTAATTTTCCTCATAGTAGCTGGTATGGGGCTGTGTTTTGGATTTGTGCTGGAAACAGTGTTGGTAACTCAAGGATGTTTTCATTATTGCACAGTGTCAGGGCCTTTTGTGCTTCTCACCCCAGGCCGCCAGCGAGGCTGAGGCTGCACAAGGAGCTGGGAGGGAACACACTGCTGACCCCAACTGTCCAGAGGAGTATTCCAGACCATATGGCATCATGCTCAACACATAAAGTGAGGGAAAAAGGAAGGGAGGGGGACATTTGGAGTGATGTCATTTGTCTTCCCAAGTCACTGTTACACATGGATGGAGCCTGACTTTCCTGGGAATGGCTGAACACCTGCCTGCCCATGGGAAGTGGTGAATGAATTCCTTGTTTTCCTTTTCTTGCATGCACAGCTTTTGCTTTAGTTATGAAATTGTCTTGATCTCAACCCATGAGTTTTCTCACTTTTACTCTCCTCTCATTGCAGTGGGAGGCAGTATAGGGCTGAGCTGCCAGCTGGGAGGAAGCCACATCACCTTGCAGCACTAGGACTCCCAGGTGAGGGTGTGTAGCTCTGGCTGTTTCCATGGCTTTGAGCAGATGTACACCAGTTGAGCATCTAACCAGAAATACCACCTTTCCTACACTTTTGTCTACCTATGGTGACACGCAAAATAACTTTTTGTTTCTTCCAATTTTAGAAAGAAACACTTCTCAGAATCTTTTTTCTTCACAAAACAAAACAGTGCTTTTTCTGTTGTTCTGACATATTTCTCTGTGGGAACTGCAAGGGAAAAATCTCTGTCTGCTATTTTTCTTCTTTAAACATATGTTGTCTTGAATCAGTGAGAAGTATCCTATGCTCAAACACGATTAAAACCCATATAAGTTAAGTCTTTTTGAGCTGAGTGCATGTTATAAAAGTTGCTGTGAGTCAACAGCAATTTTACAATCTTAGTTTTGTGTGGTCCTTTTTTGGAGAATATTAGGCATAAAGTTGTCATACTGGAACTCTAATGGGTGCACTCAGTAGGTGTGATTTATGGGACTTGTTGCCCTGTGAGAATGAAGTCATGGTGTGTACCAGGGTTGCCCTGCAAATGAAGCAATTAATTTTTGTCATCTTACTTATAAAGTGTCCTCAGTGGGGGTAAGAACAACCATGGGGGGATGTAAAATGGCAGGGTGGGAGACAGAAGTGGTTAGATTCCATCTGTTGATGACCACTTACAGCATTTTTTCTAAAGTCTTTAACTGAATTTCATTTGCTGAAGGCTAGTGCCACGTCTGGAGGTAAACAGCACATCTTTTACTTGCCAGTTCTATTTATATGCCTGTGAAGTAGATCATTGTAATGAATACAGATGGGCAATAACTACAAAGTTATTGCATAATTTTTCAAAATTTTATGATTGCCTTTCCAACTTCCTCTTGAAATAATGGCTCCACTGTACAGCCTGCAGACCATTCAGTATATCTTTTGTACATTTTACCACTTCAGCAGACTTTAATTTATTGGAGACACACTAGAAGTGGTGGGTAAACAATCTACAGAAAGAATCCGATTTATAAGACAAGGAAGACTTGAACCAGTATCAGGTTGCTTTGGAGATCACTTGGTGAATGCAAGTATGTAAGATTTTTGGTCTTTCTGACTTGGCAGCAAAGGCCAGTGAGCGTGTGTGGGGAGGAAGTCAACTGAAAGCCACCCACCACCAGCTTTACAGAATATAGAACAGGTTTGTAATAGGATGTCTTGTTGGATGGAAACTGTTTCTGTACAATTTGCAGGTTTAAACCTGCCTCAGGGAAAGTGTCAGACCTGCTACAAGAACTCCAATTCGCCTTCATGGATGAACCAGGCTGGAGCAGTCTTGACCTGTGACTGTCATTCTGCTTTTACCCTCCTCCAGCCCTAATGCATTCTACTTCCACTTCTGAAATAATGGAGCACTTTTTCCTGAGCTGTGATTATGAGTTGACTGACTGCTGAGAGTAAGATCCATCTCCCATTTAAGTAAATGGAAGTGTGTGAGTAGATAAAATGAGTATTGGATGTGTCCCTAAAATAACTGGGTTTGAATCCTGGCCACACTGAAGCTGATGACAAAGGGAAACTGGAATTTCACCTCGATGTCTATGCATCATCTGCTGTATTGGCAAAGACTATCACAAAGTCTGCTTCTCCTTGAAGGCAGTTAAGTGCTTTTGAACCACATGCAGCTTTTCTCAATCTCGCTTCTGAAGCCACTCCCAGCTCAAGACTGCAACCCTCAGGACCACCAATAATGAATTGTATAAATTCCAGTTGATCTGTTTTTTGAACACTGTTTTGGGACTGGTGTATGATTACATAATTGATCCTCAAAATCAAAGTCTTTTGACTTAAATATTCAGAAATGCTTTGCCTTTTGGATGCCCATCTGGAAATCTGTCAGAGACACTTGATTTTCAGAAGTGTCCCTACTTCTAAAATTCTCAACTTCTAGAATTGCTTCATGGTATATAATAAAAAGTTTGGATACCTCAGTTACTTTTGGTAAGTGGAACATCGAACATCCTTTCATTCATCAAGTTTTTACAGCACCAATGACCATTTACATCGCAGAAGTATATTTTGGGTTTGAATTCCAATTCATCTTTCTTTGGTTGGTCTGTCTAAATAAAACTACCAGGACTGGTAAGCTGTTATGTGGGCAAAAGGGGTTCTGAAGCTGGTCTTGCCAGGACAGAGAACACTATATTCCCACCCAGAAATAAAGCATTTTTGTACTGTTGTATGCTTTTTATTTAAACCTGGGATTAAAAAAAAAAACAAACAAAAAAAAACAAACAAAAAAAAACAAAAAAAACAAACAAACAAACAAACAAAAACACACAAAAAAAAGAAGACCATTTCTCATTTGTTTGAAGGGATTTTTCATGGTTTTGTGGTATTCCATTTATTACCTACTATTATAATAAATTGACCCTTGCTATCCACTCAATAGAGGGCATCTGTTGTATTTTGTTCGCCTTCCCCTGAAGCATAAGGACTCTGACTTTGCTAGAAGAATTGTCTCAAGAAACCACAAGCACGTACTCAATACCATGCCAGCAACTTCATAATATTATTGTGAACAAAGCTAAAATTTTTTACTTTTTTTTTCATTCTGATCAACAGTTTAAAATTGGAAGAACTAAAGCTGGCAGTTTCATGGTGTCTCAGTGGCCTCCCATCTTCTGCATGGAATTTTTCAGCCTTCAGCCTGAATTCTGCGTAGAACAGAAGGTGAATCTTTTTAACCTTCCCCTGTGCTCCAAACACTGAAACCTGTATTATCAGCATTTCAAATCACAAGTTTCCCTCTCCCTTTTCTTCATATGAGGTCACAAGCATTTTAGATTCCCAATCTCCTCAAAAGATTGTGCTCTTGCTTTACCCTCTTCCTATATTTTTTTAATACTTTGGCATAGTCAGTTCTTTCACCATATGGAATCACTTCTACCTCCTTATCCCCTGTACACACTTTCCCACTCAACATGATGACATGTGACCACTCAACTCATAAACAGGAGTTAGAGAAACAGAGGTTAAACCACGGGCACCAAAAGTGGTTCTGAGAATGCAAATGTGGAAAAAGTGGGATAATCCACAAGCATGTGGTTTGTTACCATCTGCCTCATGCTCTGAATGTATAAGCACATTCACCCAGAGTTTACAATTGAAGGGATATAATGTTTTTTTTCCTGGTAGAATAGTGTGCATTTTGGCTTGGAAAGCCTGCTTCCTTCCCTTCCCGTGGTGAGATCACAGGTGCTGCACACTGCTATTGTGGTTGATCTTTTCCAATAAAGATCCCACACAAGCCAGGATACTAAACACGCAACTCTGCTTGATCCTGATGGATTGCCTACGATCCCACATCTGTCTTCTTCCTCCTGTAGCCCCATCTAGTGGCTCCCCACTCTGTCGTATCTCCCATATACCTACATGTGAGAAGGAGAAATCACAGAATAATAGAAAATCCCGAGCTGGAAGGGATCATCAAAGTCCAGCTCCTGACTCTGCCCAGAAATGTGTAAATAACAGCACACACAGGTGTACAAATACACTTAAACAAATTAATATCTTCACCTGCAGACTTCAACAGGTGTTTAGCATCATTTGAGCACTATTTAGGTGACCTGCAGCTGCTGTGTGCAGACACCAGATTTGCCCATGCTGGGAGAGAGGATTATAGCCAAGGTAACACAGTCTATGAGGTCCATGGAAATTGCTTCCTCTGGGCACAGCTCAAGGCTGTTGACAGCTGGGGCTGACTGCACTGCTGCTGCATGGACTTGCCTCAAAAAGGAGATGACTTTTCAGAAAGCTCACGCCCAGCAGATCCGGAGTGGCTCCAAGGTGCCACAGGGATTATATATCTCTTGGAGGAATCTCTTAAAAAGAGTGAAAGTTAATATGTACCGAAGTGGTATAACGTATACACCAAATTAATCCCTATAATCCAAAATGGCATAAAACAACAGGGGTAAAGAGGGATGGCTGAATATAGAAGTAGCTCCCAAGCATATGCACTTTAACTTGTCTTTGCTGTAAATGTCCATTCAACAGATGAACTCAAAGCCGAATTCTTAATTTTTAACTTTTCCTGTTATGTTTTTCTTTCATTAATTTAGAGTTTGCATTGAGAATAGACTTCAGGTGATTAAACAAAGGAAGACTAAGGTAGTGGAAGAATATAGGAACTAATGGAGCATCTAATGAGAGATGTAGTATCTAAGGAAGGAATTCAAAACCAGATAATGAAACATGGATCTCCTGGAAGCTGGTGAAACAACCCCACTCCCCAAGTCCTGCTTTTCGACAGCAATGCTTAGCACCTCTTTCTGAAGAGTCTTCAACTCTGGACCTCACCTCCTTCAGCTGGTCCTGGGAGCATCTCTCAGCATCAGCCCTCAGTGCCTTTGTTTCTGGCACTGAGCAACTGTTTCAGCTGAGACACTTCATCATGGCCACTGCTTTGGAAGGAGAGATTAAGCGGAAGCAGGAGGAGAAAGACTGAGTGAGGCACCCAAAACAGGGAGAGCCATTTCAGAGAAAGAGACCCAACAATTTGTCAACCTGGGCAGAGCAGAATCAGGTCTTTAATGAACTACCGAGGCTGCAAATAGTTAAGAACTGCTTCAGAGTTTGGGACACACACAACACAAGGCCATGTAAGCAGCACAGTCCAGAGAACCTTCTGCCAGACATGCTTCTGTCATGTGGGTGACACACCGCATGTTTCTGGATCTGCTGATCAGATTTTCACGTGCTTTCAAATTTTCACATTTTCATCATCGTCTGTGAGGTAACCACGTCTTTTCACAATGCAAAAGACTAATGGACAGGGAGCTGGTGAGCTGACATTGGTAGGTTTGGGGCTCAGGTCTGCTGCTGACAGACTTCATCTAGGTCATTTTACCCTCTGTGTCATAGTCTTCCACCTGCAGAAAACAGCATTAATAATATTTAACTACCTCATGGTACTAAATTGCAGCTTAATTAATGGTTTGCAAAGCACTTTGAAATGCTCACTTGAAACGAGCAAAGAGTAATTAACATCATGTATTTATTTAGTAAGCTTTCCTTGCCAGGGACAATCTTCCTAAAATTCTCCTTGCAATAACTGTTTGCACTGCTCTAGGAAAAACAAAGCGGTTCAGCCAGTATGTTTTCTGTGGGGAGACTTTTTGCTGCATGAATCAGATGGTTGAAACTTGAGGAGAGTGGCTGCCAAGATGAGGGGCAGACAAGCTTCTGAATGGGGAGCAGGGGGAGAGATGAACAGATGCACAAGTGTCCATGCACCCCAGAGGTGTGTGCATTGTACCAGGCAACTTTGATGACACAGCTACAAGGTTGTTATTCCTTTCTGTGCTTGGCTTCTCATTCTTCTGTAGGACTGCCCATGACTTTGGTCTCATGGGTGAATGGAAGCATCAGTTAGACAGCAATGTCTTCAGAGCTGACCTGTTTCTAAGAGAGATTTCATACCTCTCCCTCACTGTGCTTTCCAAATTTTCTTTTTCCAAATTTTTCTGAATATGGAATGATGGCTTCAAGAGCAGGACAGGAAAAATCTTAACTCTGAATCACCATTGCCACAGTGAAGCTTGTACTTCCGCCCAGGAAATGTCACAGATTCAGAGACCTGCCACACAAGTTGAGCTCTCTGTTCATGTGATGGATGTGGTACAAGTGATGCCAGGTCGGATGCAGCCCCCAACAACAAATGAGGCAGCACACAAGAGAACACATCCTAGGGGGAAGCTGTGTGGCCTCCTGATTTAAGCAACTTTGTATATGAGCACATAGTGGTAGGACAAGGGGGGATGGTTTGAAGCTAAAAGAGGAGAGATTTAGATTAGATGTTAGGAAGAAATTCTTTACTATGTGGGTGGTGAGGCAATGACACAGTTGCCCAGAGAAGCTGTGGATGCCCCATCCCTGGAAGTGTCAAATCCAGCCTGATTGGGGCTTTGAGCAACATGGTCTAGTTCAAGGTGTCCTTGCCCATGGCAGGAGTTTGGAACTGGATGGTCTTTAAGGTCCCTTCCAACTCAGACCATTCTGTGATTCTCTGATTCCTAGGTGTAGCTGCAATGTTAGAGAGAAGGCAAAGGAATTGCTTGAATTATATACACAAAGAATTTCTGGTAAGAAATTGCTTGCTCTTGGATAGAACCGTGCAAACTGAATTTTAGGTCTAAATTTTGGGTTGACCATGAAAAGGTCGTGATTATTCACTCCAGAAAGGAATGACTGACATTTTCACAATGTCCTGTCAATGCTGTGTCTTTGTTCACTTCTGACCTCATCTCTGAGGTGAGACTGGAAGAAAATACTCAAACAGTTCCTACAACCTTTCCCCAGTGCTATGAGTGAGCAATGGCAGGTTCAAAGCAAACAGGGGAATTTGTTGCCTAAACCAAGAAGGCTTTGTCTTATTATTCTGTACAATAATAACCACTGCAGGTTGCTCTTGAGGCATATTGTGAAATCATGCCTCCTAATGGGGACAGAGGCTTAGTGTAAATGGCAACAGCATTTCCCCAGCAGTTTGGGTTCAGGAACTTGGTTCTGTAGATCAGGTCCTGAAGAACAAGAAAATAAACCCAGTGAGCCCTCTGTGTGTGTGCTGATAATTTTGTGCAACTCCTTTGAAGAGATCACATCATTGAAAAAAGCACATATTGAAAAGGCATATGTTGAAAAGCACATATTGAAAAGGTTTTAGATAAACTAGAGCTATTTAATTACATTGATAAATTTTGTTTGCTTACGTCAGCACTGCTAACCTGAAACTTTCCTAAAGTGTGAGTCAGCACCCTCAAAATGAGGAAATTAGTTTAAAAGTCATGGCATTTCTAAAATAATTAAATAAACATAGCCTGAGGTATCACCTCCCTCCCAATGACCTTCTGATTTTTGAGTTTTTAGATCTCCTTTTCAAGCTTTCCTCTATAATCGTCCAGGTTGGAAATGGGGTTTGGGTGGGGTTTTTTATCAGTGAAAGCAGAGATTTTAACTTAATTGTCTGCCTTTGTCAAACAAAGCTGCAAAAGCACCAAATGTTGAAAGACAAAATCAATGAAGCCCTGGGTGGGAGCTCACCAGGGCAGAGCCACTTCAGTGCAGGGGCACAGGAATGTGAGGCAGGACTTGAGCCTCACCTCCCTGACCACTGACCTACTTCTAAAGCACCAGGTCCCTCCTTTCCTCGCAGCAGGTCGTGCCTCACTCCAGGATCAGCTTTGATGAGATCAAAGAGGCTGCCTGCAGAACAACTTATTAATCTGAGACGGATCTCGGATTGCCCCTAAATCCAAGTGCATTTCAGCCAGTAAGGTCAGGCTTGTCCCTTTCTTTGATCGAAACCTACTACAATGCAGAAGTGCCCTCTAATGTTGGTCATGAAATGTGAGGTCTGCAGGCTCAAGCAAAGCTCCTGATAGCTGCAGGTGTATTTTTCTTGGGAAGCTAAATTGCTAGAGAAACAAAAGTTTTGGTTAGTTTAATTTGGCAAGACAAAAATGCCGTCCTAGGGGAAGACTTTATTTAGAAACTTTATTTTTCCCCTGTTAACTTAGATATTTTATTGAAAAAAAAAAAGTTTAAAGGTTCAAAAGTTCACAAGAGATATTTTTTCTGTTGTATTAAAAAAAAATATATATAACTTCCCAGCTGGGCAGGACTCTCAATAGATTAATTTCTTGAACCCAAAAGTGACCTTTCAATAGTTTTTGTGCTATAGTTTTGAATTTTTTTCTGTAAAACTTATTTGCCTAATGTAAGATTCTATAGTCTAGGAGCAAAAGGAAAAGGGGACTGCTTGCTTCTAATCCAAAAATCGTTTGCTAGCATGAAGTAAGATGCAATTCTATCTGCCAAAGTTTTTCCTTAGTGGAATGGTATCTAATGATTTTAATTGCTGAAATTTTCTTATTCTAATTAAGAAAATACTCTTCACCATTGGGATCCTGATCATGACATGAATTATTCCTCTCCAGACCAAGCCAAAAATGTCCAGCCAACCTCAAGGTCAGCTATTAGGTGACAGCTGGCACTTGAAACCAGAAGATAAAAGTAGTATAAAAACTTCATGTGTGCCCAATGGGCAACATGTCTGCAGGCTGGTTTTGTTGGGGAAAATATTTCACTGTGAAGTGAAATATTAATCTAACTTTTTTTTTCTGCACAGACTGGCTTCTCAGAAGCAAAACAATGGCTGCACGCAGTGCCTTTTAATATTATATTAAAAATTGGATTCCCCTACCAAATACAGTATTTCTCACTCTGGGGACTTTGGCTTTAGCAATGGTGCAACATGGGCTTTCATAATGGAGAGAAGGCCCAGAAAATACAAAAATAAGGTCCACTACAGTCTTAGAAAAAGAAAGAAGCCAAAGAGGAGCCATCATCATCTAACTACATGGGACAGACCTAAAAACTAAAAAAGAATGAGAGCCTGGAGGAAAGATGCAAGAACATAACACAGGATAATTAACAATGTACTCTGAACAAAGTGCACCACTTGGGATTTTGTAAATACTTCCCTGTGTGCTGCATGTGCCTGCTGGGATGAGTGAAAAAGCCATATTTGAGCTTGCTGCTTCTGGCCTCCAGATGGTCAGCATAGAGAAGATTCATCAGAGCAAGAAGGTTCCTCAGAACGTCAAAAAATGTATAACAATGTAATGGGTACTTTGAAGAGCTGTTTTGAGGGTGCAGGATAAGACTTCTGGCTTGTTGCATGAGTGGCAGGACATATCTGTGCCTCCTTCTGTGATCCAACCAGGCAAATATTAGGAGAGGTGATTGTCGTTGGCTGTATGGGAAGCTGCCTTCTTGGAACTTGGGAGACCCTGGAGCAATCTCACAGGGAGCCTTGACCTTCAGAGAGCAGCTAGGAAGTATTACTGTGGGTGGTGTCTTAGTTTATATTTCTTCAGAGAATCCTCAGACCCTTCATGCAGCTACAACCAGATTAGATGACAACTCAGACTTTTCCATTCCCACCGTATAGCAGGTGAAACAATAAAAAAAGTATCGAGTAAGGAACATTAATCTGTATTCAGAGCCTTTTAATAAATGATAAATAAATGTATCTCCTTCATTCCTTTGAACCCTACCCGCTCGTGTTTAGCTGTGTGTTTTTAGTGGCAATCCAGTCTCCCTGAGCTGTAGGCCCAACGAAATCATGAGCTATTTAAAAAAAAAAAAAAAGAAATAATAATCTGAGCAGGGATTTAAAATAGGGTGTGGTAGAACGGCGAGGGTGAAAAGTTTGACAGAGTATCAATAGGCTGCTGCGACCTCCTGGCAATCCCCTCATTTCCCCTTCAGCGAACACATGATTTTTGCAGAGGTGCATTTTTGCTGCCACATTTTTGCAGCTTCCCATTTCAAACCGAGTTCACGCATTTAAAACAGCAAGAAAGCAGAAGCTGTCACATGCTACCTCTCATCCTCTGAACAAACTTTTACATTCAGGAACTTTGGCCGCAGCAGGCAGAATGCCACAGGATTTTAAATTTAAAATGTAAGTGTTCCCTTCAGCATTGTGTTTAACTCCTTGGGGGAGGAGGGCTGGGAGGATATTTCCAAAGCAGTTTCTGGCCTGCCTGAAGCACAAGCTGGAGGAGAGACATACCACCAGGAAGGCAGGAAGGGAGAAAGCTAGAGGAGATGGAAAAGGAAGTTTGTTATAGAAATTAAATAAGGGGAAAGCTACAGGCAGGGAAATAGGATAATTCAGGGAATAGAGGATAGAGTATCCAGGCAAGCTGTCCATCCAGTGAGGAGGAGGAAACAAGAAAAACCAACCAAAGCTTAAAAAAAAATCTCCAAGCATAGGTCCCTTCCAACTCAGCATATTCTATGATTTTATGACAGATTGTCCGTTCTATTCCCTGTTTTCACTGAATTCCATTGGGTAAGGGGGAGAATGGATGCTGGAAGAGGTGTAGAGGACAACACGGGTTTAGCAAACCAGAGTCACTGTTCACTGCTTTGCCTGTGGTGATTTACAAACAGGTTTCACGACCAACACTCCTGCATTGTCTCCTTGAATACCATGTTGGCATGAAAAACTTCTTGCAAGTACGTTCAGTAAAAATGTAGGGTTTGGCACTTCATTTTCTTGCAGTCTATCTTCCCTCTCCTGTCCTTTACCCCCTTTTTTCCAGCTTTTTCTTGAGCCACCTTTGTTAGGATGTGGCCTCAAATCTAGGCATGTTTAAGTACAAAACAGAAGCAGGAAGAGCAATTCATAGAAAGCGTTGTATGAGTGTGAAGGATAGAATCAAATGTTCATTTCCATTTCATTAATGCTGTGGAAACGTATCTTATTTTTATTTATGAAGGATTCCTAATAAGTGCACTATTTTTGTGTTGGCTGATGTTGGTTTTGGTGAAATCCACTGCTTTTGGTAAAACCACTTTCGTTATTTTTTGGTGAATCAGGCATCGTTACAATTTTAGGAAAAAAGCTATAGTGGTTCCAGGCAGCTATTTTTCCTGAATTCCCTGTAGCAGATTCTTTTTCTCTAAGCAGGAAACTCTAACAACTCTAGGTGAATGGGCCAAAGGAAAGCAGTGGTTTTGTACACTTCCCTAACATTCATGTGGCTTGGGCCGTTCCAGAGGTTTGGAAGTCTTGCTTGGGGACTCTGAAACTTGCATTTTCAGAGTACTCAACAGACATTTTGGATAAATGACAACTGCTTCTTTTCCCTGAAGTCCTTCATTCTAAATTTTCCATTAATATTTATTTTTTCCAGTCACCACATCTCACAGAAGGGTTGTGGATTTTCATTTAGTTCTAAAGCTGTCAGTCAAAATTGCTGATTTTCTGTTTTTTCTTTTTAGATTGTCTCTAAATTCCATCTTCCAGCTCCATACACATAATTAAAGTTGGTGACAAAGCTCATGTTATTCAAACACTGCCTCTTTCTTCTGAGCAATGTCTCTGGTACTAACACTAACCCACAGCCAGGTTTTTTTTTTTATCTCAACTTCAGCTTTTTTCATTATTTCTTGCCTTCCATATCTCATAGAGATCATTGCCTTCTTTTTCATACCCCTATGGCAGATAATTGCTAACATACTTAAATATGGAATAAAGCAGGAAACACCAACAGCATGTTCCCACCTTGGAAAGGAAGGCCCTGGACTAGTAGGGCAGATGGAAATGAACAAGAAGTCTTGGATACTCTTACCGAATACAATCTGAATGCTATTCCAGCTCTCCCTCTCCTAACGTCAAAAGTAATACACTATTTCCCAGGTTCTCACCTCAGTCCCACTGTCCTGCAAGCACCATTTCTTTCTTGAGAAACTGGTGATTGAAAGAAAATATGTTTTGAGAACTAATTTTTTAAGGTTGTGAGCCAATTAAGGATGCATTCAGGCTCCCTATTTTTTTACCTATTAAGCTGTGGTGGCCTGAAGGGAATTGCTTTCAATTCAAGTTAAGATTGAATTAAGAAAATAGAACACTGAGGACTGGGGCTTTAAGTAAATCAGAACCTTTTTCTTTCTGTACCAAAAATTAGAACAACTTAGAAGTCTCGATGCATGAAGCACTTCAAAAAATGTGACTAACACACCAAAATGATAAATCTTAGTTCTGTCATGTTGCTTCAGTCAACTACACTTGTGTATGTCAGCTGGCACAGTGTAACCTGCCTGGCTTATGATTAGCAATCATTTGGGCAAAACAGCCAAGTCTGTCTTGATGACTCCACCTTTGTTGAATGTGCTAATCCCTGAAAGGCCAGAATATTGTGTAAAAGAGTGGAAAATCCAGGATCATCTGAAAACTAGCTCACAAAAGTCACATTTATATTGTCCAAGAAAGGACTTATCTTCTCTCTGAACATTGTTCTAATGCAGATGTGTGGGAATACTTAAGCCACATGCAGCATCTGGTGAAAATAAAGATTTATTTTGGCTGAACTGGCCGTATTAGCAGATAGACATCCAGCTTTGAACTAGATCTTAGTTCATAGCCTGCTGCTGCCTTGGGATTAATTTCAGAATTTCTCTTTGTTTTTACTATGGAGAAATTACTTGCAGCTGATTTTTTAATATCTTTGCATTCTTCACACAGGCAGGCTACTGAAAAGAGATGGGAAAGTCAGAAAACACTGAAAGTGAGAGTAACTAGATGTTAACTCATCACGTGGAGACCAGAGGTGAGTGATGTCCCCTGGGGACCGATGCTGAGGCCTATTCAACATCTTTATCAGCATATGAACAGTGGGATCAAGGCACCCTCAGCAAATTCACTGATGACACCAAAATGTGTGGTGCAGTTGACACTCTATGGAGAAAGGAGGGATCCAGAGGGACCTGGAAAGTCTGGAGAGGTGGGCCTGTCTGAAACTCAACAAGGCAAAGTGCAAGGTCCTACACCTGGGCCGTGGCAATCCTGTACACACCTACAGTCTGGGCAGTGAATGGATTGAGAGCAGCCCCTATAGAAAGATTTGGGGGTGATGATGAAACAAGCTGGCAGTGTGTGCTCAGAGCACAAAAAGCCAACAGAATCCTGGGCTGCATGAAAAGGAGTGTGGCCAGCAGGTCAAAGGAGGTGATTTTCCATCTCTACTCTGCTCTTGTGAGACTCCTCCTGGAGTACTGTGTATAGTTCTGGTGTCTCCAGCATAAGGACTGTTGGAGCAAGTTCAGAGGAGTCCATGAAGTTGATAAGAGGACTAGAGCATCTACCCTGTGAAGACAGGCTGAGGAAGTTGGGGCTTTTCAGCCTCAGAAGAGAAGGTTTTGTGGAGACCTCACAGCACCTTCCAGTACTTGAAGGGGCCTACAGAGAAGCTGGAAAGGGAATCTTCAGCAGGAACCGTAATGACAGAACAAGGAGTAATGGGTTCAAACTGAAAGAGGGGAAATTTAGGTTAGATATTAGGAAGAAATTCTTTACTGTGAGGGTGGTAAGAAGTTGGGAGTTTGTGGATGCCCCATCCCTGAAAGTGCACAAGGCCAGGTGGGATGGGGTTCTGAGCAACCTGGTCTAGTGGAAGATGTCCCTGCCCACGGCAGGATGTTGGGACTAGATGACCCGTAAGGTCCTTCCAACCCTTAACATTCTATGATTCTATGACATCAACAACATTTTGGTTTCATTTTAAAGAAGGGATATCTTAGTCTTGCAGAAATTAATCGCTGCTTTGACAAGAGCTGGAGTTCCATGCATTCACTCTCACCATGCCACGCCTTCACTAGACAATGGTCTCTTGCTTTGTGGGCATGTTTGGACCACACCACTGCCTTCCTCTCAGAAGTGTCACTGTGACAATGCACAAACACATTTTCAGTCTGTGTCCTGCTGTCTTTTGCTGTGACTCTCCTTTCTCAAGACATTCTTTGGGCTGCTGGACCGTTTCTGCCTGACTTTGCCCAGGATGCAAAGTGAATGCAGAGGCAGACAGATGGGCAGCGAGATATCGAGTGCTGCCATTGATTCCTGCTGTTTTATTTGTGTTTTGAGTGTGTCTTGCTTTCAGTGGTGAAATAGAAAACACAGTGTGGGGTGGTGGGTGTTAGCAGGGGGAATTTGCACATTAGAGGAAGAGAGCAGAGCAGAGCTCCTTTGTTGCCACAATTCAGACTGGACAAGTTTCAGCGATGGAAAGTGAGATTAAAAAGCTTTCAGACTCTGGCTCTCCTACAAATAGGCCTATGCTTGCCCAAGTATCTCTGTAGCACCTAGAATCATAGCATGTCCTCCACTGAAAGGGGCCCACAAGGATCATTGTAGCCCAAATCTTGGCCCTGCACAGGACAGCAAGAATCCCACCCATCTCTCACTCTGTGATACCGTTGGTTGCCTCCTCTGTGACTTTCCTGCACTTTACACACAAGATTGCAAAGAAAGAAAGGGGTCCCAAAGGGTATTGCCAGCCAGGCCCACCAACACTGAAGGTGTCATTGCCATTAATCTCCAAATGCAACCCATGTTGCAACTTCATGTTCCCACATGAAGTCTCACAACTCCCTCTCCTTTCACACCTCCAAATAACCCAATTCACATCACTGGATTAAAGAGCCCCAAGCTGAAAAGCTCTGAGAATGTCTTTGCACCTTGGACATGTCCATTCTCACACCCAGTCTGATTTTCTGCTCCTCAAGGCTACTGTCTTCCCAGCACATCTGCTGTCACTGCAAGCAAGACAAGATGGTTTACTGACACAGGGAAAAAGGGAACCTATTTGCCTTGCCCCCACTAGAATGAGGGAATTGTGGGTGGGCAGATGAGGTGGGAAATGAAAGCTATTTCTGTGTCTTCCCTCCATGTACAATACTCAAGCTTAAGTTGTTTTTCTTCTGCCATTCAAGTCAAAGATTTCAACATAGTTTATTATGCATCCACTTCACTGCAGAATCTCTTCAGATATAACAAATCAACCAAGTGCATGTCATCCTTTGGCCTTTTCAGCAAACCACAGTATATTGTAGAGAGGGTTTTGAGTGGGTGGTACTAACCACTAACATTAATGCCCAGGGATTTTATTAAGACAATAAAGCTTCCTGTGGGTTCATTCTTTTCATTAGAATGTGGTATTTCAAGCACTAACCACAATTTATAATATGTCTTAACCAAAGAGTCCGAGTTGTTACCATTGTAATTGTAATTTGTCTACCTAAGGCTCACTCCAAGTTTTAATTGAACTTGATTTGGTTTGAATTTTCAGATATAGTTTTCTGTAGTGCATGTAGTCCCATTAAGCTCACTTCTCTACTAAAATAAAAATTAAATAACAATTTTTTAAGAATTGCATAGATTTATCTGCATTTATGCCATAAAAATAGTGAAATAGTAAAATCTGACCTACACAGAAACAGCTTTGCTGCTCTAGTGCATCTCAGACACTGGACCAAGTGATTTCATCTGAAAGTGATTCCTCAGAAGGAAAGACAACATGGGAAAGACAATGCAACCCAGGCTAGGGGTTTTTGACTGTTTTGCATAGTCCTTCCTGTTCCCCAGCCAAAGATAAGTGGCTCTGCAGAGAGAGCAGACAACTGAATATTTCAAGAACTCTTACCCTTCTGCAAAAATGTAGCTGTGTCCTGGTTGGGAACAAATATATNCTGGAAAACTAGAAGGCCAGTGTCTTCCTCCCCCCTTTCAGCCCAGGCTGCCGGAAAAAAAACCAAAACCAAAACTGCACAGCAGCAGAGCAAAATTGACCTTGAAACAGTAGAATTGTTTTGAAAAGATTTCTTTAGCTAGTTTTTTTTTCTCTCCGCTCTTGGGGCTCAGTTTTAAAAGCACAAGATTCATTTTTTTTTCTGGCATAGGGAAGACAAATATGGGATATAAAGTCACCCCAAGACAAGCTGTTATCTTTTAGAACTGTAATCACCCAACAGACTCTTAGCTCTTCTTACACTCTTCTAATTTCTGAGGATTTATGAACCATGTTTCTATTCTGTAGTAGCTTCAAATAATTGAGATAAATCAGTTTCTTGCTCCAGATGAACTCTTAGTCCTGTGACTTCACCAGTCCACACAGCCCCAGCCACCCTGTAGTGCACTTGGAACTGGACTACTCAGCAGAGAGATTTCTACATTGGTGTAGAGCTTTTCACCCTTGCTCCTAACATGAGGTCTGCTTAGATTATTCAAATGTTGTTGGCAATCTGACTGGTCTGTCTGAAGACTTGCGTGTCTGGTCTATGTGAAGTTCATTAGTGACCTCAAACTTAGTTCCATCTGAAGAAATGCAGTTTCCTTCAAGCCACTGGATGGTTTTCATTGAAGAAACTAGGGGAATTATCAAACCTCTCCTTTAAAGAAGTGGTTGCAAGTACAAACCCACCTTCTGGGCGGTGTGCAGCAAGGCTGAAATTTGAGGGTTAGACAAAGCTGTGACAAGGTTGTCTGACCCTTTTTGGGACATAATTGTTAAGGACACAGAGAGAGTAAAAGGATTTATGTGGAGAAGTGTGAGATAGTATGTTATATAGTGTGTGATAGTGTGAGAAGTATGTGATATACTTAGGATATCATTTCAGACAATCTCGAAATGCAAAAGATAGACTTAGTCTCTTGCTAGAGAACTGGCCTCCTGACTTGGCGTCTTTCATCAATAAATTAATAGTACATTAAAATTAAAAAGACACCAGAGAAGGAAACTGGATACTAATGAAAAATAAGGCTTTCTGCTATTACATAGTACTTACATGAAACTGTAGAGACAGACAAAGTGAAGAACTTTTTAGAAAATCATGTTTTAGAAGATGTGGAAAGAAGAGATTATGTTTTGCTGCTTTAGATTGTTGGCTACTTTGCTGCCCACAAGTTACATCTAGATGGTGACTACCATGGAGTTCAGATTGGCAGAAAAGTGTCTGATTTTATTTAAATAATACATTTGCCATGGCCTTTTTCCTGCTGAAAGAAATCTCACTGGCAAGTATTCAAAGGGATCAAACAGACAATATAGTTTCTTCTTAAACTGAAAAATCACAGTAGTTCATGATTTTTAAAACCAAGTAAAAAAAACCAGCTAGATGACTTAATTTACTGTTTTATTCTCACTCCTGAAATGCTGAATCCATTTAAATCACAGCTGGGGACAAGGACAGCCAACAACAACACATCATTCCAGCATGATACCTTTTTATGTTCTCTTCTGGGATGCATCAAGTGTTGATGACCAAATTATGACCCTTTCCACCTCCCTTACTGAAAGCACAGAATTTTTGCCAGTAGTCATCAGCCAAGGTTGTAAAAAACGTGAAGGATAGGATCATGCCTAAGATACTAAAGCAGCTTCCATATTATCAAACAGGTAGGTTCTTAAGCAGCTGCTGGTGACATCAAAGTGCTTGTCACCTTAAAGACAAGATGTCAGTTAGGTATTGGTACAGGCTGAGTCCTTCACTGTCAGGTTCCTTCTCTCTCAAAACCTCAGGCTGGTGGCCTTAGCCCCAACACCCTTGACTTTCCTTGCTTAAATAAGGATCCTCTGCTTTCAACAGCATTTGATATGTACAGGAGGTGTAGTGTCAAATTTTAATGTTGTTATGGCACAGAGAAAATGTAGAGCACTCTCCTCTACTTTCCAAAACCGTGGTGTACCCATGGCTTATCCAGTGATACATTTAGTATTCCCCGAAGGAAAATAAAACAGAAAGTGTCACTAATGCTCACATAATTTTGACTGAGCCATTTGGATCTGTTTCATTTTGTTCTCATAAGTGGGCAAGCAGTGATAATGAGTGACCTGAGAAAGGTTTGGAGGTAGAGTTTAAAAAAACCACTAAAACATTTGTTTCAACAACTTCACTGTTTATTCAAGGCTTTCAGCCTTTCTGTTGTGCAAAACTGGGTGGGATGGTTTGTGGGAATAAAACTCCCTGGGAATTCTTAAATTCTTAAATTTAAGATCAAAATCTGCAGTAGCAGATTTCAGAAAAATCTTCAAACTTTCTTCTTCCCTCTATTTTCAAAACTAGGCTGGACTAAGGCAGCGGTGGAAGGATGTAATGCAAACTTCCTGAAAAGGAAGGCACATTGTTGGGGTTTTTTCCAATGATCTTTAATCTCCCACTTGTTCTGCTCCCTTTAGTTATGAGAGCAACCAAAAATCCAATTTTGTCTTCTCAAAGAGTAGATCTAAGAAGTTGTATTGGAAACCCAATGTGTGATCGCTGAGATAAAAAGTCTTTGAAGCACTTCAGAGGAGTGTGATTTAGGTCACAGGGCAAAACCTGCAGTCCAGTGAGGTCAGTAGTCTCTTGACCTTTATCTTCAACAGTTTCAGACTTCTGACTCCTTGATACACTTTCCCTTTGCTTCCCACTTTCCCAGAGCAAAACACAAAAGAAAATCACTTCCCACCCCAGGGACCCTTTACAATCACCCAGTAAGGGGGAAAGAAAGAGAAGAGTGCTTAGTGTCTGGGTAGTGCAAAAATTGTTTTTAAATTAGAAGTTAGTATGGGCTGGTCTTTTCGCTTTTGGTCATTTCTGCATCTGAACAAAACCAGTAATGATAATAGCAGAATTTGATCAGCCAGCATCATGAGGTGAATTTCCACAAATGCCAGTGATATTTTGGCTACAAAAAAATGACTCATTCAAATTACTCACTAATGATGTATAGAATCATTCAAAGATTTTTTGATTTATCCTTGATGAAATGGTTAATAATTTCTTTTCACCCTCAGCTGATCTTGGGAATCCTGAAACTCAAAAATCTCTGTCTTTTATAAATGTATTTTTATTTCAATGGGGCATACATGTCAGTCTGTCATTGAAGTACTGCTCCAGAAACAGTGAGTTGTTCCCAGCAGATGTGCTGTTCAAGGGCTGCTGTAACACTGTTCATGTGTGCTAAAGTGAGAGGATCAATTTGCTTTAGGGACTGGTTACATGTGCTGAGATACATGACACATTGGTTGGCACTGGTTTTGATTTTCAAATCATAACAGAGAAACCACTAACAACCTTGAAGCAATGCCTCAACTATTTAGAGTGCATAATAAGAAATTACAGAATATTTGTAAACTACACAAAACCCCACTAAAATGTCAAAATTTACTACAGCTGTGGGATTAGGAGCCAACTTGTTGAACAGAAAGGACTCGAATTAACATGTTTTAATTAAGTTCAGATAAACTAATGGCTCAAAAGCAGCAGTCTGCGATGATGGTCCCGCAAACTATCTGAAATAAAAGTTGGGAAAACCACCTTTTTTTCCTTAGCATTAATATCATTAGCACAACAGATTGCATCGCCATAAGAAATCTGAAGAAAAAGAACAAGAATAAATAGATGACATTTTAGCTACGGTCTTTCTATTGGAGGAAGACTCACTGCTCACAGAGGAGGCAAATTGGCCAGTGGCATTCCTCATGACACAGGTGAAAAAGTAATGCCTATACCTTGCCCTGTCCCTCAGATGTCCATCACTGGGCCAATCCAGCTTCTTTATCAAGCACTAAAATACTTTCTTCAAACAGATTTATTTAAAATAATTTGATACTTCCTATCTCTTTGAATGTCCTCCCTTTCAATGTGATGTGTGGTTCCTTGC